>MU400395.1:0-468615 GCA_022578955.1 Hypoxylon sp. FL1857
CCCCCCCCCCCCCCCCCCCCCCCCCCCCCCCCCCCCCCCCCCCCCCCCCCCCCCCCCCCCCCCCCCCCCCCCCCCCCCCCCCCCCCCCCCCCCCCGAACGGGGTGCTGGGGGTTAAACCCGCTATATGTAGATGAGAACGGGATAAGCGGCTGTGCAACTTTAACATGTATACCAAAGTTGGTAGGCATGATTCACGCTGACAACCACATCCCCACCTCAACCTCACAGCAACAAAAACGAGCAGAAAAATGCATATTGTACGAGTTCATTATCTAACAACTTCCCTATCACCTGCTCCTTCCTTCCTGCTTTCTACTTCGTTCCTACATCCTACAAATCAGGGGTTCTCGGCATCAACTGCTCCCTTTCCCTCTCCCCCTCTCCCCCCTTTCCCAACTACCAACTGCCAACTTCCAACTAAGAAACCCCAAGCCTACCTCCTACCTTAGGTATGCATCAAAACCGGGTATGCCATCGTTCAACACAGAGCCAAAGCCCTCGCTCTCCCTCCCCTAAATCCCCAACTCACCAACGCACCTCACCACCACCCTCACGCTTTTCAAGCCCCCTAAACCCCCTAATAAGCAGCGCCCTGCCGATAAAAGTCCTGCGGCGCGCTCGGCTCGTTGCCCACGGCGGCTCCGGGGGGCACATACGCCTTATACTGGGCCTGGCCGGGCCCCTGGGGTCCGCCAAACGCGTGTCCATGGCCGCCCTGGCTCGGCAGCGTCTGTCTCGCGTCGAATGCAGGTCCACTAGGCTGCAGTGGCGGAGGCGTCATAACGGGCTGGACGCCCGTCGGGATCGGGGGAGCGGAGCCCGTGGGCTGCGGCGGCGGCGGCGCTTGGGATTCGTACGAGTCCTGGCGCTGGGGATTCGGGTTGTACGCGGCGTACTGCGGCTGCGAGGGGCCGGGTGCTGGGCCCGGGGCGGAGGGGTGGGGATGAGAAGCGCCCGCGATGGCTAGCGGGGTGGGCACGCCCTGGGATAGGGTGGAAGGAGCGGAGGGGGCGGAGGGACCGGGGACGGTGGTGGGTGCTGAAGGAGCGGATGGAGCGGTGGGGCTCGTGGCGTAGGGGTCTTCTTGGGAGTAGACGGAGGCGGAGTACGGGTCTACTCGGCCGGGATTATGCGTGGTCGCCACGGGCGAGTCGTACGCCGATGTGGCTAATTCTTGGGGGTTACCATAAGTACTCTGAGGCCGTTGGCCGGCCTGAGGAGGAGGTTGGGAGTACGCCTGATAGGGCTGCGGAGTGGGAGACGAGGTCTGGAGAGGAGCGGGCTGCTTGCCCACGGCTATCCGCGAGGGCTGATCTCTAGGCGGATATTGCTGAGGGTGTGGCTGGTTCGCCTGTGGAGGAACTTCCGCACCCTGCAGATAGAACGGAGCAGGTGCTGGCGTGGGCCGTTGGAAGCTAGGAGGCGGAGACGTAGGCGGGTATTGGTTCTGCTCTAAATATGCGTGAGCCCACTTCGCGCAAAGGTGCCTGTACCTTACATACCTTGCGGAGGGGGCCCTTGAGGCCCAGGGGTATAGTATCTTTGAGGCTCTTGCTGGGCCGCCGGGGGCGGTCCCTGGGGAGCAAAGCTTGGGCCTGGGCCTGGACCTCCCGGCACTCCATATCCATGAGTCATGAGCGGCCTGGGCGCGTATTGATGGTAGTTAGGTTGGGGTGGGTGGGACATTGAGGATTCTAAGAGCGACTCGTAGTCTCTTCTGGCTTTGATAAACTTCTCATTTAATTGAGTGAAGTCCTCTTTCTTCTGAGAGTACTTCTCAATCAGCTTGATCAGTTTGGGCCGAATAGCCAGTGTTTGGTGGTAGAGTTTCTGGAATAAGTCAGCGATCACGTCCGCGCATTCTGGAAATACCCGAGACATACCGATATCTCCTCATTGTCCTCTTCCCTCGGCGATGCGTTGGATGTACTCAATAGAGTAAGCAGCTTCTCCACGTTCTTGATCTCGGCAAACACCTCAGCCTCCATTTGCGCCTCGCGCTGAAGCTCATCGGGAGTCGGGTCCGCAAGCTTCTCGACATAGTTCAGTGGGAAAATGCCAGTCCTCCCCTTCAACGACCCTCGCCACCAATCCTTGTAGACGGACTCAAGGACGGCTATGATGTCTCCCTTCTTAAACTCGAGCTCGCCGGGTTCGGATGGTACGAAATCGTATAGGGCGCGAACTCGCGATACGGTGGCTGCTGTCGTACCGGTGGGGTGAGACGGCACTGGTTCGGGCTGAGCAGCGGCGGCACTTGGTCCTGCTCCCGAGCTTGGTCCCGCAGCAGACGGGCCGATCTGGACAGACTTCTTCCTCTCCTCTTCCTGCAAGGACAGTTTCAGCGCCATCTGGAGCTCGTCCTCCTCCTTCTGCCGATCTAAGTCGGTGAGGCCGGTCTTCTGCGGGGCCGAGGGCGGCTGCAGCGTGGGATTACTCTGCTTGAGGCGGTAGTAGGCGTCGTACATGATACCGAGGTCGGCGTCTTTGCTAAACATGTCGGACCACTCCTTCATCCTCTCGAGGATCTTTACCTTGACCTGTTGGTGGGTGTTGCGGTCGTTTGCGAGTTTGAGAAGGGCATCGGTGAATGCGCGGCTGGCGAGCTCGCGGTGCATGTTCTTGCCGCAGTTCTGGGAGAGCGCATTTGCGAGCTGCCGACACCGGTTAGATCAGACGATTATAAGACGGAAGAATGGCAAGGCAAGGAAGGCTACGTACCTCGAGGGTGTAGAGCTGAACATTGGCGTTGCGATGCGCAAGGCGCTTGATCAAGCTCTGAACTGCTTGGTTGGGACCATTCGGGTCGCTCGATACCTTGTCGCAGACCTCGATAATGGCTCCCCAGTCCTCGGAAGTCAAGTTCTCATCGGTCGCCTTGGCTGTGAGTAGAGACATGTCAGTGTGTGGCCACATTGGGGGCTGAATGCGGTTGCGTTGCGTTGCGGTGCATACCGATGACTTCGTCATAAGGACCGACTGCTGTTCCCCGAAACATGGTGGGCAGCGGGAAAGAAGGAGGACAATCCCAATGATGTTGTGCCAGTCGATGGTATAAACGTAGAAGATTTCTTCTCTTATTTGGTTCAGTAGGTTGGGTATTTTGTGGCGACGGTCGAATGGTTCAAACGTATGATTATGGTACCTAGCAATGGCGGTGGTTGTTAAAGGAATGATATCGACGGTGGAGGAGGTACTAGAATTAAGGTATGTATTTGGTACTAGTAGCTTGCAGCCTGGAAGGAGTACCTATGTGGTGGTACATAATGGATGACGTTGGCCTGTGCTTGCTTAGGTACGCTGCTTGGGTTGCGCCTGGGTTGCGCTTGGGTACTCCAGCATTCTGGGTCCCTAGCCTCGGGGCAATGCACGCCTAAGCATGGGATAAATCGGACCCCATGAAGCCCCATGAGGCCCTTTTGAGCCCCGTACAAGGCTCTATGAAGCTAGCGAGTATACGCACCCACCTTTAGGAACAACGCGCAATGCAGTGACGTTCGATCGTTTCTATCAATATCCGCCAGACAGGACTGCGCCTCCGCCTATCCAATCCTCACCAACTTCACCACAAGGCGGAGTAAAGGGCAAATTGTGAGGCGAAATTCGCTCCGTCCCTGAAGATCATTTTATCTCTTAATACCTAATGTAATAAGAACTTTATACAATAAATAAACTTACTAAACTGTGGAACTGCTCTATTATACTGAGCCGCGTATATATGATGCACTTAGGAATCACGTACGTAAGGTCTGCCAAGACATCAACGCTGGAGGAGATGGTGATGATATATATACTATGTATATTCTTAGATTGAGCTCTTAAGTACCCCATCGTCTAATATACAGACCCAGCCGTAATCAAATAACCCTTAATGCCAATAAAACTCGTCTCAGCATGCTCCCTTATATTCTCTCTATTCCATCTACGGGCGCACTCTGAGACGACGGACCTGTTACCCCGAGCTACCTGTGGATTAGGTAGCCGTACGGCGACACCGCCGCCATTCACAACCCCCAGGCATCAGACCAAACAGGGAGCATGCGCTGCAGAAACCAACCTGTTCTGCCACGGGGCCCCCCTTCCGAAATAAACGCCAGACGGTCTTCCTCGAGCGTGTCACGATAATGAACCTCACAAAACCCGCTCTAGACTCCGGCCCTCGTAAGTATAGTGTTATGTCCGTTCCGAAAATGCCGTCCAACTCCTGTCAGAAAAAAAAAGGGAAAAAAAAGGCTTTCCGGGTCATCCAAGACCAAAAACAACAATGGCAATCTGTAATCGTAGTAGATCTCTAGCGACGTATCCGCGTCCTGTAGAATGGAAGCCTCATAACCATCCCCCTGAGGGTTCCCTGTGTGTCCTATATCACCGATTCGCTGCCAAGACAAATATTACAATCTATCTCAACGATGAAATACAAAGCCGTGTTGTATCGTAGGCGGGTCCGGGCGACGCACGAAATCAAGCCCAACGCCGATTTCTGTGACTAGTCTCATACCCTCCCCTATCACTGGTAGATCCTATGCTGCCACCGCCTCTGCCCTCTTCGAGACTACGGCGCGACTGCTCGCGCGTGATCTCTGACATGTCGAAAAGAAGCGGCTCGTCATCAGCCTCATCTGCAGCAGTGCCAGTCACACCCAGACCGGTGGCACCGCCGCGCGAATAGCCTCTGCCGAATCTACTGCTGGATCCAGCGAGACTGCCACTTCCGGAATGCGGAGGTGTAATGCCCCGACCGGCGCTACTGCCATAGCGTCTGCTGTAAGGCGAGCTAGAGAATCCGGTGTAGAGGCCGCCCGGAGGCCGAATTTCGCGTTCAATGGACTCCGATTCTTGGCCGATCGTATCCGGAGGGCTCGTTGCTCTGATATCGGCGGGCGACTGTAGACCTGGTGCGCCCACAGCGCCGTCTGCTTCCGCAGCACCTAATCCCAACAGAACGCTTAAGCTAGGAGGCTCGCGGTCTTCCGCACCGAGACTGACGCTGCGATGAGCATCGATGTCGTCGTCATCAACCAATGCGCGGTTTCGATGAGCAACAGAGCTCGATCGCCTTGCGTGTGGATAAGGTCGCGGGGATGTAGGAATATCAATCGCCGTTGTCCCCTCATGCGTGGCCTGCGTACTAACCGACGGTTCTTCGGCAAGCCCCTCGACAGCACGCGATCGCGACGCAACCCGCGTAGTAGGCGCATAATCAACACTTGAGTTTTCGCTCAAGCGAGACGGAATAGCCGGCGTATGCGGTGTGTGAGGCGATAATGGTTTCCCTGGTGATATAGACGTCGACATGCCCGGAACATTAGCCAGCTGTCTACTAGAGGAGCTGGATGAACGCTGTAGTTGCATTGACGAGTTCATGGATTCGGTGAGTGCATTATTCGACTCGCGCATGAGGTGAAACTTGGAGAGTTGATTTATGGTCCTCTTGGTTGACGACTCGCCCTTTTTAGACACCTCGAAACTTTGTAGATTTTTCTTGCTGTCGATCATTTTTAAGAAGTCTTGAATGCTGTCATCGTCAGTTTGGAAGGATCCAGAACTGCCGCCTGCACCAAGTTCATTTAGCAGGGCAGAGCCTGGCTGGGCAACTGAGGACGATAGACTCTGTTTGCCGCTGCTGTTTTGGTCATCATCTGCTCTGCTGGCGCCGCCAAGAGATGGCCGGCTGCGGCGATGCGTAAAGCTGCTACTGAATCGATTTGAGACGGATGGTCTTGGTGAGCTAGCAAGAGAGTTGTCCGCTGGAGCAGGAGTCGGCGCTCCTCGCAGGGAAGCTGGCATTCCTGCCGTTAATGAGGAGCGATTCCGCACGTGGGCACTTAGGCCTGAGGGACGGTTGAGGGAGTGAGGCGATGGTGGAACATCAGGGTCCTGCGGCCGAACTACAGGCGATCCCGAAAGAGAACCGTGCTTAAAGGGAGACGACTGGAAAGAGACAGACGGGCGTCTCGATTCATTCGCTCCTCTGAGTGACAGCCGCCGAGCAGGACTGTCAATTGGGAGTGTGTGTGGCGGAGCATCAATGCTCGGAGGCCGGGAGTCAGGCGGTGAACTAGTGTCTGAGCCCGGAGCTTTGACTGCCTTCAAGGCAGAAATAGGGCTTGTACCAATAGGCCCTTCGCCATGAAACGTGGATAAACTACCGTATCTTTGCTGGTTCTCGGTGATGTCTTGTACATGCCGGTGGTACGGAAGCGATCCTACTTCCGGGGCGTATGAGTCGCGACGTCCATGGCCGCGATTCGACAACGATGGCTTGAACATATCATCAGAGATAGCCATACCGATACGAGAGCTCAAAAGCGATTCCGTTTCAACCACTTGGAAATTGCAGTGGTTACGGTAAGACACAGAAACGTAGAAGCGTCCCACAGGGACTTCAAGATCACCAAACATATAGTCCGTAGAAACGTCTCCTCTACCATCAAACAAGGGTATTCTCAGAGTATCGGCTCCATACGTTGGACGATCTCCTGAGGTAACTCGGCAGCGGACAGCTAATGCGGGATGGATGCCCTTAGTCTTGGTATTCCTGGCGAGCTTCCAAGCGGGTAGGAGACCGGTTGTTGTGTATATGGAGCGCATCAAAACAATAGCCTTTTTGTAAACGGTCGGAAGAAGAGGACCAAAGTCATCTAGTTGATCAGGTGGCTTGCCTTTTAACTCAACGCGCCACCGTTCTAACACTAGGTGGGTTATCGGTTCCCCTTGACGACCAGAGCTGCTGTCGCTAGACTGGTCGGAAGAGTTGAGCGCCTCAAGAACGTCCCACCGCTTCCCATTCTCGTCTAGAATCACTAAGCTCTGGCCCCTTTTCAATTGAGACGCATCGAGATAAACTTCGATTACTAGCGGAGGTGGTCGATTCTCAAATCCACCGCATTGTTTCCATACACGGAATTCCTCTCGAAAATCATCGATATCGTCCGTGTCGAGTTGGAACTGTAGGCACTGCCTTATCAGCCCAAGGAACTTTCTTGTTAAGCGCACTTTCTTCGGGTAGAATCTAGACTTACCCATCTACTTGTTCTTCGCTCCTGAGACCTACCCACGAGAATTGGAGTTACCTGCATGCGTGTCTGTAATATTACGGTGCCGGCTTTCGAGTAGATGTTCTATATTGGAGGTTATTTAATGATTGCAGTAATACGACGGGCGAACACAACGAACCTGAATGATCTGGTCCAATTTCCTGATAGAATCCCGAGTAGGACCATCATCTCGACGACCTCCTCCATTCCCTCCCGGCGCCATCCCGTCTGGAGCCCCAGCACTCGGCCTGGACGGCGGGCGACTATTAGGACTTGTTGGATCTCTCTGATTATTCGTTCTCGTGGGATTCGTCTGTTGTGACAAGGCGGGGGAGGCTGTGCGAGGCGGGGCGCGGGGAGTTTGATGCATCTTGAAGTCGTCGAAGCCCAGACTATGGAAGAGCCTGGTAGAGATGGGTGACGGTAGGGATAGAGAAATTGTGGGTTCGTTGGTCAGATCGGGTCGATGCACGATCTCGCTGATGCGGTATCTCGAGGAGATCGTGTCACGGAGCGAGACGTCGGCGATTCCGCAAGGAAATTACGATGATCCGACTAGCTTAGATGGAGATGGGAGTTCTGGTTCGATGCCACCGAACTTTGGCATCCATTGTTCGTAACCTCGAATATAGTGTGGGCAGATAGACTAGGCATACGCTGGTTTATAGGGAATGGAACTCCAGAGAGCTGGGTGGAGGCGGAGACCGCAAGTTACTCAGACAGGGTGTCGAAACACGTAGGCAGACATACAGAGGCAATACAGGTAAAGGGTCGATTGTGGTGGTTTGTATTGGTATAGTGCTGCGTTGAACTGAATGGTAGCTGGCAGGAGAACGTGGCGGGCGGCTCTGCTAACTGGATGCGGGTTGCTGCAGGGTTGGGGGAGCTAGGTAAGTTAGGCGAATTGTGCCATGGTGAAAGGTGCCTAGAGGACGGAGGATGGAGAATGGAGGATGGTGAATTTAATTGCGCCGATACGTTTATGCTTTCCCTGGGCTGCCTGGGGTGTGGCGTGTGTTGGATGCGGTTGGACGGAAGTAAACCGGGAAGACGATGGACGGTAGTCTACAGTCGACCCGATCGGAGGTTGCGTGAGGGTGTTGCGATTAGTCGCAAGGAGGAATCAAATCAGGACGAAGGGGGTCAAGAGAGTGAGAGGACGCCGGGGACAGTCAGACGGGTTGCTCCTCGTGATCTTGTTTCTAAGGAACCTTGTGGCCATCCGTCATCGGTCCGGACCGTGCTAGAGAAGATTTGGTGCAGAGGGCCCCAGGGAGCTTTGGGTTGGGAAGCCGAAGCGAAGCAGCAGAAGATAGAAAAAGATAGGATGACGAGCCGACCGCCTGATAAGACTGGACAAAGTAAGCCAAGACAGCACAATGCCTTGTGATTGGCCGGCTATGACGACTTTGTTAGCTGTTTTTGTATTTAGTCTGGGATTGTACGTACCTAGGTAGCTACATCTGCCATGTACAGTACGGGGATACGCAGAATATCACACAATCCGTTCAATAAAACAGGCACTAAGATCAATGTTGAGAACTCTAATCTGTAATGTAAGTCAAAGATCAAAGGCAGGCTCTTGCACAAGTCTAGTCTTTTAAGCGGTCTTTATGAAAAGCGAATTCAGTTCGACTCGACTTCTATAAATACGATCCAATGCGATACACCGATACACACCCAGCGACCACAAAGGGAATAAAGATGGGGAAAAATGGACATTGATTAAATCGTGGACAGCGGAAACCTACAGCAACCTACCGCAGCATCTAATTGATTCAAATTGATTCAGAGGGTTGGTTGACAGGGCAGGTAATATACGAAGAGTCACCGTGACAGAATGGGACCCTCAGTCCTACGCTGGCCTCTTATTCTGCCTGCAAGGTGCCTGGGATGGCTCACTCGAATGCCGTTTCTAGCTTGTTATTAGCTGCAGAGGAGCTGCAGCTAGGCAGGCCACAGGCACAGGGCCACGCATATTTCCAGGTTGTCGCAACACTGGCTGCAGCCATCTCCGCAAGTCTGAACCAGACGACAGAAACAGAACCCACCCCCTGTTTCTACTTAGTCATTGGCCCCTACTCGCTGCAGGTCGCAGGTCTTAAGCATACTTCGAGAGAGGCAGAAATACCGACTACCAACACAGCGACCTCCTGCCCATGTGATTGGCGAAGGAGTCAAGCTAGGCTCTGCGTTGACAACGTCCTGCTTCTCCATGACGAAACTAAATCTCACCGAAACTATCTGATCTCCCTTGTTTCCGCTATAGCTTGAGGAGACTACCTTTTTGGAATGCCACCATACAAATGCCGTTGCATTGCTTACCATACCTTATCTGTAGTTCCCCTATACTCGCCCTGCTGGACAGTGTCAGTCGGTAACATCCACACCGGTCCATCTGACCAACCATGCTCACTCACACCAAACTCCTGATAAGAACCCCCCCTTAGGTGAGAACGAAATCTGTCCATTAGCCGTAGATTGTTCCTGCGTTAGGAAACCCTTGGTTCTATGTGAGTTAAGTGCGTTGCAATTCCGACGGCTAGCTCGGATTAAATGCAATTGGGCCACCTCATTTTTGGTATAAGAGGCGCATATGCAGCATGTAGGGAGCTAGAAATCCTCCTATGAAGGTAGCTCTAGTCACCGAAAAAACCAAGCGGCCTGCTTTCCCAATGGCAGCTATACTGCGTGACGTGTCGATTGAATATATATGACATCTATAAACACTCGCATATACGCCCCTTAGCTTCAGACCTACCCTACTGGAAGCTCGTCTTGAGTAAATGAGGTTTCCTGTCCCTCAAGTCCAGCAGCATCTCGCCAAACAGGCCGTTGGCCCAAGAGAACCACTCTCGTGTCCATTCCGACGCATTGAACGTATCTACGGATTCGTGAATCAACCCCAGCCCGTCAGTCGATGAAACAAGCATCTGCAACCCGGCGACGATCTCGCCGTCGTCGTCCGAAGTCAGAAGTGACGTGATGATTGACATTGGCCAGGCTTTTCCGGGCCCGACATGTGGGCCGCCCGTACTGGGTGCATGTTAGCATCGCTCCTTTTGCAATCGTGGTCTCTCATATAAGGCCCGACATACCCATTTAGCACTGGCCCGTGCATGTAATACGGGTTCCACGTGGAAAGGACGAATTTCCTCGTGTTCTGATACGTCCTGTCCGAGGCGTCCAGGTAATCCAAGATTGGCGCGCTCAATAAACTCGGAACGTTGGCGTCGTCCATCAGGTTGCTCGACCCAAACCCGTCGACCTCGTACGCATATATCTTCCCCAAAACCGGATGCTGCACTTTGCCGTGCGCCTCAATTCCATTTCGCACGCTAGACGCGAAGTCGCTCATGCGTCGGGCGAGGCCGGCGTCGTGTGCTTCCATGATCTTGGCGCACTTCCCGAGGTAGCTGGAGAATTGCATATTCGCCGGAATGAATAATTGGTAGATGGTCGAGTCGTCAGAGGGGCGGAACGCGCTACGAACCAATCCGGTGCCGCCCTTGACGGGGTTGCCGGCGCCGGAATTCGTAAGGGTCTCTGTCGCGCTGGTGCTTCCTCGTTGGAAAGTGTACGGCGACTCGTTGACAGACCCATCATCGGCGTAAGTCCCGATAAGGAGACCCTCGGTCACGTTGAGAATCGTCTGCACTGCATTAACCCACTGGAACTTGCCGAAGAAGTCGGAGTCCTTGGTCTTGCTGTAGTAATCGTATGACAATTGCAAGAAAGCCGAAATCGAGTCGAGTTCGTACTTGCACTCGAAAACAAAGCTCGTGTTATAAGGGGGGGTCACTTTGTCGGTGTCGGCGTACCCGTTATCCTGGGGCGGAAGTCCGGACTCCGTTGGCGCTTGGAACGCATTGCAGTACGGGTTCCGAAGGATGTATCGCGCCTGTAGGTTGATGGCACCGCGGAACAGGGATGCTAGCGAGTCTGGACTGTCATCGGCCTTCAGTAGTGACTTGTAACTGCGCATCTGGTTCGCGCTGTCACGAAGCCACATTGCCACAATGTCTCCAGTTGTGACGAAGGTGAGCTTGAGGTAGTGTTAATATGATTTTAGTAAGCGCAGGAACAGATCAGTGTACCTCTTCCGTCGAATCATCGGCGGCATATCCCTTCCACGTCACTGTAGTATCCAATGTGTTTGGGAAAGCATTCTCAAATAACCGGAAGAGGTCTGGGTCCTTGACCAGCTTTCGCATATGCTGAATAGTTACCTCGACATCCGAGGAGTTGAATTTCCGACATGCTGCTGTTGGTCTCTGGTATGAAAGCTGATACTTTCCCGCCGAGTATGGTTCGTGCCTTTCTCGGGAAAAATCATCATAGTTGGGGCATTGTGCCGAGACTGCATGAAGGATACCAAAAAGGAAACTAAACAGTAGAAGTAGAAGAGTCATTGTACCTAACTCGGATGACCTTGGAGGATTCACCAATGACGTGTGGACAGAGCATTAGGCAGAGACGTAGTAGGTCTAGGACTTCCCAGAATCAAACGAGCGAGGCGCCCAGTAATATTTGAACTCATCAGATCCGATCTGTTGTTTGTCTTCCAGGCCGCAGTTTCTAGACCGCGGATCGACACGGAGCAAGCCCTGTCACGCTGCCTGCTGAGGACTCCTGACTGGTTATGTCTATCACCCTTGCAGATGCCTTGGCCGCAAATGAGCATATGACGTTAATTTGGAAAGCCATCATTGTATCGGCCAAGGAAATAAACAATAATAAAGCCGAGATAGGTCAAAGAGAATGCGGGGAAAGCCTGTCTGGTTCGATGCGGGCGTCCTCGAAGGAACACCGCAGCAGCGGTAACCCGTTTTGATTTGACTGTTTGTCAAATATTCATTAGCTCCCCCGGTCCGAGGCACAGCTCTTTATTGGTAGACCGTGAATACGGGTTGGTCCATCTCTGCATCTTCCGAAGCTCAAATCCTTCGGCTTGCCAGCTTCCTAATGAAGCTTGATCGATCAACATTTCCCCGCCCTATGAGGCTCACAGCTAGTTGGGGTAAAATATCTGTGAATCATTAGGTGCCTGTTAACATGGGGGCAGCCCGTGGACCCCAGATTCCAAGGACAAGTCGGTGAAACGCCTACACCCGTCTGCGAAGCCATGAACCACACACGAGGAGAGTAGTCTCACCTCAGCTGAAATATTACTGGCATGTCGCTTCATTTCCCCAAGTCTGGGAAATTTGACTATGTGAGTTGGAAATGTTATTAGGTATGCGGAGATGCACGTGCATTTTGTTAGACCCAACAATCGGAATATCCACACGGTTTATGCTGGCTTATGCATCGGGCCTCGAGACGCGCTCGGCCCCGATGATGCTGGTTACTTTTTGTTTTGATTTTCCCCAATACTCAACGGCGTGGAAACTCACCTCACACGTCTCGGCGAGCTTAATCTAGGTGCCGAGGTTCTCAATTCGTCATTTGCTCGGAACACGACTGCATTCCTCGCACCTACTACTAGGATGATACTCCTTATCTGTCCATAGGGCTCTCTATATGTTGGCCCTCAATGGCTCATAAATGAATTGGCTTCCAGTTGGCTCTTTTCAGTACGAATTGGCATCAAATAGGTCACAGTTCGAGGAATCTATCTCAGGTTTCCCAGCAAAAGGTTGTGGCTTGAGGGGACTAACAATTTAGAAGCTATATATATTCGGAAATTAATTCGGATGAAGCGAGCCCCTTGGGCGTCCTTAGCCTGAGGCCGCCCTAGCACAAGCGGCCCCCAAAGGATGCGACGATCGTATTTCTTCAGGCCTTGATACGCTGGACGAGCTTGTCACCTAGACCCTGGATGCTAGACTCGAACTCGTTGTAGTTCTTTGCCGCCCACTTCGCGCCATTCTTGCCGGGAACAGCGTCCTTGCCGGTGAAAGCAATGTACAACACGTCGTTCTCTCCGTGGCCGTTGTTTCCGTTCATGCTCTTTCCGAAGCATGCGGTGGCGAGAGAGATTGAGGCCTCTCCTACGACAGACTTCTCACCGTCGTCACCGTTCTCGTCGCCCCAGACGCCGTAAATCTGATTATGGTCAGCTGGTTATCAATCTAGGGATGGCAATCAGAGTCTCTTACCAGCTTGTCGCCGCATACGACAGCCATGACGCTCAATGGCTCGATGCCGTGCTTCTGCGGGTCGAACTCCTTGAAACCCTTCTTGCTGCCGACGTTTCCGAAGACAACGTAGGGGTGGATGTTTGCGTCCAGGTCCCTGACACCCTTGCCATATCCTCTTACGGTGTCGGCGAAGGACGTGATCGATTGGGTATCGTCCGACTTTCCGCAGCGGCCATCATCGGCGGCACTGCCTTGTGTTCCATCGCAGTCAATGTCCATGTTGGCAAATTGGCCATTCTTTCCCGTGATATAGATGACCTTGCTATCTTTTAGGTGATCGCCGCAGTAGCTGAAGGCTGATGGTTCTATTAGCTTCGAAACTAGAGACATTGCAGTGGTTATGCTGATTACTTACAGTTGTCGTTGTTGTATTCACTGTAGAACCCAGTAGCAAGGGGTGAGCTGCATTGGCCTTTGCTCTTGATGCTGTTGTAAAAGTTCTTGACATTCGAGGGTACGTCTCTGGCGACGGACGCGCCTAGCAGCATGGAAAATCCGAGAAGGCTCTTAAGAGACATTTTGGCGATATGGGAAGGTAAAGGAGTGACTTGGGAATATGGATCAAGGGTGGTGAGTGTCCAGCTTGAGCATTTCGAACTCTGATGAACGGAGCAAACTCGTGTTATTTGAATGAATTTCCATGGAGTAGCACATGGTTGATCGCCCATCCCTATCTAGAAGGAGCTTCATAATGCGGTTACATTAGCTGCAAGGTACTAGTCATAGGCTGGCCTCTTAAGCCGCAATAGGATCACAACTATCCCGATCGCTCGGCAACTATAATTAGAAATACTGTTTCCGGCTCCTTATGGCGATGTAGCTGAGGCTGCGGCTGAGAGAGTAGCCTGCAATTTAATGAAATTAGAGTGTATCACGTAAACGGGAAGCTCCTGATTAGCTGCAGGCTGGTTATTCCACAATTCGCTGGCTCAATAAACCTGACAAATCTGCCAAACATCATCGACACTTTCCAGAGACGTCTAAATGATGCGCAAAGACCCCATATCTACTACTTGATCAACCCAACCGCCTTGAAAACCGCAATTACCCAATGCGGAAGTTGAAAGACAATGACGTTATTCTCAAACAGGCCGCCTCGCTAAGCTTAAATTCACATTACGCTATTGGCTTATTCGTATAAGTAACTCGGCTGTTCTATATACCCCTTAATCTTTTATATGAACCTCCTTCCAAACCGAGAACTACTCTGCTAATGATTAATATCAGTCTTTTCAAGTTCTTATGCTCACTAAGCGTCTGGGTTCTTGTCGCCTAAGCTTTCATTACAGTTGATTATCGATTTAAGGAAAATCTGCTCCGATATCTCACCAATGCCGAAATATGAAAGTAGTCGGATTCTGACAACTTAAATTTCTCTTCATTTCATGAGACAAATTAAATAACAGGTATATTTTCCGTAGATTTAACGAACTTATGGTAGCTTTAAGGATTAATAAAAAGTACAATATCTCCCAATTGAGGTTTCGTTGAATAGCCTTTATTGAATCCATGGAATCTCTTCCTTCAACATAGGATGTTTGCTCGCGCCATCAACTACGAACTCACCTAATTCTCATTCGTTGAAACTAAGAGGATTTGGCTTAAGAGAGATGATAAGTGTGTGATATTTGGCACGTAACTCTATCATTTGACAGTGTAAGTGCCTTGGCTAAGTAAATCCCAGCCTGACGTTTCATCAGAATATTGCAGGAGTTAGAATATCTAGGTAGAGATAGCCCAATTATTAATCCTGAGACTCGTATTTGGAAATTCTCAAGATGATACCTACCCCTAATCTCGTTATCCACACTTAAGCTTCCTGTTGCCCCCTTTCACAGAAGCACTCATCAAGTTTGAGTGCTTATTACCAAACGATGTTGAACCACGAACATTATATCAACATGACCCAAAGAAAATAACGACATATCAATAACTCCCCTGAAATCGATTTGCTAAATTTTAGATCATTCCCTCCAAAAATGGATTTACAAATGTTCTCATTTCTCTCATCCCGGTCATTTTAGCCCTAGCCCCTAGTCACAGTTGACTACGATTCTCGATCCTCCCGCCTCACAGTGGTTGTTATTGCTAGAGCAGTGATAGTGGTTCATCTTTCCACAGCAAACCGCCTCGCCAGTCACCAAGTGGCAGAATCCCCTGCCGCCGCACTGGCCACCGTCATCGAATCGGCATTGCTTCATAGAGGCCGTCAGAATAATACCCTTTAGATTTCATCTTAAAAGCATATACTTACACCATTGGTTCTTCCTCGTACGTCAAGCACCTCGGGGTCTGCTGGCGATGCAAGCACTGTAATGGGCATGAGGAGCCCGACGACAGCAACTAGTGTAGCGGTGACGGATCTGGCAAGCATTACGTGCGTAAAGAGTGGTGGTATATCTTAGATTGGAATGAAATGAAGAACTGTTGAGTGCTGGCTGCAGATGGTTGAGTTGAACTGACTAATGCTGGATATGCTGTGTCAATGTAGGAGAAGAAGGTCTTTATATACAAGTACTTATTTGGTCTGTCTGAAACTAGCATCGAACCAACTACATGGTATTGAACTGCCAGCCCCATGTTGGTGAGGCCATCCACGTTAAGAGAGTAATTATGGAGGCAAGGTGGAAGCGTCGCTCGTCTTGTAGCGAGAATCGCAGAACATCCCTAGCGTCTGGCACTTTTAACCCCTTTTCTGATGCCCATACGACCTATGGGGTTGAAACGCGAACTTTGCGCAGACGGAAATATGGTCTTGGCTACGTCCCTCAATGTTGTTACTGGCTTTTATAATGGTAATATGGATAACTAGGTACACCTAACTCGACGCTGAGGGTGAATTGGCAAGAGAAGGATTAGCCGCGTTTACGAGGAGTCAGTTCACAACGTACCACAGAGTAAATCATTTCTTCCTTGCCAATTATAGTTTCATTCAAATGATTCGTTGGTTTCTTCTGGGCCGTTACTACTGGAAGTGGTTCTGGGCCATAAATGAAGCTGGTCATTGGCCGGAAGCTATGGCTTATCTCCATCGAAGCCGTAGAACAAGGTCAGATTTGCATGCCAAGTCATCTTCATTGGCCTATTGCCCAGGACCTAGAGAAACGATACGAGAACCAAGGACTCGAGCTTATAGCTATATAAAAGCTGATTTGCCCTAGGTGCGGCTTAGGTTCATCAAGTTGTTGTCCACTGCCAAGTGCCCAGCAATATACTCAGCCTTACCGAGAATCGCCTTTTGGATCGAAATTCGCTATATGGATTTCCAAACTAGAGCTAACCTAGGGGTAACCGTTCATGTTGGTATATGCGAATTGTGCAATGGATATGATGGGGATCGAGTCAGAAAGACAGTGGGTGGTATCTCTAAAAGACTGAAATCAAATTTTATTCCCTAGGTAAATGGTTCGTACCTATTCTCCGAATAAAGGCGGCCCCAAAGATGGTAGTTCCACACATGTTGCAAGGGCTAATATGGATGTGTTGTGAGACAGTTAGCTATGTACCCTTAATGAAGGTGCTTGGTGGATTTTTCACAGCTAACTTCAATGTTGTTGGTGGTTAAATCGCTGTTTAGATAGGCGCCTGAACTACGAGATAGGTACACCAATAGGTATCCAGAAAGCTACCATATGGGGATTTTGCCAGTGTACGTAAAATTTAATATATGTGCGAATTAAACGAACGGCTTTGCAGCAATCGCTGTGCTATTTACAGGCGCCTTGAGAATATGTACCAGCTAAGATCTTCAGAATGGTTTAGCTTGAAAGGGGAATACTACCTTGCCCTTCTAAGCTGGGGATGGTAGTATTAAAGCACGTGGTTCAGTGAGCATCTTTTCTAAGTTAAAACCTGGCATCTCCACCTAAAAGTCCCCAACGACCGATAGAGGTACCATGCTAATATCGACTTCATCCTCATCTTCTTCCTGTGTTGTGGGATGGGTAGCTCTTGGGGCGACGACGGAGCCCCGGCGCTGGAACATCAACGAGAATGTCGCAGCGACTACTGGCAGGATTACAGGGCCGAAGTACTAACTGATGTCTGGGATAAACCTACCACAAAATGGCCTGTCAACAAAAAGGTGCCAAAAATGTAACGACCTTGGTGACGCATGATGTTGCGGTACTGTAGTACCAGAAAAATGACGGTAGTTGCCAGCGAGAAGAGATACATCCTGGTTTAGTCAGCAAATGCAGTGTTGACTTGGGCAGCAGGCGATAGGACTTACGACACTAGCACTGGGAGACTAACTCTTTCGTCTCTGCGGAGAGGTATCAAAGACACGGCCGAAGTTACAGCAGTCATTCCAGATCCGATGCGCAGCTCTTGCCCGGAGAGCGTCAAAGCTGTCGCGGCCAGGGGTAATCCAACTACCGTACCAACCGCCAATAGCCCCGACAATGACGCTCGGCTATTGCGGTGTTTCCAGGTCCCTTCACAATAATAACTTCCAGGCTTCCAACTTTTCCTCTCGCTTGACTTGGTGTGCGCCTGTCTCGCCACGGCTGAGAAATCAGTGATAGCAATTGCAACTCCATCTTGGTTGAATGAAAGCTGACGTGGTTGGGTGTAGTTTGAACCAGTTTCGTGTGTTAAGGCTTGCGTGGTGGCAGAAAGTAACTCTGGCTTCATAGGGACATCTTCGACACTCTCGGTGTATATCGATGAAGGATTTTTCGAAGATTCTCTCGAGGGGTTGTCAGGGGATGATAAACCCAATAGGTAAAAGGTTGGTGTTAATAAATGGCATTTCGAATTGGAGAGAGGCTTGCTCAAGGAAGCTGATGGGCGAGTTTCTTTTGGAGGTACGCTTCGAGCATCAGACATGATAACAGCCGTTTGAGAATGAGTCAACGCGCCCAAGAAAGTCGAAGGAGGCCCAGATTTAGACTAGCCATGCAAGAATTCTAAGAGCTCGAGGTCTTGTTAGGATAATTTAGCGGTCTAGCTATCTTGATACGAGAAGCTTGCGGGAGGGAGGCGGGGTTTCATGTCGACGTCGCAAATGTGGCTGAGCTGAGTTGCCAACTCATACCTCTACTGTGCTACGTGTGAAGCAGGCTGTAGACCCCGCCTCTAGGAGAAATACACACATCTATACATTGAATTCTTCCAGGTACGATCCCCGAGCTTAAGGCAGTCGACATTCAGACCAAATTGCAGGCAACAATCCAGCATAGATCCGCCGAGTGTGCCAGACAGTATGGCCGGACAAATCAAACCCTCTACCGCTCGAACACATCAGCGTGCCAAAGCGGTGGATGAATTATATGGTCTACAGACATCTCTTGAACCAACTCAACCCCATCTTGACGAAATGCGCTTCGACTCTACACAAAACACTGACAAGAGTCGATTCTTGATCTGGCCAATATATAAAAAATCACCCATGAGAGAGACAGCGACGCTGCTACCCTTTAGTGCTGCGGGAAGAAACAGCAACGCCTTTCCACGCCATGATGCATTTGGGCCCCGTAAGGCCCGGTCCCAACTCAATCTTGCAAGAGCTAGCCACCAGACGACGTAGGTATTGCGGATTTCCTAGCCTTACAGGCTTTCCTCGCATTGACATAGAGGTCTAACTCATCAATGTCCGCTAGACCCGATTCCATTTTTCCAAGCTATAATAACAGTGCAAAAGAGCTCGACCGCAGCACAAATACGCCCTTCATAGACCATATGGACAGGGGCACCAAATTCCCCACCATAACGAACACCATCTCCAAATCTGAGCCAGCCCTACAACGACCCTCGATTTTCGAGCGCCCGCGGCTATCGGACGGAGTTTCTCGATTAGCCCTTACTACCTTGTTGTACGTGCTCGCTGGCGAAATATCCACTTCGTGCGTATGGATTATACGCAGATATGATATTACATTTCCTGGCCGCCGATTTACAATGGCCACGCACAAAATCTCGGACGTACCCCAGCTCACGGAGAAAATAGCTCAAGGGTCTTGGAGGTATGGGCCATTGACCCTGGTCGAACCTCCCCCTGAAGTCTTCATTACAGCTGTGATTCTGTACACCCTTATCATCTCTACGATCTACTGCGCGCACAAGGACGATAAATACCAACAATACTGGCTGGTCACTGGCCTGTGTATATCAATTCTTGTTGGGTTCCTCAGTGGTGCTGATCCGCAGTCCGTCTTGCTGCGTCTGCTTCCCGGAGCCATTGCTATCTCATTGTTTCTTAGTGCATGTGTCCATGCCTGGCTCCAGCGCGAGCAGGAGGCATGTGGTGCTGCTGAGATGTACGGGAACAAAGGCTGCTCAGACATCGGCGCAACGTCAATGTACGCTGATGATAAGGAGCTCGCCTGAATGTTACATAGACTGGTACCTTAGGAGGTACCTAATCTAAGAGCGGACTGCACCGAGGACGGTAGGATATGGATCAGAACCTATATAATGAGTGTAGGAGGCATATTTTCAATTAGACAGTACTTCACAACACGTGTGAGAGCGCTAATGCTTTTACAACTGTAAACAAGACGAGAGGTCTTGGACGAAGTACCTTCCACAACATGAACAGAGCAGGATAACCATGCGATGAAGGTTTACAAGCATGGGCTCTTGACCCAAAATCCCTTAACTGATCTCATTTCATTTATTTCCTGAATTGCTGACACAAACACAAGTACACTTGGGGTTCAATCCCCCGGAACTACCTAGGTACTTGTAAAATAACGAATGAAGCCAATTCCAGTTGACAGCAAACCTCGATGGCAGATGTTTTACATATGGAAAATGATGCTCGGGGGATCCTAGGATGTCTATTCCGTCATCATACAATCTTCTATGGGGGGTAAATGGATGTTGGTGCACGATGGGCCTAACCTATCTGCCTATAGCGACAACATGCCTAGGTACACATATAAGACTGCCCTTTGATCTCAATCCACCAATAAGTCTAGATTCCTACCTAGTTAGGTACCTATATAGACGTCTTTGAACCAAGCCCCTAATAGAACTACCTCCTGATGTATTCCAAGATCGTCTCGATACATAACTCGCAACACGGTAAGCGTATATGCCGAGAAAACTTTAGGGAAAAAAGAAATCTTGTGAACTTGCAGTTGTTTATAGACGTGAATGCGAAATGTTCACTATCGATGATCCATCTTCACCAGCCTTTCGAATGCCTCATCGCTCTCATCATCCAAGTCACCACCACCGTCTGGTAGTGACAACCGCAACCTTCTAGCCTCCTTTCGCTGTCTCTCTGACTCCTTCCGTCGCGATGGATCTGTTGCTAGCGCCTTTGAGTACGCATGAACGCATCTAGCGAGAATACCTGTTGGGACCTTCACCAATCTCCCAATGGCTGCTGATCTTTCTGTTTCCTCGCTGGAGGCTTGCTTAGTAACTTCTCAACAGGGATCCTTCACGCCTACTTACATAGCCTCGTCAAAATGACCTCGCTTCATGGCCACATCTCCGGCACGGTATGCACAGTATGAGCTAAGCCAACTGAAGCGAGCCGCGGTTCCAGATGCTTCTAGTATCTGCTTCGCTATGTCAACATGACTCTTTGCTTTATCGAGATTGTTCATTCTCGTATAAAGCGAAGCGAATGCAAGGTGACCGCTAGATATTGTAAGTGGAACTTTACACTAGGTGTTGATAGGGGTGGTGGCGTACTAAACCTGCATATACCAGCTTTGGAGCCTATCTGCAATTCCTAGTGCTTCATCAAGCCTCTTTCTTGCATCCTCATATTTGCCCATACAGTAGTAATTTCGTGAGAGGTTATATCCCCAAACCAGCTTCCTCGAAGGAATATCTCCAGCTGGCCCCTCATAGACTCTATGGGCCTTCAGGAGCCACTGTAGGCCTTCTTCGTAGCGCCCTTGACACCCGGCTGCCATGCCGAGACCATTATATGAGAGAGCTACAAGCAGGTCGTCATGATGAAGTAGCTCCAGACGAATGTCAAGACTTTCTGTCATTTCTCTTTCTGATCTGGTAAATTCGGAAGTACAAAAGTGGTACATACACTTCAAATATTGCAATAGCGACCACAACAACATGTCTCTCTGCTCCCCTGTACAGCTATGATAGGCAGAATCAGCAGTCTCAAGCATTTCGGGGACCACATGCATGGTGTCATTATCATGTATTGCGCTACTCAATACGTTAGCTCGTGATTCAAGGATAGGGGCAAGTTGCGTACTTAGACGAGTTCGTAAGAAGCCTGACAAAGTCCATGGTGGGTTTGAGAGGATTTGGCTTGGTTTGTGAGTCGTTATAATTCTTAGCAAGTGCAATTACCTGTGGAATGTACCGCTCATATAAGAGCCATTCTTCATCGTTGAATTTGCTTGAACGCTGCGATGGAATCTTCATAAGCAACAACCTAATGGCGGCCTCGAATTCTTCCTGAGCGTTGTCCATTCTCGCTCGATATTCGGCTTGTACTAATCGGTGGATTCGAAAACTGTCCTGCTCAATATTCTTCCTCGCCAGAGCATGGTGAGTCAGTTCCTCTATGGCATCGCCAAGGCTATATTCAATTAACATATGGAATATTTGCAGAATGCTTCCACATACTTCAACTCATCACTGCAGAAAGACAGCACGTCGGGCAGCTTATTCGGCTCTGAGGCTGTAAATACTTCCGCCGGTACCGAATCAGCGGAGAGGAAACTCAAAACTCCGAGACAAGCTCGAGCGTGGTCCCCAAGATTCATGAAGGATATCTCCCACACGGTGTCAAGACCATATGGATACCCTAGATACTTCCACCCGCTCTTCTTCTGGTTATGCAGACGCTGGTCGTATTTGGCGTACATGATATAAAAGTCATCGATGGAATAATTTCTTGCATTGATCAGAGCAGCCATTTGGTTCAGAGCAAGTGGGAGACCGCCTAATTCCTTTGCTACTCGTCGTGCGGACTCTAATTCGCTGTCAATACGTCGCCTGCTAGGCGTCATGTGGAGAAGGAACTTAGCTCCTTCGTCATTGTCAAATTCATTGACTTCTAGGCCGGTGTCAATAAGGAGTGTAGCGACAAGAACATCCCTGGTGGTTACTAATACAGCCCCATGCTTAGAAGCAGGCCAGCAGTTGTCAAGGACACTATGATTGTCGACATTATCGAATATTAGGAGCCACTTGGCGGCTGATATATGGTTAGTATTAGCCAATGGATGTAAATCGTTGCCTCTTACATGTCTTTTGCAGCCAGTCGAGCACCAGTACCATATTCTCTTGGTAAGCTTGAGGATTTGCCTTCGGAAGCTTGAGGGCATCGATAGCTACGCGGCTGAAGCTTTGTTGAATAGAGTAAGTATCTTCAGCAGATATCCAGAACACTGTATCGAGGTCATCGAGTTTCTGATACGCATAAGCAAGCGCTATTTGAGTCTTTCCGATGCCACCAAGTCCGTATAGGGCTATTGAGGAGAGGCGACTTCTCGTATCTGCAGGTCTCAGGTGATCTTCCAATCGTTGTAGAAGATCTCGACGGCCATAAAATCGATTGTTCTCAGCCACAGGAAGAGTATTACACGGCATACTTACACCTTCCTGCGGGAAGTCCCTCAGGGAAAGTAGACTCTGCAGGATAGAAATTTGTTCCATAGCCCGGGCATGTCTTTCTGCGATCTCGGCAACCTTTTCAATGCGCTTTATAGCTTCCGCTATATTCTGATATGCCGTGTTGTATATAGCTGTCAGTGAATCCCATGCACTGTCGTTTAGCCAGGCTGTAACATTAGTATCGATTGTTTGCCCCTGAAATGCTTCCATGGTACCTATGGCATGTACGTACTTTCATGTCCCTGGCCTTTATTACGAAACGTCATTATAATATTTAGCCAGAGTATGACGATCTCCTTGTTTACCTCTACCGTATCACTCTTGACCTTTTCGAGATCGGTAATTCTGTCCCTGCAATTGTTAGAATCTCGAAGTTCGTGGCCAATCTTCTCCAGCCATCTTGTAATGCGGCTCAGGGGGCTGACAGGCCCTGTGCTCCCTAGGGCAAGCTACTTGAATTCAGCATTATGTTTTCCAACTAACTGCAAATATCTCCCTTACCTTGAAGACGAGAAACAGTAGCCCCCACATCATTGATGTGTCTACTGGATTGGCCATCATGTTGACGAAATTTTGGGCGAATGTTTCGTAATGGTCCAGAGTGGGATAGATCAGGATAATGGCTTTCTTTGAGGAATCATCGGGGTACTCAATGAAGAGCTTCCCCAGTTCATCGCGAAAGTTCTGCAGGGATTTAACCTGCATAGCTCGCTCATGGTCATGTCGCTCCAATGTCCTTTCGCATTCTTTTATGGACTCATGCCAAGATTGTGTATATATCTCGTCGCTAAGGTATATGTATTAGTTACGGGCCATTCGCGTTTAATGATTGTTTACTTACTACATGGCCATATCATTGCTTGCATTATAGAATGGGTTAGGTAACTGCATGCCGCTATTTTGGGGTCACGGGCGGTTTAGGTATCTACAGGTTGCAAGGCAGATCGCGGTCATTACAGGCAGATTGAGGGGCGAACAGCGCGGATAACGTGCTGATAAATAGGAAAAGCATCTGACCCCCTCTTTCATAGTGCTGTGTCATCTGTAAGACAGCTTTGCCGACACGTATCGGGTAGCCTGCTTCAGTGAGGTTTCACTCAGCACACAGCCTGCTTATGTGGCCTTTTTCTTTTCGGTATCTGATACATTTCTGATCGCTCAGCGCTCACCCGTCTTGGTTCAAGAGGCAGTGAGATAGAGATAGTCCTGACTATGAGTAAAGGACTTGATTGTCCTAGTAAGAAATAGCGATGGGTAGAGGATTTCTTGATTTGAAAGGCTGCGATCCTCCCATTACTTTTCCCGGAGTTTTCCACTGAATGCGTAGTCTTCCCGATTTTGGTCTTATCGAGGTAACATACGACCATAAATATGTGCTACAACACTCTACCTAGAATAAAGTTACGCACCTCAAGGACCAATACTATCGAATTAGATCCCTTAAAAGAGGCGAGAGATTCATTCATCAATATCTGCTGCGGGAATAGTTATGGACGCCGTTCTATGGATGACGGTTTAAGAATCTTTGCGGCAATTGCGGAAATGCACATGTCGGAATACGAAAGCGCCACAGCTGATGTCTTAAATATCTTATGGGGGTCTCAGCCAAAAGCCCCCTATTTGGAACGTCAATTCCAGACATGTTCCAAGATTGTCAGTTTGATCAGATCCTCAACGGTTCAGACAACCATCGACGACATCTTGAAACAACTATACGATCACTTCAAAATATCGACACTTGACGATAATATCCCCGAGGATGTTCTGCGGCAATTGATATTTGCCGTTATCGGCTGGTCTACCATGCTGTACGCGCCAGCATTTGAATTAGCGGGTGCCGACTTTCCCACGCTTACGAAATACGGGAACACACATGGTTTCAACAAACACTCTGTTACACGTGTCACAGATATGTCACGGAGGCCAATTGGAGCTATACTTAGTTGCCGCGGACTCATTCCAATAGCTTGTTCCTCAGGAGTTGAGTCTTATAAAGGGTTCTCGACTCTCCTTTCCGTGCCACATTTGAACTTCTACTCCTTATCTAGACTTGGAGATGTCACAATTACCTGGGTTAACGATCTATCTAAGCACTGTGAATTCGATAGATACAGTAAGAAGAAACAATTGAAACTGTTTCGTCTACCTTCGTTATGTGCTACGATTTGTCTCAACCAAGGCGACGAAGCTCTTATCGGCCGGTAAGAAAACATCCAAAGAAGGCATTTATTTCACCAATGCTCATGTTGCTCTAACTTTATGCGCAGTTTATTTAAGAATCATGCTTGCCAGCAGAAATGCCAAGCTATTTCCGACACTGTAGCTAGGTCGTACCTGATTGGGGTCCTTCTAAGTTATCGTCTAATATTCGGACAACATCCCCTTTCTCGTCGAATCTTCCGCGAAAAAGAACGAGAAAGAGCGAAATGGGATGGATCGCTTGACCCTTTACTTGATGCGCTCTGCGGCCAGGAATATGTGAACGGTTTCGATGGAACAGAAGATCTCCTTCGCGAGCGGGGTGTTTACGACGCGCACATCAACTTTCCTCATTTGGGGGCACGACTCATGGATCTAGCTGATTATATTAGCACACAAAAGCCGAGGAATCTTCTTGAAGTTTGGAAAGACCAAAGAGATCCCGAGAAGCTACTCACATTCAAGGCTGTTATCATAATAGGGGGTTTGACTATTGCCTTGGGCGTCCTTCAAGTCTTTGTTGGCATCGCACAGATCGCACTCCAACGATAGATATCTTAGAATTAGAATAGAGGTTCTTCACTACGGTTACATCATGAAGGCATTATTTTAGTTTAAATGTTATTGAATAGAGATCAGTCTCTATTAGCTTGATACGTAGCATTTATACTAAGACGAGTCATTGCAATACCTAGAGACGCAAGAACGTATTGGTAAAATTCAGAGAAGAATATACCTTCTCACAGAGAATCGATATTGAAATACCACACCAAAGAGGCTCTGAGATAGACGCCACGAACGACACCGGTCTCTGGCCTTGGAAACTCATCATTGTCGTCAGCAACATCATCTGAAAAGTTGAACCAACTCAAGACCGGTGCCCTTTTCATCTCTTTGTCCTTCGATCTATTTAGTTCCTAATACATGCCCGTCGAATCACAACGTGGATCCACCCTGGGTCTGTTTTCTAGTCTTTCGGTAGTATTAGCATGTGTAAAGAGCTCCATGAAGGCGTACTAACTGGTAGAGGCCAGATATTTGGCCGACTCAGCCCCTTGAGGCCCAGACCCAGTGCCGGCAAGGTAGATCTTGCCTCCACGGACAAGAGTCCTAGCTACCTCTAGCTCTTGTGACTCCGCATCCTGGCGAGCTGGAAACGCAAGGTGGCTCTGCGCACGCCAGCCTTGAGACTTGTATTGGATTGGAGGATATCCAGATCGGTCCATCACGGTACGCATGTCAAAGTCTCGGTCAAGACGAAGCAAGTTGAGGATAGCTGGATCGCTGATTTGAAGCGGGCTTCCGGACATTGTCACTGGTTGAGATGAGACTTGAGTTAAGGCGAGTGGATAAAGATTGTAGGCTGTGCTTCGTAGGACTCAGCAGGTAGACGTAGAAGGGACTGGGCCACTATTTGTGTGTAAATGATCATCAGGTTATTCGAATCCACGTGGTAACGTTGACATTGAATTAATTCACCCTGCCAAGCTGAAACCTTCCACTTACCGCTCGTCTTACTCTCTTGTGAGAACCAGAATCCGGTTTCACTTCGTGTGTATACAATGTGCACATGAGAAGCTCCGAGCACGCCCGAGTGGCTATGTCGAGCCTTCACTCAGAGATAGATAAGGTTGAGGCTCTGCTCCACGAATCAAGCTGAGCCGAACTTCTTATTCATGCGTCTGTGTTTATTGCGGTCATAAGATTTATGAGAAGGCAGTAAGAATTTAGCTTATGTTTCTTCTAATTGGTTCAGAGTTGCGGCCCAATGTCACCTAGAGAACCAAGCTGTGTTACAAAATATGCAGACCATTTCATTCCACGTCCTACACCGACGTTGAGATCAGCTATGTGTATTCCTCTCGATGACCGGCGTGATAGCAGGTGGTGCATCTCAGGCTTTCTCACTTCCTTCTAGAGTCCTACGGCACAGCCAGCTCCAAATTGAGACTGCAACACAATGCGAGGGTGGGTGACACGAAGAGAAAGGGGAGGTATGAGTATGGGTTCGAGAGGTGTATTTCCGCATTCAAATCCAGTGCACCCTCAGTTTCCCCCTTATGGTGTAGTTTATGCTGAAGTAACAAACGACAAGTCTAATGATGGATAGGCGGTCACTCGGAGTTCCAATGTGCGTGTCTAGGTGGTATCATGCGTGATGCGATAGAACAAATCAATACTAATCTATGGGTAGGTACTTAGGTAACTATGCCCTATACGCATGTATCTCACCCCCTCTTAATCATCAGTACTAGTTACCTATGTATTATTATCTCAAGTTTCAATTAGCTTCAAGGGTTTAGAGAAACCCTTGGTGTATACTCGTGACGCTGTAGCAGAGCTTTGTGTAGGCTTTCCAATTGATCAATCATCGAGCAGATAACAGAGACTGCAACCTTTGCGCCATCTTCGATATCCTTGTTGGCAGTTTTATATCCCGCATGGTGCAAGAACATCACGCGAGGTATCTCTCCGGCTTTGAAAAGCGTAGCGAGTGAGGTATAGAAAATAAATTCACAGTATAGGAGACCTGCATCTGTGGAAGTTTGAGTTGGCGTGTTCTTGGTTTCCACAATTAGCAATCGATCGTCTAAGTAGGAGTAGATTGCTCACTGGCAATTCTTCTTTTAGTCGCCTCGCAATGTCATCAACATCGAAGACAGGCGTGAGGACTTCAGGCAGACCCTCCCATCTTCTTCCCTTCCCACCGTTATGCTTCGGCAAACGTACTCCATCATCGCCCACCCAGTCATAGCCGTCTCGGCGCGCTATTTTCTCAATCTGCCAGACATCTGCAAAATTCATGCCGAGATGCAGCATTGCGTCGATATGTAGTTTCTGACCCTGTTTACACCCAGGCTCATAGACTTTCTTTTCACCACTCCAGAGCTCTGGGATTATATCCATATCTGTGATAACATTTCTGAAGTCAACAGGATATTTGATGATCCTAATGGGAATACGCCCTTCACGCTCTATACGGTCAGGGAGCGTGAGTTTGACATTTTGCGTTGGATTTTGCTCGTTTTCCTTGAATGGCTGGCAATATGTATTAGAGGTATATATGTATTATTAGGCACGTTATTGGATCGAGACCATCTCACTTACAGCACAAGCCGTCACAACCACATTATATTCCTTCTCACGAATCATGATATTTCAACTTGTTTAGAGGCAAAGACAAAGAAGTTGTCATTTACATCGAAGAGGTAGTATCTGTAGAGCGGCCAAAGATTGATGAAGTGATGGCAAAGGCCAAAATCTTACGAATTCATCACAGCTCTGGGCTGGACGTGATGAGCAGCTTGATACGTACAACTACATCAGGTATCTAAAACTCCGGAACCTAGCGAATAGGGGTTAGATTAGGGTGACACCATCAGCTGTGGTGTAGTCCTGGGGTGTGATGGTAAGCGACTCAGGAGGAATCCGCCACTGCCCGCTAGGTACCTCAATGTATCATGCTTAATAGACCGGTGGTATTTAGTGACAGAATGTCTGATTCCACGAGGATCGGTGTAACCACTTCGACCTCCATGGTGCGACCCATCCTCAAAGTCGTGGAATTAATTTCACCTTTTTAAAGTACCTATCCAATACATTAGGTACCTATACTGAACAGATTGTTCATTTCTATTTCTATCATGAATATTTAGCTAGAAATCTAACTATTAAATGAAATTCCAAGCTTAGAATGCACCAGAAATCGTGATTCTAGCTCAAACTGAGGGCAAATTCTAGCCGCGGATCTTTTGTTCATGGACGCCAATGAAACAGGGAGAAATAGATAAAATGTGAAAAATGAAATAGAAGACGAATTAGGCGGAATATTGGTAGATTAGGACCCATCCTCTTCGTAGTTAAGCCTCATTCAGCTTGCATCGGGTTATCGGAGAGACACAGCGAAGGTCTCACCGAAAGTGCATGTTTATAATGTCTCAGCTGACAACGGAAGCCAGTTGTGCCACCCTCATTCGACCGGTCTGAAACGTTCCATGCATATTTGAAGCAGGCTCTTGATATGGGCGCCTGGAAGGGTTACGAATAGGTACTGGGATTTTCATATATCTTTCAGCCTCTTCGGTGAAGACGAATTATAATTGGCCACTTTTTATCTTCATCGGCAATTAATCAATATTAACCCTCACGGATATTGTAAGCATGCTTATTGCCGGGAGACCTTGAGGCTCTGTGGTGTCGCACTGCATAAAAATTGCACGCATATGCCCGGCATAATTATTATTCGACGGCCATAAGTCATGCTTTTGATAAGGACCATCGCATGATGCCGACACTCGGATCCGACAAGGTGTGAGGCCTACTCCAAAGCTAGACTCCGAATCAAGCTCAACGATTAGCACCCAGTCCATGGTTCCCTACACAAGGATGACGCTGTGCTTTAGCTTACTCACCAGGTAGGTACCTAAGGTAGGCAGGTATGTATACCTGTTTTATTTGCATCTTCATATGCTTAGCTCTAGGAGAAACACTGGTATCGCAATCGCATCTCAGACATAAACCCATGAAGCCAAGAGGACAACATGATTTCAACAGGAGCCGATATCCAAACCACCATTGACTTCATCGCTGACCTTCCTATCTATAAGGAAGAAAAGCCATTCTTTCTCCACCCCTCTGGCTCTGTCGATGTTGATATTGACGACATTAATACGACGAACGTAGAATGGGACACGCAATCCGTAACCGTCCATAGCATGCGCAACAAAGACGATGTTGGTCTGGAAAAGACCGGATTCTGCTATATCGAACATGACTCTAAATACATCCCAAGCGCCGGCATGAATACCGAATTGGTCGAAAAATATCGCAAGGAGGGTGAAGACTTGTTACAATCCCTGTTCAATGCCGAATTGGTTCACTGCTACGATCACAAGGTACCTAAAGCAAAACAGTACCGTGGGTCAGTAGTTACTAACACTATCTAAGATACGGAAGAATGTGCCGATGACTCTTGAAAAGTACGACCCCAGTGATCCGCTTCTAGTAGAAGAGGTTGCTGTGGGTGCACATGGTGAGCCATGGAGTCCTTTAGGCTATTAGTACAAAGTCTGACATCTTGCAGTTGGTTTGTAATTCAACTCAGACAAGGAGTTTTCCAATCTCATCCATCATAGACATATCTTTGGATACTGTACCACGTCTTTTAAAGAATGTTCTGAGTGAAGATCAACTTGCAACCTTCTTCCGGCCTGGTTACCGCTTCAGACTCATCAAGTACGTTGCACGTTTTTGTGGCCGCATCCTGAGTTACGGATGTTCGCTAACAGCTTCTCCCAGTACCTGGCGTTCAATTTTACCAGAGTGTGAAGACCGCCCTCTTGCAATGTGCGATTACAGCTCAATTGACGCCAATGACCTCATTGCCACGGACAGGGTATATCCAAAATGGAACCAAGAGATTTACTACTTGAAACACAACAAGAACCAACGATGGTATTGGTTACCAAACCAGCGGTCCAATGAGCTGTTCCTATTTTTGACATACGATAGTCACTCGGGGCCAAATGCCAGATGTAAGCTTACCACATGCCGTGTCTCCAAGGTCTCCGCTAAAAGCTAGCTTCAGACTGCCCACACGTATCTGTAGACAACCCGCTAGCTTCTTCACAGGCTCCTCCGCGAGAGAGTGTAGAGACGCGGAACCTAGTTATTACAAAGATATGAAGAGGGCATAGATTTGAGTTGGCAACCTCGGAATACAATGGACCGGGAGGAATCAGGCCTTCGTTGTAACTACGACCTTCGACACTACACTTTGATTAGGGAGAGCGGTGGTGCGAGGTGGCTTGTTTAATGCTAGTACTACGTTACCCAGCCCTTAATTTGATACTTTTCTGAAGGCTTATGAACTAGCTACACCTACCAAACTACCGTACTTGAGAGAATTCAATGTCGCGGAGTATTGCTTATTCGCAGGCGAAACAGCCACGATCATGGCCGAGGTTCCATCTCGACTGCCGAGGAAATGCTCACGCAGAACCATTGTCAGTGGCGACGATCGGAAAGGGATCCTCGATTGGTTGGTCGACCAAGCACGGATAACTTCTTTCAGAGCCAGCAAATCAGTATTGATCTGGCGGCCTTCTTGCCGTTCTTGAGGGGTCTGCTTTATGACAGGGGCTTTGGCGCCCCTTTCATAGTGGTACTCCGCCCCGGCGAGATCGACAAAAACCATCTTCGCACCTAGACACTGAGCCTTGCTAGACGATAAAATGGCTTCGATGTGCTCCTCGGCTGCTGCGACGCGCGCCTCGTACTTTGCCTTCTCTGCTTCGGCTTCGTCGATGCGCTCCTGATTGATCTTGTAGGCTGGGTTGGGAATATAGGTGCCGTCGTCATTGCGAATGTAGCCCTTGATCTGTTCCTCGATGCTGGTGTCGGTCGCGCGCTTCCCAACGGGCACTAACTCCGACTCTCTATCCACCAACGCGTCTCGCGCCTCCACAAGCTTCCGATTGACGATCTCAATCTTTAAAACTGCATGCGTTCTCGAACTCTGGTCGTGGACACTTGATGATCCTACGGAACGTTTTCCGAGGCTCTGTATCAATGCATCTCGCAAAGACTCGTATGTCCAGCACGACCTTTGAGCAAGGGGACGCACCCTAACTTTGCCTCCTTCCAGAACCTCGGTTTGCCCCCGAATGTGAACTTTGCCGCCCGGTCCTTCTCGGATATGACACTCGGTGCGTCCATTCAACAGGTCGAACGCGGTGTTCTTGCGCAGCTCGAATAGACTGAAGCCAATTCCGAGACCGAGTTCATCATCGGCCTGATTCAGGGTGTCCAGTGCCTCGAATAGTTTTCGGCTAGCTGCAAGACACAGGCCAAGATTGCTAGCCTTCTCGAAATCGTAGCCGATGATGGTATGAGTCTTGCCGCTCCCGGAGTGGCCGTATGCAAAGACGTTACAGCTGCCACCAGCGAGAACATGGGGGATGGCGGGGGCTACGATGGCGCTGAACGCCGCCGCATTGTCGTCTTGTTGGTCGAAGACGGCTTTGAAAGCAGGAGGACTTGCCCAGGGTCGCTCATTTCCGGCATTTCGAGGATTTACGGAGATAGATTGCAATGAACTAGTGGTTGCGGTACTGCTCTGGTATTCGATCTGACCGTCTGCGGCCTCGGCTTCATTCAGTGGCCGCCACCGCACGTAAACATTGAGGTTCGTTCGGCTATTCTCGTTCGACATTTCAATTGGTCTTTAGGAAGAAGCACGATCAATGTCTATAGTTTCTATGTAGAGCTACATGTAGGTAAGGAAGCATGTTTATATTCTAATGCTATGTTGATTTCCTTGGCTTCTAGTTAGGCAGACGTATTTCGTACGGGGCCACATTATTGCGCATCCGATGTTATCCGATGTGGATCGCAGGTACATAATGAGCCGGCCCTATATATGCCTTAATAAGGTAACTCTCTGCTTTTATCCCAATCCTTCTGTAGAAGCCATCCCATTGCGTTTAATGTGGTTTCTTTGATGAGTTTCGAGTGACTGGATGGCCATTTCGGCGTTGCCCAGGCTATATGATCCTCGCCCCGAAGTACCAAGTATCGACTGTCTACACCCATAGTGCTCTTCAACCATTCGGCATACACGACAGCGTCGTCACGGAAAGGGTCCTCCTCGCCGCCATAGGCAAACACTCGCTTCGGGTGATGCTTGGCAAAGTCGTCTTTGTTAATTGTTAGATTGGTAGGAGAACACCAAGGCGATTTAAGATCTATCTTCGCCGTAGCTATCATCGCACGGATGTTTGCCGTCTGCTGGCCGTAAAAATCATCGTTTTCCTTTCTCGATCGAAATAAGGACTTGAGCTCGGTCGGTACCGTTTCCTCTTCCACGAGGAATTGCACTCCTGTGAAGATGCCAGTTATTGGGCTCTTCAGCGCTGGTAGGCCTCCAAGAATGTCGCTCATTCCTCCGCCTGATGCCGTCATTATGCCGCCTATAACAGCTGATATAGTTCCTCCGGCGCTCACACCACCCACGACAAATCCAAGGTCTAGGTCAATCTTGGATTTCGTGTCCTTCAACAGTCCATTGTTCAGATTCGCAGGTTCCGAAAGCCATGCGCAAACCTCCCAACCGCTCTGCATCGGAGCCGGGAAGGGGTGTTCAGGGGCCAACTTGTAAGTGGGGCAGGCCACCACACATTGGAGCAGTGACGCGAAACCCCTAGCAGGCGCGCGGACCATATTAGGGCTACCCGCCGTGAAGCCACCGCCGTAGAAGTAGACAATGAGAGGCAACCGTTGCGACGAAGGCGATTTGGGCCATACGACGCTCGTTCGGCTCTTCCAGCCGTCCTTCACTTCAATGTCTATCCACGCTTCCTCGAGGTCATCCGGACACGGCCCCATTTCGTCAATTCCAGCGGCTTCGAAATCCGCCATCTGGGCGCGGAGGACCTCAGCTTTGGAGAGAACATCTTGATCGGCCATGTTAGATATAAAGAGTAGATTTAGATGAGCATAGTTATAATAACCCTGTTGGCCTTGTTCCCCGAACTCAAGAAATACTGTTGCTGCCTGGTGTATGTAAACAAAATGGATTATATAAGCGACAACTACTCGCTGAGAAATAATACGGCGTATCAAAATGAGGATGTTAGTGCCAGCTGCCGGCGGCTGCAAATTCGTTTTCCTCGTGGATTACCTAATGAAACGTAGTGGTACATGTATGGCCAGTGTCGTCTCTCATTAACAACGGCAATATTAAGTTCTATTCTATCAAAAAGTTACCATTGCATTTTATTTTAACTGAAATTCTGGATGCGATGTTATACGAAAAGACACTTTGTAGGTTGGAACCTGTGAGGGGAAAAGTCACTGAAACTCGGCCTTCTCTAGTAGGTCTGAACCACTAATACGCTGACGGACATCACTAAAAATCAATCTGTAAACCAGCCCTGGAGCCCGGCAGGAGGAACTAACCCGCGTTTACCGCTAATAATACAGCGCTTTGTTGTCTCTTACAGAGGTCTCACTGACTGCATCAGCAACTTGTACACAAGGTCGCAAAGCTGATTCTTATGACGAGTCAGGTCCTCCATAAACTCGCATATCTTTATGTAAATTATGAAAGTAGCATTATGCTGACTTTGAATTGGAATGCCAATATCATCGAGTGACCTAAATCGGAAGAGCAAGCTCCTTCTCGAAAATGCCTAGCACTAAAATTACCACCTAATCGAACAGTCTAGCCAAAAGCTTACAGTGGCAGCCACTGGCAGCCAATCGTTCCCAGGGATCTGCTAAGGCGCAGCGCAGGTGCCGATGCAACCCCCGTACAGGCGCCCTAGCCAGATGCCAATTCAGCCGAATGCCCCCTAATTGCCAAGGCTGCACACTGAGACCCCACACTTCGCATTCTAGACGATTGGCCACATTGTCGCAGACAGGGTCCTGCAAGGGCAGCTGTGTGAATATGTTTATCTAGGCTGGGGGGATTATTTTTTTCGCTCGTTCTGATTATGAAGGAATCTTTACTCTAGCAGTAACCTAAGGTGAGGGAGCAAGAAGAAAGAAAAAAAAAAGATTTGAGCCCGCGTCGCTAACCGATGAGATTGTTGGGGATTGAAGTCCAATTCCCCGTGCCAATGGCTCTTGCATCCGCATTGCCATCAACAGTCGATACGTGAATTAGGCTCCGCGAGCGAAGTCTCGTTCGGGTCGTTCTCGAATCGTCATGACGCCGTTCCTCAAGAGCTTCCCGCGGCGGCGGCGTTTTCTCATCGTCATCCCCGTACTGGCGTTGCTGGTCTGGGCCTTGCTCCCCCCTTCTAGGTTGAATTCTCCAACTACTTTATTGTACGCTATCAAGGGCTCATCAGGTATATCTAGCGACTACATCCTGAAATATGTCGACCCTCTCATCGGTACGGTGAATGGCGGTAGGTAGCAAGCATCATGTGAGCCCGTGAGTGGAGGTCGCTTACTCAGACCATCATAGGCCATGTCTTTCCAGGGGCAACTTTGCCATATGGTATGTCAATTGGGTCCCTGCGCGCTTGGAAAGTTCTTAGGCGCTGATTAATTCCCCAGGCATGGCAAAAGCCGTGGCGGACGCGAACAACAATGCCGAGATAGCTGCTGGATTCGTCTCGGACGATTCGGAGATTCAAGGTTTCTCCCACTTGCACGATTCAGGTACCCAACCAACAACTTCGATTATCTCACTCAAACTCCTCGCTAACCTATTGTAAGGCACCGGAGGAGTAAGTATAGCAAACATTGTGCAGTCACGCAAGTCTAACTAATACCAGAGCCCTTCGCTGGGAAACTTCCCCCTCTTCGTACATCCTGGCTGTCCTGACGATGACTTCTCCAAATGCGAGTACACAAACATAGGGAGGGCCGTCGCGAGGGTCGACGGCTCCGCAACTGCACGGCCCGGTTACTTCGCCATCGGCCTCAACAACTCGGTCTACGCCGAGATGACGGCAACCGAGCATGCCACGCTCTACAAGTTCAGCTTTTCCAAAGATGCACAAGTAGAGTCTCGGCGTGTCATGGTACCTACTAACCCGTTGATCCTTGTTGACTTGATGGACCTGGGCGGCAGTCGATCTGGAGGAGATATCCAGCTGAACCCCGAAACAGGTAGGATAGCAGGTAACGGGTCATACAATCCGTCATTCGGGACCGGAGCGTACACGGCGCACTTCTGTGCGGATTTCAGGGGCGCCGACATACGAAAGACGGGCGTTTTCTTGCACACGAATGTGACCAACGAGGCGAATGCGATGGGCAACTTAGGAAGCGACTTTTTCATACCGTCTGGCTCGGCTGGTGCATGGATCCATTTCGCACGCCCATCCAAGAACCAGATCATGGCACGCGTTGGGCTCTCGTTCATATCCGTTGCGCAAGCCTGTCGCAATGCAGAGACTGAGATCCCGGATTTTGGCTTCGACAACGTAGTAAAGGCTGGAGAGAAAGCTTGGAAGGAGAAGTTATCTGTGGTCAAGCCTGACTACTACGGCATGAGCCACGAATTTCTAACGACGTTTTGGTCGGGTCTCTACCGCGCGCTAATCTCGCCTCAGGACTATACAGGCGAAAACCAACTCTGGAACTCGACCGAACCGTATTATGACTCTTTCTACTGCATTTGGGATTCGTTCCGGGCACAACATCCTCTACTAACCATTATCGACCCCACTATACAGACCAAGATGGTGAGGTCGCTGATCGACACATATAAGCATGAGGGCAAACTGCCTGACTGCCGCATGAGTTTCAGCAAGGGCTACACGCAGGGCGGATCCAACGGGGATGTGGTTCTCGCAGACGCATTCATCAAAAATCTCACAGACGGCATCGACTGGAATCTCGGCTATGAAGCTGTAGTCTCCGACGCCGAGGAAGAACCCAAAGACTGGTCTACGAGCGGGCGTGGCGGTCTCACGAGCTGGCACGACATTGGGTACATACCGTACGACGATGTAGACCGCAATGGCACAGGGCCCATGAGCCGAGGTATATCGCGCACGGTGGAGTACGCATACGACGACTTCGTCATCGCACTCATGGCGCGGGGACTGGGCCGCAAGAGCGACGAAACCAAGTACCTGCAACGCAGCCGCAACTGGAAAAATCTCTTCAACCCCGAACAAGAGGACCGGTATCGCGACGAGGGCGGCGACGTGCGCAAGACGCAGTTCAAGGGCTTCCTGCAGCCGCGCTACCGCAACGGCACGTGGAAGTACCAGAACACGCGGCTCTGCAGCCCCATCTACCAGCAGCACAGCTGCTACTTCGACACGCAGTACGAGACGTACGAGGGCAGCCCGTGGCTGTACACGTTCTACGTGCCGCAGGACATGGCGTCGCTGATCAAGGCGCTCGGCGGGCGCGACGCCTTCGTCGAGCGCCTCGACTACTTCCACTCCTCGGGCATCAACTACATGGGCAACGAGCCCAACTTCCTCCCGACGTTCCAGTTCCACTACGGCGGCCGCCCCGGCCGCAGCAGCTACTGGGTCCACCAGTACATCCCCGGCCAGTTCAACAGCAGCATCAACGGCATCCCCGGCAACGACGACTGCGCCATGGGCGCCTTCACCGCCTTCGCCTTCATGGGCTTCTACCCCGTCGCCGGCCAGAACGTGTACCTGCTCACGGCGCCGCTGTTCCGCGAGGTCAGCATCCAGACGCCGAGCGGCAAGCCGGCGACGCTGCGCAACGTCGGCGGCTTCGACGCCCCGCGCTACCGCAACATATATATCCAGAGCGCGAGGCTGAATGGAAAGCCGTATACGCGGAACTGGATCACGCACGACTTTTTCGTCAATGGCGGCACGTTGGAGTTTGTACTTGGACCCACCGAGAGCGATTGGGGGACGAAAGACGAGGATCTGCCGCCTAGTCTGTCGACGGGGCTGCAGGACTAAGTGGGGGCAAAGGTTACTCAGTTTACATGTCGAAGAATGTAGTTGGACGCAATTTGCATTGAAGAAGGTTGGCGGGATATTCTCTGAGTGTGAGAATTTGACTGTATATATGTGGCTGTTAGCTACCAAATAAGGACATAAGTTATTATCTCGCTTTCTTAGTGAAGTATTCTCTCAGTGCATGAGTCGGAATAGGTATGGGAGTATGCGCTTTGGCTGGCAACTAAGATCACAATAATAAAAGGAAGAAAAAGGGCGTGTGAAAAACTTCAAAAGGATAGATAGGTAAGGTAGATAGTGTTTGTTGTGTTGAGATGTGATGCAAAAAATGCTCTCGATCGGGGAATCGAACCCCGGCCACCTGCGGATTGTCCTGTGATGACAAGCAGGTATCCTGACCACTAGACCAATCGAGACTCCATTACTACGCTCTCACGTGATCCATGCTATCTGGGTGTGCTTTGGCTACTATGTAGCTTCCACATTAGCCTGATTTTTCGCGTTGTGCCGGCGCTAAGTCTCGATAGCGTTATCTACAATTTAGCAGAGCTAGATACCTCGATCGCGGGCCCTATTTAGAGGTGGAAGCAAGTACATACGCATTATGGAGAAGACCATGGCTTCAGATGACGTATATGATGAAACCTAGGAAAATCCACCGAGTCGGTAACTAAATTTATCAAATACAATAGGGAATAATTTATGGCGTCAAAAGTGGCTAGAATGAGCACGCTACCGTATTCCATGGCCCGGCTTCCGTTCCCGGGTTGTAGGGATAAATGTGGCAGAAATATATTGAAGACAAACGACGCAAGTGTGAAGAAGGTCTCTGGACGGGCTTATATACTAGTATTAAAAGTGAATGATGTCCCTAGCGTAGCAAACTGCTGCGCGTTTCCATCAACACCATTTCTGTGGGCACCCGACCCTTCTGGTAGACATCGTCTTTCACAACCTGCCACCTACACAGATATCCATCTTAAGAACGATAATACAAGAACCAAGACGCCGTACAGCAGGTAGACCATCCAAGCGCGAATGTGAGAAAGGGGTCCAAGCAGGGCTCCAAAGGCGGCATCACTCGCCGTCGCTATCCTCGTCATCATCACCTTCCTGCTCCTCCTCCCCGCCATCAGTCTCATCGGAATCGTCATCGAGATTGGGATCGGGCATAACGACGCTATTCAGAAACGTAACCTATACATATACCCCAACATTAGCCAACACACTCAAGCTCGGGTAGGGATAAGCATTACTGACAAATTCGACCATGGCCGAAATGACGCTCATAATCCTGTCCTGCGCATCCTCAGCCAGAAGGTCTTTGTCGTCGAACTTCTTGCCAATGGTGTAGTTGCGCAGCTTCAGGAGCTCGATGTCCTTGTGTTCTGGGTGAAATCCCTATTCCAGTTAGTGTATCCGTACTGCGTATTCCCCCTCTGCTCAAACAACACCATAACACCATAATACGACATAGGAAGATTAAACGGTACGTACCTTTGGCTTAGTCTTGAGCGCATTCTCCTGGTTGGCCGCCGCGAACGCCGAGAGCACGGCCTTCTCGTTGGCTTTGGCGTTGGGCAGGAACGTCTTCCGGAACGTCGGGTTCATCAGCACGCGGCGGATGCGATGCGGCCTCTCGTCGATGCTCGCGCGCAATCGCGCCAGGGCGTCGTTATCCGGGTGCCAGAGCCCGCCGCCTACCATGCACCGGCCGGGCTCGGCGTGGACGTAGTAGCAGGCATAGGGACCCTTGCGTCCCGTTCGCGACCATGCGGCTGAGTAATGGGGCTGTACGGCAGGGTGCCTTCTGTTAGAATCGGTCCCTAATTTTGATGGCTATAGGAGATAGGGATGAGAAGAATAGGAGAAAGACTTACCTTATACGGAGTCGGATCTTTGCTGAACCGAATGTCGCGGTAGATGCGGAAGATGACGTCCTTCAGGGGAAGCTCCGGGATCGTGTCATCGGCCTCGATGATCTTCTCCGTGAGAGTCTCGACGAACGACTCCCAGTCTTTGAGAGATCTCCTATATTCCCCATCGTTCGCTAAGGCTCAGCGTTAGAATGCGATAAGAGGGCGATATACTCCATATTAGCATGGGAGTGAGGATATCAACACACATTTAAGCCAATTCCTTTTATTGTTAGCCCTGAGATCCTTCAGGAAGAGGAGTGTATTTTTATGTAGTTTGGTGTCCTCATAGTCGACGCCGTTAGTGTCCCGCAATGGAACCGCTGCGACACTCTACATTAGTACTGTACAACCTATCGGCCCTCAATTGCAAAGAGAGCAAGCTCCGATACGGCGCGGACGTGCTTACCAGGGATGAAGGTAATGCGGTTATCTTCATCATCATCGTCGTCGTCATCATCGTCTTCCGATTCGACTTTCGCTTTCGCCTTGGCTTTAGCCTTGGGCTTCGCTTTAGGCGTATTCGAGGCCCGGGCTTTCGGGGCCGCCTTCTTGACCGGAGTAGCCCCAGCCTGGCCTTTAGACGGCCTCCCCCGACCGCGCTTTTGCACCACTGGCTGCGGCTCTTCGCTTTCAGAATCGTCACCCGACTCCTCTTTGTCTTCAGCGAAACCATCGTCGTCGTCGCCCTCGGTCCAATCCTCTTCTTCCTCTTCATACTGCAATTCATCGTCCGACTCCTCCGTCCTACCCTTCCTTGGCTTAGCCTGCGTTTTCGCCGCCTTACGGGGCGGTGGCCCCTCGTCTAGCTCGTCGTCGTCGTCATTCTCGAAGTAGGTGCTCTTCTTGCCGCCCAAGCTGATCCGGTTGGATCGGCGTCGCGAGCTCCCGCCTGTAGCCGGGGAAGAAACAGCCTCGGCTGCAGTGCGCTTTCTCGGCGGCATGGCTGGGTATATAAAATCTTTATTAATCCCTCGATTCTGAATTGATGATCTCAATCTACAACAGAAACATTAACAAAGACGTTGAGATGAGACGATTGATGACGCGTTGAGACGAATCGCGGGGTGGCGACAGGATACACGCTATCACGTGATCAATGGATTTATAATACAGGTACATTGTAGATACCTAAATTAGCTTCACTTGGGCACCTTGTTTTCTTATCTCCGAATTATACAGAGCAGCTGTGCCTTATGGTTCATGGTCAAGTGCCGACTATATAGGTACCTACCTGATAATGTCAAGGAGCTAATAAGACAAAATCTATCACAAAATGGCCCTGAAGGTAAGCGTAGTATCTCAACTTCTTTATTATATCTTTTACTGATCTCGATCGCGATCCCTAACTCGAGCTAACCAGGGACGTACACGCACTGGGGGCTCTGGGGTAATATCAACACTAGCTACATCGTCCAGCCGCTGCCACTATATTTCCTTGCTACATTGCAACGGTCCTGCGGCACTTCATCCTCATCGCATTCCCGTAAATATATTAACTTCCTAGGGTGTTAATAGCCGGAACATCTTGCTCCTCTTAAAACACTACTACGACAGGCCCTTGTTTAGGACCCTATAACATACCTCTATGGCGATCCATACCCATTGTGCTTGGGTTTCCTGCAAGAGCTACTGCTGTTGATTGAACAACCCAGCTCCCAACTGTATCTTCTAGCAGACAATGCGATCGCCTCCAGCAAGGCGAAGTCCTTAGTCGAATAGTTGACTAAAGACTCGACACCTGGCCCGAAGGGCACGGGCACAGCCAATTACCTGGCGACTTTATAGCGGGATTCGTAAGAACCGAGTCAACCAAGTCCTGAACTAGGCGCCATACGACCTAATGGTGTTCTATCCCGTGGCTTCTCTAGCAAATCTGCATATCCTTCCAACCCAGCACCGATTACTTTGACGATGTCAAAAATATGGGATCCTTTGAAAGTCTCAGCCCAAAGACGGATTACCGCTACGGCGAGTTGACGCAACTTTGTACCGTCATTCGCAGCCATGTCCATGCTCGACGGTCCATGTGGTCCCCCTCCAGAAAGTGAAGGGTCAATTGGCACTGCAAACTCTGTCTCGTCGAGCATGTGGCGTAGCATCTCGAGAAGGTTCCGCTCGTCGGGTTCAGGAGAAGCGCCCGTTGGACCGATCGAGGCAAGCGTCATTAGCCATTTCGAAAGGAGAATGGCGCACTCCAGATTACATACTATGCTAAAGTTAGATCATACGCCCTTTCTATAATTTTTTATGTTAGCATTCCGTGACCACTTACGCGAGTGTTGCATACTCCATTCCGACGATTTCCTCCTCGCTACGTAGTTAACGCCAACCTTAACTAACATGGATAACGCATGTATGGCTTGAAAGACGGCTCGATTAAGTCGGCCACTGCGAACTAAATATGGTGCATCATGGAATGCTTGAGCAATTTGGCCCGCATCTCTCGTTTCAAGGGTTCGACTAGGACTCAAATCGGTGTATAATCGGATAGAAGCCAACCGCCAGAGTGCAGTCGAATTATAAGCGACTGGACCCCCTGGGAATACATCGGAGCCGTTTTGATGGGTGCTGTCCGTCACGCGTGCCTGATGCTGTTCAAAACTCATCTGCCAGATTCGCAGAGCCTGAAAGCAATCCTCAACATCATCCTGGCGTAGACCACCAAAGATCGAAACCGAGTTGAATGATGTCTGCTTCAGAAGGAAAATGTGTTGCAAAATGGCATGGATAAGGATGTAATTACCGAGAGATGACATATATGCCGGAGGTCCTTGCGGAGGGCGACTAAATAATCTCGAAAATGCGTCTTGAAGAGATATATCCATACTTGGGAAAGATTGACGAGCTTCTTGCCACTGCCAAGCTGTTTCTGCCCTCCAGAGTTTCGAGGAATGCGGAAGAATAAGGCTGAGTTCCGACGTGAGTAATAGAGGCGGCATATTGTACGCAATACTGCACAGGTTAAAGAAACAATATGTGACAAGCTTCGTACGATTAGCTCCTTCTATTCGCACCCATGCTTCCCAATCGGCCGTTTGCGTCGACTCCGATAAGAACCCTTCCTCGCGGACCAAAAGGGCCAGAAGACTCTGCAGAGCCAGGGCTTCACGAAGAATGGCTTTCGCACCCCAAAGACCAACAGCAAAGAGCAAAAGGAGAGCTTGTATGGTTTCCATGCGAGATTGGGGTGTATTTGGAGAGCTTAAATAAGTTGGTTAGTAAGTATTAAAATAGAGATAAAGGTTTTAAATTGTATGTAATATGGTTTTCTTACTATGGTTCTCGATGCGTATCTTGGGTCATCGGACGCTCTTGTTGAACAGAACTGAAAGAATGACGGAAGCCATGGCTCGGGGATGGCCGTGTAGAATGTGGACTGTACGCTGCTGGCGTTGGCAACAGACCATGGACCTCGTGGCTGTGGCGACGCCGGATTTGCTCGAGCGCAACAGCTTTTGCTGCGTACCATAATGCATTCGATCGATGGCTCTCGAACCTATATTGCGCACCTACAGCCAAGATTGCTAACAGAAGCTCCGGAGCTAAATCGGCTGCTGTAATCGTGGGTAGGTGTAGGATCGGCAGGTGTTCGTGAAAACCGCTGACATATCCCTCCAGAAAACGAGTAAGGGTATGTCTAGAAGGGAACACGAAGTCGTTGGGCAATATAGACGAAAATTCATCTAGTCGATTCTTAATCACAGTATGGTCCATGGCGGAGACTCTCATGGGCTGTGATCTCGTCGCTTCATCGTGGGACCTTGGTCCATTCTCTGCCGGGTCTCTCGGGTCAGGGGCTAATGACGGAAAACGGGAGGGAAATTGTGACGATGGCTTTGAGAGTCCACCTCGGTGGAGGTCCGAAAGATGCCGTGGCCAGATGCTCATACCCTGATCTGCCTCGAAGGCTTGTGGTAGGAAGTGAGATGAAGTCGCAAACTCGTCCAAAAAGAGGTTGTAATCGTCGAATGCGGGTGGCCCTGCTGGGTTAGGTAGTCCCACTGACATTGCAACTGACTCAGGCTCACGTCCACGATCGGAATAGGGTATACCCTCGTCGTATGACTTGATGCGCGTTAAGCCAGCCCCTGACTGGCCGAGATCTGACATCATCGGCTGCATTGAGTTGACCTCGTTCGCAGAAGCGATCTGGGTGGCAGCATCAGATAAAAGGTCTAAATTGCAGGCTGCAGCCCTGGCGGAATGGCGAGGATCAGGGGCAAGCGGGGGAACTGCTACGGAGGAAGACATAGAATCCGAATGATAATGTTGCGGGTGAGGACGGGGCACACCCATCATTTCGGTATCGACATGGTTATCGGCCGACAGTGGCGGTTGGGCAGCGCCGGCCGTGGACGGCTTCCTCGGCCGGTTGCCGTCCTTATTAGACCCTTCATTGAGGTGGACGAGTTTCTCGTGACGAACGAGGAGGTCCCTGATGTCCATATAAGCATATTCACAAGGAGGCGAGGGAGAAGGTTGCAGTCGACAGGCTACTGGCTACGAAGTATAGAGAGGGGAAGGAGGCGTTAGGGCCATATGTGTGATGTGTGATATGTGCAGCAGGCGCTTGGGGGGGACAACGTGGGTAGCTTAGCGCGCACGAAAGACGGTGAATGGTTGGACAACTGGTGGGTAAGGCGAGGTCGACCACCACACACAGCACATAAAAATTTCGTAGGTACAAAATGAATAAAAACAAATTAACTGACCGACGCCCAAAGGTCTTCCCGCAGCGAGCCCACCCACAGGAGAAGGGCTTCTCTTTAGTATGAGTTCTCTCATGGCGTTGAACGTGTTCCACGCGCCTAATTACGAAATCCCCATGTAAGCAAGTTAATTACCAACGGAATCGGACAGAAGTGCGAGGAGATGATAAACAGACTTTGGCCGTCTTACCTAAAACGCTTGTCGCAGAACTTACATGGCAGGGTCTTGGGCTTCTGCTGCCGGCCCTCCACATTCTCCTCGGCAGTGCCAGTGACGCCAGAACCCTCTATGGACGGCATGGCCTGCATCTGGGGTCGGGGTGAATGAATGATAATTAGTATAAGGTAAGTCCCTGTACGAAATATGGGTGTAATGCAGAAGAAGTCACGCAGCACCCGGAAGTGGGGGGTAACTCGGAAGGGGTGAAGGTCCAGGGCCAGGAAGTTATGCCGGAAAGAGGAATGAACGTCTTGCGGGGTGGACGATTGATGGATGAATTCATGGACGTGATGGTATGTATGTAGTATCAGTCGACTCTAGGTATACTCGGAGGTACGTGGCGCGGACTCCCACCACATTCGTCCTCTCTATCGTCCCCCAGGGGATCGGCTGCTCGCCAGGTTGGCGGCCAACGTCGTGATCAACAGAGCCTGTAACCTGAGATAAACCAGAGATGTGCAGACTGTACGAAACTAGTAGGGCTGAGGTAACCAGTCAACAGCTTGGTGACAAGGCTGTGACTTGATACGTTTCTGAGAAATCCAACGAGCCCTAAGTAATTAACCGGCAGAGACAACTTTTACTGGCTGGTTTATTGGTTGATAACGTCGACGCGGAGAAGACGAAAGAAACGAGGAGCGCGTGTGGAGATGTGGGAGAAGGCCAGGCAAGTTATGTATTGTGAGACTCTACGACTGAGAGATTTGATTGGGGTTCCGCACGCCTAAGAAGTCGAGCCCTATGCCCCAAACGAGATTGAAACGTAACGAGAAGGCCTAAAGAGATGGATAAATAATTTCCTTGAGCTAGGATGAGGTGAACAAGGCGATGAGATTGATGATGGGTGAATTCGGGGTTGAGCCAAATTGTTATGTGCGAGATGAGGAGTGAGGAGGAGAAGGGGAAGCTGAAGGAGGGGAGAAGATGGAGGATGCGGAGATGGGGAAACCGTCAGGTTAGGTTAGGTTAGCATTTAGTGAGTGAACAGCAGTAACGAGCCGCCCTGGTGGGTGAAACCCGAGCTCCAGCTTTGGGAAAGAAACATTAAAAAAAAAAGTGGCGCCGGGTTAGAAACGCTGGACTTGCATTGCATCTATCTACCTGCCTCACCTGCCTTCCTTCCTAACTTATCTACGTAGTAACTTCTAGATATTGTCCGAGCTCTCCTTGCTCTCCTGCTCTCCTTTTTTACTCACCTACCTACACGTATCCGTTCAATGCCGGATTGGGGATTGGTAAGCTGGTGGAGGATGGATGGCTTTGGTGTGGTGTTGCAAGACGAGCTGGTCTTACCGACTTGCTTCTCGTTCTACATTGATGCAAGATAAATAGTGCTGTATGTATATGCCTAGGGAAAGCGAGCTCCAACCCTTGGCTAAGAAAAAGCAATACATGTATGCACGCTGTATGTAAGTGGTGAGAGCCCGCAGATGGGATAGAGATGGGATAGAAACAGCGCTAGGTTGCGCATTCGCATTCCCCGCCCCCAGACATAAACAAGCCATAGCAAGCCCGCAGAGGCCAGAGCCCTTGTCAGTAACCCCATACTTGACCGTAGCTCACCCCAGCAGCCCACCTCGGTACCATCTCCGCATTGGAGAAACTGGCTGGGAAAATGTGGGGGGCGGGGGGCAACCAATCAGCTACCTAAATAAAGACGTAAATGAGAAACAAGTTGCTGCGTATAGGTTACAATATTGGTACTTTGTAGGATATCCTCGGTACAGTATTTTGCTGCCGTGTGGCCCAATTGCAACCGTTAAGGTGCTATTAATGCCAAGGGCCACATGAACTATAAGACTGCGTGCGGTTCGACAAATACGGGGTACGGGGTAGGTAACACCTAGTTGAAGGGCTTTCGCCAACGGTGAGTACTTGGTGGGAGCCGTCAGCAGCAACACTACCTAAATATTTTAGAAACTCTGATTGGTGGATTCGACCTAAAGATCTAATGAACGAGAACGCAAAGAACGGAGCCGGGAACGAATAAGAGGAAATATCCTCACTAGGGTCCATGCTGTGACGAGTGCCGTTATTGTTGCCTTCCAGTCCAATGCGCCATGTCCCCCCCCGGCTGGAATGGCTACGTAGAGCTAAGATAGTAACACGGTAACACATTTCTCAAGCTCAATGCGCCACCGCTGGAACTCAAATCAAGTCTAATGGCCCGTGGCATTCGCATAGCGTGATCTTTCCCAGATGAGGACACAGTTGTGGCAATGATCGGCGAAGACAGACCTAACGATAGGTGTGCTTTGCCGGCGGGCTAGGCAAAGAGGGGGAAGATTGATGATGATGGTAGGTATGGATCCAGCGGGCGCTAGAGACAGCCATCGTGGTGGATCTCTTGGACGGGATTCGGGTCACCTTGGCCCTTTCTGCAAGATGTAGGTAGTGGAAAGATGGTGACAAACCCCTTGATAATCCGGGGTTTCAGCTCTGACTATAATATCGAATGACTGAAAGCAGAACTCTCGACGTCTAACTCCATCACATGTCACATCCTAAAAATGGCAAACATGATAACTTGCTATTGGGTGACAGACATTTGGAAATCCTTCAAGATTTCCTCGCGCCTGGAACTCGGCACTCTGCGCTGTACTTAAAGGGCAGCAAATTACCCGAATGTGTGGAGTTGAAGAGTTGGGGAACTGGGGGAAGGATGCCTAGTGGGATAGATTAGGGTGTTCCCAGAATGCGGAGTACCGAGTTCAATCTATCCTTGCCCGTGTAACAGGGAGTGCAGTCGCTAAAAAGGTACGAGATTGGAACTTTACTTCTTCCGACTACGTGTACTGGAACCACGGCCTCAACAGGCTAGACTCATACAGATCAATCGTGAGAACCCTCACTTACCTTACATAATAATCCACTCACCAGCGAAGCTAGACTTGTATTAGGTAGAATTATACCATTCCAATACAACAAAGGCAGCTCTTCTTCTTCAACTTCCCCAGTTTGTAATATAGCCGCTCTCCCGGTGGATGCTCAGGTTCCGGTGACTCCATACAACACTTTTATCACATACCGTGACAGCCACCACTTAGCGAACCCCGGATTTCATCAAAGGCTGCAGACCAAGAACCGTAGCGCCAAGGTCCCACCGCAGCAACTCCCATCAACGGGATCAGAGATGGTGGGCCTCAAAGCATTATCCTTGGACGGATAATCACAGAGCTCCAGAATTGAATTACAACGGTGAAGAAAACCGAACTGCGACCGGGGGTCAAGGTCCATAACTGAAGCTATCGCCATCTTCAATGGTCGAGTTATTCTCCCACCACCAGTCATGCCTTGGCAATTACGAATAGGGTGGACGAGAAGCCTCATGATGCGATCTCATGATAACATCGCGACGAATCTATAGGCGGGCGCAAGAAAGGGGAGGGATTGCGAAGTCAGCGATGCGTTACGGTGCCCCAGGTTTCTGACGTAGAAGGGGCTTCACAGTTTGGGCGTGGGCGTTGGGGTCAGGTAGATAGACATGTCGAAGCGGAGCAAGGCAGCGGAAGGAGACGTCGGCAGATGATACTGAGCGAAGCGGATAATTCAAGCCTTCTCGCCAAGACTCTTAACCTGGATGAAAATGAAGCTTAACTCCAGCTTCTAGAAGAGGGGAAATGCTTCGTTTGCAGCAACTTGTTCTTAGCAGAGCGAAAGAAGCCGGACGGGTGATCGACTCGTGTGGGTTAGGGTAATAGTAGAAGACATTGTGGCAAATGCAGAAGATCGGTGTCTACTTAATCCGAGGGCCGTCTTTGGAGTGAATCTAAAGTTAGATTGCTTTTGCGCACGAAGTGCGTCAATAACAGAGTTTCGCGCACAGAACTGTGTCGCGCACGCCGGATCGGACCATAGATGTGGGTTCTGAAAGGATGCTTCTCACCTTTTGACTTGGAAAAAACTTGTATTCATGTAAGACGTGGTCTCGTCCATAGTTTAATTTTGTAAGGAAGCTAAACCAAGCAGGCTAGCTATCAGAGTATGTTTCGGGGCGGAGGGTCTTGATATCTATTATCTTAGGTACTGTACTATAGCAGGAATAGACGAAGCCCGAATCGATCATGGATTATTAAGGGGGAAAGGATGAACAAGGTTTAGATCGGACAAGGAGAAACATATCCACAGTGCATATACCACAGTCTCGCGCCTCGATTACTGTAGCCTATCAAGTAACAAGCCCTGCCTCTGCAAGTCATGCCATGAAACAGCTCCAAGGATGGGACCTTGGAAAACCCCCGAACTCCCCCAGATTTGACCGATTCACCACCTTCCACTTATTAGATTGATCGAAACCCAATCGGGCCGTCCCCTGGCCTTCCAACCCGCTCCAGGCTTGGGCTCTTCTCCTCGCCTCTCAGCGTCTTGGTCCTCTGCCACCGAGATGACATGAAATGGTTTAGCGCCAGGGGCAGCATACTACCGACAACAGATGCAATGCAACGCCACAGCGACTTTCGCTCTGCGCGCGAGAAAGCCACTGGGACTCGTGGTTCCGCGGAGCTCTAAGTTCTCGAGTTGGGCGTCCATTTGGGCTTCAAGCTCGAATAGTTGCTGCAGCACCCATGTTGTTACTAAGACCCGAGGAGGTAGATTCCATCGCGCAAAGCCGCGTCAGATGGCCCCCCGGTCTCCATAGATGACTTACACGCGGCTTGAAATGTCTCGCGGCTCCAACATCACATGCTTGAAACAACCACCTCTACTTGGAACGCTTTAACTAATTTAGGAGGGCCACCACATCCAATCTCCTGGCGGATACGTCAACCTACCTAGACCTATCACACCTCGCGTGGTACCTGACAAGGCGATTCCCTTTCAAGTAGGAGCCTTTCAAGCCGCGGCGAGGCCTGACCCCGGAGAAGCTTTAGTCTTGGGCTGCCGCAATGAAAGGATGACCTTCGATGCATTCGGCCCCACATAGCTACAGGTTATGGAGAAGCCTTTTTGTTATGTAGGTTGGAGCTATGCGTCTTGTAACCTTTGAAACTCCCCACAATACTACTTTGTTGGATCGTTTCCTCCAGCTCCTGGAATGCCGTGTCTTGGTAAAGTTCAACATGTATTCGAGAGATAGCATGTGAGTGGCCAAGTTTCCCACCGGTCAACCACCCTGGACTTTAGCTCCCGTGCTCGGCCTAATCAATTCCAGTTCAATGGTTCGGCATGGGCTTATTCGATGGCCAGGGGCCTGGTACGGCTCTTGACCTCCCATTGTCTCTCGGTTGCCACCATTCAACCCAATATCTTCAGCGGCTTAATAGTTCACGTTACCTCGCGGCGCTAATGCTTGCACTTCCTTGCCCACGGATGACATGGGCAGCTGTAGTCTAATAAGCCTTGTGACGACACGAAACCCTGCCACCTCTTTCCGTTATAAGAGCCTTGCCTCTCCGTCCCAAATTGGAACCTGTATGCATCTTGCTATTCGTGCCTTCATTACGCGGATTCCAACATGCGGTTCCAGACGCTCTTTTCGGGCGTTATCGCCCTCGCTCTAACTGTGAATGCTTACTGGTTAGAAGACATTACTCGTAAGGGCGCTCTTGACGTTGACTCAAGAAGCTGGCAGCTAACTCTGCAATAGATCAAGGTGTTGCACCTTTTGGAGGTGATGGATACACGGTGTTCCGTAACGTGAAGGACTTTGGTGCCAAAGGTTTGCGCCACAGACTACGAGAATCTCGATATACCCGATAACTGATATTGGACATAGGTGATGGAGTGACAGACGACACTGCGGCTATTACTAAGGCCATGAACACGCCTGACAACAGGTGCTTGCAAGGATGTGTAAGTTGCATCTTACATGGCAATAAACTCAACTCCGAACGTTAGAAGTACTGACAGGCACTCTTAGGCTTCTACTACAACGAAGCCAGCTGTTGTCTACTTCCCATCCGGAACCTATCTGATCTCATCGTCCATCGTTCCCCCTTACTTCACTCAGATAATCGGCGACCCGAACAATCGCCCGGTTTTGAAGGCCACTGCCAACTTCCAAGGCTTTGGTTTGATTGATGGCAACCCATACTACACTGAGAACTTAAACTGGGTGTCTACCAATGTTTTCTACCGGCAGATACGAAACCTTGTCATTGATACCACTGGGATCGCGCCTGCAACGGCGGCTACTGGTATTCATTGGCCAACTTCGCAAGCGACCAGTCTGATCAATGTCGAGTTTAACATGCCTACTGACCCTAGCGTCGTTCACGTTGGTTTATTCATCGAGAGCGGTTAGTTTAAATTACTAAAAATAGTCTAAAATGATAAGCTAACTTGTGCAGGTTCTGGCGGTTTCATGAGCGACTTGACCTTCAATGGAGGTGCCACCGGAGCGTCTATGGGCAACCAGCAGTACACCATGAGAAACTTGGTCTTCAACAACTGCCAAACAGCTATCATTCAACTGTGGAACTGGGGCTGGACCTACATTGGACTTCAGATTAACAACTGCCAGAAGGGAATTGATATCACAGCTGGTGGCTCGGACGCGATTGCAACAGGATCGATTACCGTCATCGACAGTACCTTCAAGGACACCCCTGTCGGTATCACCACCGTCTGGCAGACTGGAGCTAAGCCGGACACTGCAGGAAGCATCATCTTGGAGAACCTGAGCTTGAGCAACGTCCCTGTTGCAGTGCAGGGCCCGAGCGGCACAGTCCTCGAAGGAGGCTCCACGACGATCGCCGGATGGGGACAAGGTCACCAATACACCCCCGACGGTCCCAAGACGTTCCAAGGAACCATCACCCCTAACACCAGACCTTCCTCCCTTACCGGTGACAATGGTTACTACTCCCGGTCGAAGCCCCAGTATGAGAACCTTGCTGCGGGTGATATCGTAAGCGCCCGAAGCTCTGGCGCCAAGGGTGATTCTACCACGGATGATGTGAGTTTCTTCGTCTTCAAGTCACGAAAACGTTAACTAACAAATTAAAGACTGCGGCCCTTCAATCCGCTATCAACAGCGCCGCTTCTGGTGGAAAGGTCCTCTTCCTTGACCACGGTATCTACAAGGTCACCGGCACTCTGAGCGTCCCAGCTGGCGCCAAGATCGTCGGAGAAGGCTACCCTATCATCGTAGCTAGCGGCTCTGCTTTTGGCGACATGAGCAACCCGAAGCCTCTATTGCAAGTCGGAGCTAAGTCAGGCGATGCTGGTCAAGTGGAGTTCTCGGACTTCGTTGTTGGAACTCAGGGAGCCGCCCCGGGCGCTACGCTCATCGAGTGGAATTTGGCTTCGCCGGCTGGCACCCCCAGTGGTATGTGGGACGTCCACGCCAGAGTCGGTGGATTCCAAGGCTCCAACTTCCAAGTCGCCCAATGTCCCAAGCAGCCCGGTTCCAGCGCTGTCGATTCCAACTGCATTGGCGCATACATGTTGATGCACGTTACACCACAGGCCTCTAACTTGTACATGGAGAACACATGGCTATGGTTTGTGACTCCCCCTCTAGATCGCCAAGTACTAGACTAACCTATCCACAGGACTGCTGACCACGACATTGAGGATGCGTCCAACACACAAATCACTGTGTACTCCGGTCGCGGTCTTCGTAAGCAACACGTACCCCACCACTCTCTACCGACTACTAACAAGCACAATAGTCATCGAATCAACCGTCGGCAACTTCTGGCTCGTCGGCACTGCTGTTGAGCACAACAACCTTTACAACTACCAGTTTGCCAACACGAAGAACATTTTCGCCAGCATGCTCCAGACGGAGACCCCGTACTACCAGCCCACTCCCGACGCGACCACACCTTTCCCTGTGGTCACGGCTCTGAATGACCCCGACTTCAAGGCGTCATGCAGCGGCGTCTCAGGAAACTGTGCTAACGCGTGGGGTCTGCGTGTCGTTGACTCAACTGATATTTTCATCTATGGCGCTGGTCACTATTCGTTCTTCAACAACTACAGCACCACCTGCTCTACCGTAGACGCCGGCGAGAACTGCCAGTCCCGCATCGTCTCGCTCGAGGGCTCGACCAGCAACGTCAACATCTACGCTCTCAACACGATCGGATCGCTCAGCATGATAGACAAGGACGGCACGAGCCTTGCCAAATGGCAGGACAACGAGAACGTGTTCCCAGCGAACATCATGCTGTTCCGGACCGGCTAGGACCGATCCGAGCTATCATCGCGTTCTGTAGGGACACCGCGAAAGAGCGAAATCATAGTCATGGGCGGTTATTTGGTTTACGAATCAGGTACGGAGCATACTATCATAGGTTGTGTAGGGCGGCTCGCGTACGTTTCGTTGTATATGCTTCTGCTTGCATAAATATCTTCGTTGTATATAGTAGGTGAATTTGCGTGCGCTACAAATTGGACTGGCAAATGCATTCTGAGAGGTCGAGGTCATCAAAATGTTACTACATAGGCATATTTGAGGAATCTGAATTCCAATTTTCACCCTGTCAATGAATATCCCACGTCGCCGCTCTCCCGCCCAAGCTTGACTAGTCGTGCGCGCATCCCCTCTGCCCTGGCCCTGCGCTTTTCGTCCAGGCTGCTGAAATCGCAGCTATCCACCCACTGCGATAAGAGTTAGTAGATCTTGTCTGGTTGTAGAAGGTGTCGTGGTGCGAGGAAAGTGGATTTATGCTTGTGGGATTGTCTCGGCGGCTCCGTCTGATAGGGTTTAACAAGGGGGAGGAGAATATCAAAATCAAAATCAAAATCACCGCACGGAGATTTTTCTCAGACACTTACACTCCCGAGCCCGTGCTGTAGCACGTTCCTCGCTCGCAATCGGCCCCCGGCAACGTGTCCAACGGACCCGTGCAGGCTTAGGCGCTCCCGACTACCGTCATAGCGGCCGCGATGCAGGATGTTGTTATTGTAGAACACGACGTCGCCAGCGTCCAGCCGCACCACTAGCTGGTTAGGCATATTCGGCTCAAACGGATCCGCAGCCCGTTCCTGCTCCGTCCGCGCCCTGGCATGCGATTCAGGCACCACGATCAGGCTCTCATCCGCATCGCACAAAGCCAAATTCCACTGCGCGTGCCAAGCCGGCTCGTCCAGCCGCTTGAGCTCCTCCTCCGCACTGGCCGAGGCGGGGATATCGTCCCGATGCCACCTGAGCTCGAAGTCCTTGCCGTCGGAGGGCCGCACGAGCAGATTGTACAGCTCCATGACGAGCTCGTCGTCGCCGCACGGCCCCAGCAGCTCCTCCGCCACGTCCAGGATCTCGTCGCCGAAGTAGCTCGCCGCGAAGATCTGCGAGTCCGGCAGCGACGGGTGGAGCAGGTGCTGCACGCCCCAGATGCCGACGCCGGGGCTCCACGTCCACGGGGGGAACTGCTTCCCTACGGTGCGCACGTGCGGCCAGGACCCCACGGTCGCGAGCGCGGTTGTGCGCTCGGCGGCGCTGCGCAATTGCTGCACTTGCTCGGCGTTAAGGATCGACCGCACGACCACAAAGCCGTCCTTTTCCAGCTGCGAGCGTAGCGTCGAGGTGGGCATCGTGAACACGCTTGGGAGTGAGCGAGTGGATGTGTGGGTGGAGCGACGGCCGCGTGCTCTTCTGGGCAGGTCCTGACCCCTCGACGTAAGGAGTACCTAAGCTACTCTGAAATGCGACCTCCTGGATGTATTCTACGCGCGTAACGTCGCCTCGTCTTGGGTTGTTAGTAGAGGACCTAGCTCGGCCTTAATTTGACTCCTGTAAGGGCTCTCAGTGAGAGTCGCAATGTCCTGCAGAGTTGGGCGTCGCGATGCAGAATTTGGCCGAAGCTATAGTTATGGACTTTCTTGGAGAGGGAGCTAAGTTGAATACTACTGCTACGCCGGCCGGACTCAACGGTCGCTGGGTTACGTAACGGGCGCCTGAGCACGGTGCCGTCGATCTTTGCCTTGATCAGCCGACGGTCTGGTGATAGATGATGGTCGTGGTGGAGGTGATCTCATAGCGTTGCGGGGTCGCCCCGTGCGAGCTATCAGCTAGGTTGACCTCCACTATGATACAACGTTGCGCTTCGATCGGTACGATTCCGGGCTCTTTGTTTGGGGTAGGTTAGTGGGGAAGTACCTGGCAAATAGGGGTACCATCTAGCCAACACATAGGGGCAAGTATTCCGCGTATCACATGATATCAAAATAGTGCTTTTTCTTTCTTCATCTTGGGGTATCATACATGATTATGTTGAAATCACATTATGTCCTTCTTTTACGGATGAAAGCCTAGGAAGTAGGTACCCCAAACATGAGGACCCATCAATAAGGAGACTTGGTGGAACTGGAACTGGAACCGAGGCCGAACTCCTACGCCGTCGCTCGCGAAATAGAAACAAATTGACCGCCGCCCTATTTTTGAAGCCCTAACACGTTGCCAGACGTAAGTGTAAATGTGCGCACATACCTATCCTACATACCCATCCCGGAGTCCTTCATGCGTTGCGCCCGCGTTTCGCCCTTGACGTAATCGCTCAGTCGCATCTCATTAGACTCGTCACCGTGCCCTTCCATGAACTGCCCTCGGGATTGCCCGGGCATGTAGGGAGGCAACGATAACATTCCAGGTTGAGCTGGGTGTCGATATCCGTCGGTTACCATAGCCGCCTCCGCATCCAAGTTTGTAGAATGATCTAGCATTAAATCGCCCATAGACGTGTCCAGCACGCCTAGGCTGTTGTGGTTGAATGATCCATGCTGATGCGCAACTGGGGAAATAGGGGATACTTGCGAGATTGGCGAAGCAGCGGAAACAGGCGAGACCGGGACTGGCAGTGTCTGTCTTTGTTCGCGGAACGGGCTACCTCTATGTAAATCATCCGACGATGTAATTCCTTGAATATGTAGCGACGGGTTAGTCCTAGAGGCTGGTGTAATCACCTCTTCGCTAGATGGCATCGCATCCTCTGGGTCCCTATTAGGGCGAGGACTATGAATTTTCGGTCTCATATCGTTGAGTTGATAAAGGTTATCTGTCGAGCCAAATGGTGGATCTTTCCGACTAGGATTCCAGCGCCGTTCGAAGATTCGTAGGACGCCAAGTGTCACCGTTAACATGTAAGTGAACCTATTGAGATTAGTGGATGCATAGTACGTAAAGAACTATAGATATCATACGCGAGGCCCGCGGCGATAAAATAGAAACTCTGTTCCAAAGAACAGTATCTATCAAGCTGCCCCTTTATAACGCCGTCGCCGAATCGTATCGTGCCATATCCCACGGGCGGATCGTTACGGGCGTCGCCTGGTTCCGCTATTCGAGGTTAGCATCACATAATGAACGTTGAGAATTGTAGGGATATTACTATCACTGCGTGTTAATCCATGGCAGTCTGTGGGGAGTCCTGCACGAGACAGCACCGTTATGACGGCAAGCATCATTCCATTGAACACTACGTCGCCAGCGACGAAGGCCGCGATTAATCTGATGCTGGACCTTCTTCGGGGACTTCCAGCATGTTGGAAAAGGAGTACAACGGCTGAGTAGATAAGCGCGACGCAGACCTGAACGCCTGTAAGCAGGTAGACACCTTTCAGAGACCGGCCAGACAGAGTTTCTACGAACCATCATTTCCAAACAAAACATGCTGGTTGCGAGGCCGAGATTATTAATGTCGATGTATACTAGAAGGAACCCGTTCATCACTGCGGTTACAAGCGTAGCGCACACCTGCAGCAATCTGGCGAACAGGAGACATCTCGAAACGCTCCATCTTGAAGATGTCCACTTTGACAATTCCCATGCCATTCTAGGGAAGAGTGGTGGCCGTTTGCGCTGGGTGTTCGTTCGGTATGATCCGACGACGCCAGTATACTCCCTTTGGACGAAGGAGAATGAAAAATATGTTTCAAGATGAAGGAATACCTACGTGAATAAGAATACTCGGTGGGGACTTTGTCTCGGTTATCGGAATGAGGCTATGCCTTACTGTGACTGCAACCCGCACAGTATGCAGCCCAACCAATATTCCTGTACGTTGGCCGATCTACAGGCACGTCAGAGTTATTTCCGGAATGGCTTGTTACTGGCTTTACTATTCGAAAGACAGCCTATTAATCTCGAAGCCTCTTGGCGCATGCTCGTCACCTACCTACGTCAAGCTGCAAGTAGTAATCATGATGGCATATCCAAGATTTGAAACTTACAGCCAGTTAATTAAAACAGCCTTGATAGTGGACACTTTACAGAGAAGACGGGTTTCGGCATGCTGACATGGAGGATTGAAACTGGTTTGGTGAGGGCGTGATAGGCCTGCAGGCTTAGACAGTCAACACATGCATGCACTGCCTCCTCGACAGGTCCACCCGGAGTAACCCAAAGGAGGCGATATACCACAACGGGACGCTGAGAGAATAAGACCTATCCAGATAAGAACGCTCACCTGGTTAATGCCAATGGCGTCAATGAGGCTTACCGTGGTTCCCATATCCAATCAAGACCCAATCGAAGCGGGAAACACTTGCATATTCAATATAAGTCCTACACCCAGCGAGGCAGACATCAACAATGCCCAGTTAATGTCGAGTTTTGGGGGTCACACAACGTGATGAAGAACAAGCGGTGAGATGGACATCGCTTTGACAGCCCTCGCAATATATGTAGGTAGGTATGGATGATGATGGAAGCGCATGGTGAGTAACGCAGCGCGTGAACCAACACGTGTTACACGGGAGTTACCTGTTCATCCATCTGGCCGTTTGGCATGATCTGGGGGGACTATGGGGTTCTAACGGAGAAAATAGTAACAGACAGCTGCGACCGTGATGCAACCCATATGCACGTCTATATGCACTTTTCCTCGGGCCAACGCAAGGTGAAGCCTGTGACAGTCTTGCGAACCTCCTCATCGCCCGGGTCGTTTTCAAACATAGCCTTATCCATTTTCTCTTCCAAGATTTTCTCAACCAGGAACCCCCTCTCTCGCGCGATGTCGAAGAACGCTAGGTCCTTATGCTGCAACCACGGGCGGTAACTTGTGAAACAGACGAAGGCTGTGCTAGTCTTCTTGCGGCTCATCGTGGCCTCGATTGTAGAGATCATATTCCTGTGTTCCGAATGCCTGAAAAGTAGGTCGGCCAAGATAAGCACGTCGAATCTGTCTTTCTTGACAGGTTTGAGATGCGCCAATAAATGAGTCGGATCAGCCCCCCAGACGTAACCATCCGCGATTATCGGTGAGTTCTCGGACTCGCCGTCTGCTCCTGCTAAGAGCTCGCAGCCTAGTATGTTCTTCTTCATGTTGACAACTAGATCCGGGTCGGGAAAGTCCGTGACCACCACCTTCTCCGCTCCCAGAATGGAACATACGATGCTGGGGAGCCCGGCTCCGGCTCCGAGCTCCAGCACAGTCCGGCCTTGGGCCTCGGCTACATGTGTCTCAAAATACTTGGATATTACGCGACTGCCATTCCATAGATGGTGTGCTTCGAGCGGGCTGTGTCCCACCAGGTGAAGCGTAATGGTCTTCCCTGACTGCAACGTATAGACCTGTGATGTCGGGGGTGGCGATGGGGGATAATAATCATCCGGCTCCTCGAAGAACCCTGCTGTGTCTGGTTCCATGGAGCTGGATTCGCTAGTACGAGTTCGTGATATTTTAAGAATGTTCTCGTTGAAGACTCTTGCAGCTTTCACGTGGGATAGGAAAAGGTACGAAAATACTTCTGTGGCTTTCTTAGAACCCCGATCCACGTGGGGGAAGTATCCACACAGTATACCCATTCCCCCACTGCCTATGTTCACTGTAAGTACATAATAGTGGCGTGATGGCGCATCTGCTCGAACTTGATAGATATGTATCATCGACTCTATCGATTGGAAGCGCATTTACTCCGCCAGTCAGCCCAACCGCGGGTTGACGGGAGGATCCATCCCCATGTGGAGCCGTAGACTTACATACAATCGATCGCTCACTGCAAACAAGTTGCTCCTTGCTCCAGTCATCCGCGTATATGTGTGTCTGTCAATACGGTAGGCTACGCTCGTAACAGGGGATGCTCCGCCCCAAGACTTTGCTGCGCCGTTAACTCCTCAGCCTATAGTGTAGAAGCAACACTCCCACACAACGCATTGACTCTGCATTGGCCTGTGCCGCTTTCGTTTTGGATAAACAGCCCATTCGAAGCCACCCTGTTATTGGAAGGTCAGTGAAGTATGGCTGAAGAGATACATAACCGCTCGGCTTTTGCAAAGCATAATAATACATATCGTGTCGGCAGGCTAGAACATGTTCAGTATGTGGGAAAGAGATGGCGAAAATTGGGGGAAGATTGAATATAAATAAACGAAATCATCCACCAACACCATTAACAGGGCGAAGAGGGAGCACAACATGATGTCAAGGAACAGAGACGACGACACTTGTAGACAGAGCTTAGCCAAGTCTCTTAAGTTCCATCGAGTATAAACTCGCCCAATAACAAAAGAGACCCCCCTGAATTGAAACAGGCCTGCCAAGATTGGTCCAGCTCACCCCCACAATGTAAGCCGTCTGCACATACACTATACCGTAATTGCGAATGACACGATCTCGGCCAAGACCGTGACAGAACTCGGACCGAAGCTGAGCCCGTCACCCCGTCATCCTTCTTGGACTGAGGGTTTCGATTCAATTCTCTCTGGTAGAAGTAGTTGGATATTTTTGCCTATTGATTCCCCCATCATCCCTCTGAGCCTGGTTGAGCTGGATCAATTGGACTGTCAGTGTTCCGAGCATAATACCTGCTGGCAGCGGTTTCCAACGCCCGAGATTAGTTGGACAGATCTCCTGTCGCGGAAGTTAGGTAATCTACATCGGCGAGATGCGCCCAACGCAGATACTCCGAGGCGATGAGCTTCCCATTGGCAAATATGGCCAGTAAGTTGAGAGTCTGGACATAGTCCTCAATTCTATGACTTATTGACGGAATTCCGGCCTCGCTGACCATAATCCGACTGGTCTAGTTACCTTAATAAGGACACTTGGGGCCACCTTGGTGAGTTGATATGTGCGCGTTGGGGATTCCAAGACCTTCGAGTTTTCCTAAGTTCTTACCCATCCAGGTTGTGTCCTACCACAGAGAGGAGTAATCACGTACGGAATTAGCGCGAACCGACAGAACGTGCTCGCCGGCGCTGGCCGCGACGCCGTATTCAATACCTGGCGCCGATTTAGCAGGCAAGTTTTGTACTGGGCACCACCACTCATCGCCGCCTATTATGCCATGGACTGGGCCAATAAGCGGTAAGTCAATGCTACTAGGGGTCCATTGTGAGAGCAAAGAATAACAGTTAAATCTTAGTAACGAGTATCTTAACAGCAAGGCCGGAAGGGCCGCGTCCCAGGAGAGTTAAGAAATAACCAAATTGTATATAATTACCTAAAGTATCTAACTGAACTGGATTGTTCTATCCTTCTATTCAATTCCTTATATCCTATCACATCCTTTTCAACTGACCGGAAGTCTCACCTAGACGGTGTACCAACAACGAGAGGCAGAGTCCCACTCCACAAACACTCTATTGATTCCATCCTCCCATTGTCTTCAGATAAGGAGCTGCTACCACTACAATGATGTCTTTCAGGTACCTAAGCTACTTAGGAATAGCTACGATGACCGACTCTTTGAACTGTTCGGAGTATTCCACAACCTTCAGGATTTTCAACCCCGCCTTGTCAAGAAGTGCATCCCATTCAGGGTACGATCTTTCCCCGGAACAGTAGTTAAAGAACATTGAGAGGTCAAACTGGGCGGCTCTCCAGGGCGTTCCACGTGCTGGAAGCACGATCTCGTCGATCAGAATCTTAGACTCTGCAGTCATAGCGGCCTTAATGTTCTGCAGAATTTCGACACATTTGTCCTCAGGCCAGTCATGCAGGACGCTGCTGATGTAATACGCGCGAGCACCTGTAATCATAGGTCAGTATCGACCTTAGCATTGGGCTTAACTACGAAGACTTACCCTTAAGAGGCTGTGGCGTGAAGATGTCGTAGGGCTCTGCTTCGATGCCTTCAAAACCGGGAAGCGGGTCTGCTTTAACCTATCCAGAACACACGGTGTCGTATGAGTTAATGCTATAATAAGCCAAGGATAGCGTTTACTTACCCGCTGTATAACATCCGGTAGATCTTGTAGTACGATACGGCCGGGAAGGCTCGGATACTTCCGTCTTAGTGCAACGCATTGATGGCCTCTAGCACCACCCACGTCCACGAATAGGAGCGTGGAATCCGTAGAACCATTACCAATTTCCTGCTCGATATCCATGAAATCGACGAAGGTAGGGAGACCGGATCTGAGATAGTGCATCCACGAGAGGAAACGCTCCATCTGGATAGGACGTTTCTGCAACCATGTCCAAGGATCGTCCTCAGTGCGATGACCAGCCTGCCAAGCGCAGTGATTGGGGTCGGTGACGTTGGTATATCCAGTCTCGCGCAGGAACTGTGGGAGAGCATTGTCTATGGGCACAGCTGTAGCCAAACTGAGTAACGATATCAGCCTTGGTAGCCGGATGATTCTAAATATGACACTTACAAGAAAGGGGGCCCCACTTGAGCTCCAGGGGATGTCATGGCTCTTGTTACGTTGTTGGCACTATAGGCATCATCACCTGGCTGGGAGATAAAGCCAAATGCCTGATACCACCGCAAAAGTCGTTCTAGTCTAGGTGAGCTAACTATTCCATGATGCTTATATGATGAGGCTTACTTAATAAGACAGGATCAATATTGGTTCTCTCTGCGAGGTCTGCAGTAGTAGCAGTGCTGTCAGTTTCAGACAAGACCTCAAAGAGCTTTGTCTCAACGCCTATACATGCCATGGGAAGTTGTAATGGCTTATAGTATCCTGTTAGCGCGCTTCTAAAGGTTCATTATACAGAATGAGGTGCACTAAGAGGCTGATAAGAGACGTACGGCAAAGACGATCCTGAGCACGGTATCTCCCGGTGTCTCCAGAGCCATGCTCAACTTCCTAGCAGCCTCTGCCAACCTGTAGCGGTCATCTCCTAGTGATTCGGAATTGGCTTGGGCTTCATCTACCAAGGACTCTATCCTCTGTACCAAAGTTGCGGTATCTACAGACGGGGAAGCCATGTTTTGCTTGAAGGTTAGGCTTAGGCGTAGCCCGTCGAAGATACCGAGAATCTGGGTAAGTCACGTACGCAACCCTATCCTTATATGACCCAGGTTCTAGGGCTGCAGCAGCTGAAATAACGGCCGCCCTACCGATACAGTAAGATACGACGTGGATTAATTACAGATTCTGTGTAGCATGAGGGGTAAAGGTTTCGTGTGTGTGCGCTGAGGATCATCACATTGCAACATCGCCGTTGTGTGTTGGTACCACGCCGCCACGCCGCTCATTGTGTAACCGGCTTGCAGTACCAAGACGCCCACCATAAGCAGGCTCCGGCCAGTCCTACTGCCTAACAAGCAAACCATTCGCCCGCTCTAGTACACAGCGAGATTGATTACCCACCAAATCCTGCGAGCTACTACCTCGTAATCCGATTCCACTATAGCTTGGCATCTATGTAGAGTCTCATTCACATGTAATTATTCGCGCAAGTGTTATTGTGTAACTCTGCTATGGCTGCACGTATGCACCTACACAGAGAAGGGCAAGAATCTCTGATAGTCTCTGGTAACCTTGGAGCATATTAGCCAACGATCACCTAAACATTAATACCCTTTAGCCCATGGTCCAACTTGGTAAGCTATGCCGCCCTCCACACAACAGCATACCTAATAGCCAACTGTAAGTTACCGGCGGCAATGCGGAGACGATAGTTGAACCCACGGCGCCGGCGACCTTTTGGGGCAGCATGGGACAGTTCCGACCGAATGCCACATCGACACTGCGTGGATTCGAATATACTCCTTGGCTCTCTCCAAGTTCGCCAGGTGCGAAATCGAGGGCGATGACTTGTGTGATTGCTTCAACAGCCCACCTAGGGGTGAAGCCTTTTGCCATCATGCCCTAGGCGCTGGGAAGATTGCGGCCTGCATTTAGGTAATATTAGATCTGTTGTGTGTTGGTGGAATCAATTGTTGGTCTGGTGTCTAGACAGTAACACCTGCAAGCCGGGATCCTCCCTGTAGCGGTTTAACGCCATGGCTTTCCAATCGTCCCAACCCACGCCTGCATCTACTTTGACGGCATCTCGGAGCCCCTGGAAGAGGCCGAGGAATCCATTCCAGTCTGCAAGATCATAGCCACAGCAAAACGCGAATCTGTGCTGCAGTCGGCCGTTCCAGACACAATCTGCTAGGTCCTGATGGCCCTTCTCCTCCAATATGCGTGCAAAGGTTGTTTCGTCCTCGCCTAGATTATTTTCACCGCTGTAGAATTTGCCCACTGGTAGTAGACCGATTGGTGAGTTGAAGGCAAGATGTGCTGGCGCTGTGTGAGCCCATTCCCAATCGATGATGCCAGTAATCTTGAATTCGTCATCCACCAGAATATGGTCCCCTTTATCATCGGCATGTTTCAGGTAGTACTTTCGGTCATGTTGCACTGATGATTGTAGTATAGATGGAACCAGGTCGAGGAGAAATCGATGTATGAGGTATGCATCTACTGCTTGCTGTGAGTAGAGCTCTTCGCGAAGAATTAGATCTAAGAGTAGACGAAGCGAAGATTCGTGATATTCTTGGACAGACGAAAATGGACCCATTGTGCGCATCCCGGACTTTTCAAAGTCGGTCAATGATTCCCTGGCAAAAGCACCGACATGAGAATCACCTGGGTGGTCAAGGGAACCAAACAGATCAAAACGGTACTTTCGAAGCTCGATGAATATGTCAGCTAGTTGGTTCATCACCTTTATTCTTTGCTCTTGTGTCGCACTAGCCCATCTCAAAGATTTTCCGTGCAGTTTTTCCATCAGGATATATCCCACACCGACAGGATTATCCGGACGGTCCAGCGCAAAATCATGAACTTTTGGAGTAGGCACGCCAGTCCGCTCGAGGAACTTCAAGGTTGCGCTCTCACTCTGAATGATATAATCTCGCAGTTCTGGTGGAGGCGAAGTGGCGTTGAATCTGCGTATGCGGGCGATCCATTTGACCCCGTCACCAAAACAGATCTCAATATGATAATTCATACCACCCATGACGGAGCTCCGTGTAGCTCTGTCATAGCGAAGCGGGGGCACTGAACAGGGTATCCCTTGGCGTAAATAGCTAGCTCGAGCCTCAAGAGCAGGGGTGCTGATCTTCTCAATCAACTTCGTAAGTTCATCCTCTTCGGCAGCACGAGCCGCAGGGTCATATGTGTCGGCATCCTGCAAGAATCAGTAATCGGAATATGTGTCGTTAAGAGCTTGGACCGACCTCCCACTTAGGGCATTTGTGAAATGTATCGCGGAGATGGTTAGCGCACAAGTGGCGGTTGCAGAGTACGCAATCGCCTTGGTTGCGGACGGCTGGGTTTTGGCAGCTCGGAAATCCACATGTCCACATGGGCATCGTAACTCTTTATAAGTTATAGAGTGAGCTATGTGGAAAGGTTGATCGTCTGGAAACTGGGCTTGCGTGTTCTATTTAGGTAGATGTAATCCACCTACTTAGGATGTATAATGATTCAGACTGCCCGAGTGTCTAGGTACATATGTTAGTTTGCCAGGCGCCGCATAGGAGGTACCTATGAGGTAAATATAATGCGTTGGTGTTGGCTCAAAATTTGAATGGTGTGACCTGAGAGTTGGTAAAATTCATCCCCATAGCATAGGAGATGGCGGGGGTACCCCGCCTGAGGTTTCTAGGAGTGGCTGAACTACAGGCGTCTTCTAACCGTACCTTATGCATAATATGTGATTTTAATTCATGATTATGATGCCTCCAGGTAGGTATAAATGATACCAGAAGTACCACGTAGGGACTGGTTTCATTCCTTGGCTTTAACATACTGGTGACGACCGATTTGGAATGACCGATCTAATTAAAAGAGTGACTAATGATATCCAGACCACCTTCCATCAACACCAATTCAATCCTGCAAAATTGATAGTCATCGATCTGTGATAGGAACGAAGCTACGGCTTGTCTTAAGGTTGAGTTCACGTCAGTACCTATGGTACGCCGAATGGGAATGGGATGAAACTTACGGTGACTGCAGTAGCGAGAGCCACTGACGGCCCAATTGTTACAGCCTTCTTTGACGCATCGAATAGCTGGAGAAGGCATGTCTTAGCTTAGCTCGCTTTGATTCCGAGACTGATAGCAGCAAATACTATGTGATAATTGGTAATAGAGGAGCGTATGAAATATCCTAGACCGAGTGTAGAGGCTGCAATGCTGGATAACGGGAGAGGTTGTGTGTCTTCATATAGAAAAGATACTAGACATCTCATGATCAGGATATGACCTCTTGAATACCTCTGTTGGTTCGACCTGCAGCCACGACCAGGTCATACTTGGAAATTCGAAACGACCGGGCGTCTTTTTGAGCTTATTGCAGCCAGCCATGGTTGCGTTTTTCTTTTTCCTTGGTCACACGAAAAGCCAGCCCTGGCTTTTAGGAGGTATTCTAACCACTGGCCCTAGGCGCCATATATGGTTGCGTAACCCTAGTGTACCTAAGGTACCTACCAAGTATACTAGATACCTCTAGGAGATACGTATGTAGATACTACCTACATGTACGCCCTACGGACGTAAACAAACACGCAACTCCGCGCTTAGGATTTGAGGCGGGCAAGACAAACACCTCATAACCTATCTGGGATACCTTACTCATAGCTGCTTGTATGTGATATAGTACAGGCAGGAGTGTGACTGCTCCATTCTAGAGTTATTACACTTGTTCGAGTCTTGATTTAGTAGCCAACGAAAATTCCGATTACGACCTTTAAACGCCGAGCCAATCTTTCGGGTCAGTAGATCATCTTCCTACATGTAGACATGAGCAGTTAGTCTCAAGAAGCATTAGCACCCGAAAGCCCAAAGTCACTACAGCATATCTAGCCAAAGACTAGATTGTGCTGTTGACTTCATGTCGGCTTGCTCGTCCATCATTAGCACTAGCTGAATCGCCTCCCATACCTTCGGCGCTGCGCTTTAATTGGTCAACCGGCAAGATGAGCGCTAGCGTTCAGAGAATATCCGAAAAAGCTAACAATTGGTGTGATCCATATACGAGATACATCTGAATACAGTGTGCATCTCTTACGTTATTTACCCGTATATTAATGTGTTTAGGACATTTGGCACTGAGTAATATTTCAATTCGCAGTTTCCTATAACATCTCTGTGTGATATTTCCTGTGGCCTTCTTAACAAATACAGCTCCTCATTATCTGTATGGGTTTTTTTTGTTCAAGCATATAAGTGCGTACTAGGTCGTAACTATGGCTGTCATCTATCGTGCCAGTTAACTCCGTCGACTTTCAAAAAGGGGAGCCTCGTTATACAAATGAGCTCCTATATATGCGTATATCCGCTATAAGGTGCTGTGCCGCAGAAAGTCCTAAAGGAATGAAATGACCTGGGTTTCAAGCATCAAGTGTCCCGAGCCGCGGACGATGCACAGTTCAACGTCTGTGGTGTTGGTGAAAGACTCCAAGAAAGCAAGGATAGGTACCTAAATTATTGCACTCTGAACTCTTCGTCTTCCATCGTCTACAGCCAAGCTATAAACTATCTACCTCTAATACACCCCTCAACATGGAATCTCAGGAGCCCGTTTTCCACCCGTTCCCCCGCCTACCTGCCGAGCTGCGCCTCGCAATATGGCGTGAGTGTCTGCCACACCGCGTTGTTGAGCTCCAGTGTCCTTGTGAGGGTCTCGTTTTTGACTACTACCAGGAGCAACTCGAGCCCTGTGAGTTTGAATTCACGACATACAAGAACAGCTGTCCACCTGTTATCAGCCGCGTGTGTCACGAGTCTCGTGCCGTTACCCTCGAGACGGGTTGCCGCCTTGACCATGACCACCGGTGACAATCACTGGGAACACCCTCTCACCGTGCGTGATCCGTGGGTTGACACGGCGCGCGACGTCATCCACATGCACTACGAGACGCCCTGGGATAAGCAGTTTGACCGGCCAAAATCGGGCAATCCATTACGCCACGCTGCGTGGGCGGCGTCGCGAACGACGTCGAACCAAGTATCCTTCAACATAATGCTTCTCCTTCGGACCGATTTCTTGTACGAGCATATTATTAAACTCCTCCACCTGCGTTCGAGTTGGCTGGTAGTGGTGTATCTGGCGGTGGTGCACATGGATCATGAGGCAGCCGCGGCGACTGGACTGTTCGGGGTTCTGGGTGATGCGCCAGTCCAAATCGTCGATTTGCGCGACAAGGCGAGAGTAAACGCCTTCAACACCTTGGTGCTGACAAACAAGCAGAGGAAGCCCTCGGCCGGCCAACCCCTCATGGAAGAGGAAGTACAAAGAGGAGTGTGGTCAATGGAATATGCAATGACGCAGCTGTTTAAAGATGAGTTAGAGCCAGCGCCAGCAGTGGATCCAGTTGTCATGTTCAGACTGTGCACTGAAAAATGCTATGATCCCCGTCGAAGCCGTGGAAGAAAGGGTTAGAGAGGTTAAGGCACGGCTAGAGGAGGTGGAACATCGACGGGAGCATGATCGACTCCATATTATTTCCTCCCAGTTATTACGCTTGCCGTCAATTGAAGCCATCCTTTATTCTCGTCTCCCTCATCCCGTCTATACCAAGGCGATGTGAGTAGGGCCTCTAGCGCTAATCTTATAGCTTTCCCCCAATCATCTTCATCTTTCTGTGTCCATCCTCCCTTAGAGGCGCCGCAGATGGACCAGCCAATTTCGCACCATCTCCTTGCGTCTTGGATGCGCACCTGAGTCGAGTAGGAATCCACTTTCATCCTGGATGCGTCGAACCCCACTGCGAGCATTGCCTTTCTAACATGATTTCCGCTGTACCAATTGGTTTGCAGCATTTCGGGAAGTTCCCTTCCCTCGCCGTGTAGGCGCTGGTATGCTTGACGGAACACGGCCGTGGTGGCTAGATCTTCCCACGTCGTAACGAGCGCTAGGCCTCCGGGCTGCAAGGTGCGGTATATCTCGCGGGCGCAGAGCTCGTCGTCCCTCCAGACCTGGAGGAACACGAAGCTAGTAAAGCTGTGCGAGAAGGTGTCGTCGGGAAATGACAGCGCCCTGCAGTCCATCTGACTAACCTCCACCGGCCATCCCTTGTCTTGCGCTTTGGCCTGAAACCCGGCAAAGCCGCCCGGGTTGCAGTCGGTCGCTGATATCCGAAGTGAAGATGCATGGTCGGCCGAATGGAGCGCGAATGTGGCTTCGGTAACTGCTCCGGCCCCACAGCCGTTATCGTGCACATGGGCTCCGGCGGGAAGAGGTACCAGTGGGCAAAGGAAATCGTGAGCTATTGCCTCCGTCGCAGTACCAAGAAACTCTTTGAGGACCTCGTTATTGACGGAAATAAGTTGCTTGGGCTTGAAGGTGGCCATCATGTTATGTTAGATGGTGACCATGAAGGCGGTGATAGCGATTCCTGCAGATGATATGCCGACTGATATGTAGATGGTCTAGCTTTGGAAAGTATCTACCTAGTTGTCTTGGTGGGAATGCATTCAAATTGGCTCTGGAGATCAGGTATGTCTTTACTTCCAAGAAATATCTTTTTTCTCTCATCCCTTGCTTGTACTACACTAGGCCTAGTTGCCGACGGCTCGTCTCATAGTAGGTACATCTCTATGATCAATTTTACGATGAAACCTTCACAACAGCTGGCTAAATGCACCCACATTCTTACTATGGTAATTAAAACGATCCCTTCGACGTTCTCATTGTAGGCGTCAATTTCTCTGGCCTTATCGCCGCTGAGACACTAGCACGCTAATTATACGTGGTTACTATGCACACTCACGACCGCGCGAAGGCACGACGTCACAAGACGCAAACAGGAGAGGTCATGGGCAATTGAAATAGCTAGGCTAGTATAGTATTTGCTGCATACGAAAAGAATTGCGATGCAATCCTAGAATCCCCAGCTCACTTGGTTGCGACGGCGATATTTGCAATGAACTTGAGCTGGCTCTTGCCGCCCGGGAGCTCCGTGTACCCCTCCGTCTTCTTAAGCTCCGTCTTGATGACCTCAACGGCCTTATCCCAGTTTTCCTCGTCCGAACGGAGCCAACCGACAGGCGTGGTACCTCCGATGAAGCTCCAGAGCATATTGGCATACCGATGCAGCTCCGATGTAGTGACGGATACGTCGCCCTGGTGTATGGTGATTTTGTCCTTTGAGAACCCTCCCTGCTCTACGACGCTCTGTAGAAAGTCGGCCTTCGACCACTTATCCAGGCCGGAGCGCGGCAGAGGTGTGCCCTCGGGGCGCGTAGCTCTTGCCGCGGCCTCCAAAGGCGGCATGTTAGGCACGTACGCCCACGAGTTCAGGATGGCTTTGCCGCCCGGCTTAAGCGTCCGGTACATCTCCTTTACAGCGTCGATGCCATCGTGAGGAAGCACGAATAGCAGAGCGTTCCCAATAACATGGGTAAAAGTAGCATCATCGTACTTGAGGGAATTGGAATCCATGTTCACGGCCTCGGCGGGCCATCCGCCATCCGCGGCGTGTGCTCGGTATACTTTGAGCGCGTCTTCGTTGATGTCTGTGCCCTTAATAGATATGCCGGAGGTCTGGCCCGAGAGAGAGGCTACCACAGCTGCTGAAGCTGCTCCAGTGCCGCAGCCGTTATCGTTGATCACGGAGCCGGCCGCAATGGGGGTTATGAAGGCAAGAGAAGCTTTGGCAAGATTTTCCATGCTATCCGAAACGAGCTCGTCATAGAGCTGGGGCGAAGGTGCCAGAGCCTGCTTGGGCACGAACTTGACTTCTCCCTCGGGCGCGTTCATTGTGAAAGAGTTTTGAACTTAGCTTGGATTTATTTCTTTTTCCTAGTCGATGTCTGAATGATGACAGAATAGAGTGAATTTCGGTTGTGTTTGCGGAGATGACCTTAACTTGATTTTCGGGAACAGCGCGACAAAGAAGCCTAAGGCCACTTCTAAGGAGCACCAACAATGTAAGGGGGAGGATATGTGGGGCGACGAAGGGCGAGGGGGTTCATTAACTCCGATTACGAAGTGAAAGTTTATAAAAGAGGCACCTGGTTTCTAAGAATAATATGAAATAGTGTTATAAATTATAAAACTACTACACAATGCAGTGCCTCAGAATTTCAAATACAGATAGCTAGGTACCAGGTGGGCATTTAAACTACAGCTGGTCGTCCACTTTCTGGGTTAACGGGGTAGTTCTTCGTCGAGTTGTCGTAGTCAATGGGTTGTGCCTTATTTTGAACGCTATCTGAGCCCTGTGACCTAGAACCCGAAGGAGTGTTCGAAGTATTGGCAGAGAGCTCGTAATTTCCGCCGCTAGGCTCGTTATCACCTGCGCTCTGGCTAAGGAGGCGACGGACTGACAGGAACGTCTTGGTCTTGGAGAGGTGTGCCCAGAGAGATGGCGCCGCTGGCAGAGAGGCAGTTATCAGAGCAATAGACGGCTCGTAAATTCTGCATTTTATCAGCAGTGTCATTGCCTACAAGTATTTGAATCACCTACACTAGAACCAACGGGGTGAGTACCTGTGTCCACACCGCATTCGGATCCTCGGTGGTGACAACACGATAGTATAACACTATAATGCTACAAGCCAATGCCCTAGGTAGCTGTTAGACGGCAATTAAGAAAGGTAGAGATGAACGTACATGAGACCGGTTGCGAAGACAGCTATGACACCGATCCTGTAACGGCGGGACATCTGAAGTGTCCACACATTAACCACGGCTATCGCCAGGATGTAAACATCCAGTATCAGATTGATCGATGCCGACCCTTTGGCTATATCAACCTGTTCGACGACTGTGCAACTGTGCGGCCCGCAGTGGATGCCAATATAGAGAACTAGGATAGCATAGAAGAGCACCACTACTGCGATGCCGGCCCATATCAGATATGCTGTTATCGGTCGGACGGTCCGAGGGAACATGGTGAGTAGAATAAATAGAACAGAAAGCTTAGCGAATCCATTCGGTACTCCTGATAGCAGGAGGAATACAAACAGTCTCTGTGACGAGGTTAGACGATGAATAGGGGCTTGCAAGTTCCAGAAGGACTTTACAGCTGCAAACACAGGATCTGCTATCTGGCCCGGCGAAGCTATAGCGCTCGATGCATTCAAGCCGGCTTCCTGGAAAACTGCTTATGATGTTGGCTACTGTTGATTAAGTCCCTTATAGGTAGTCGCCGGGAGTCACTCACCTGAACCGATCACTCCGGTCATGGCGATAACAAAGAGCTTTCAGGAGTCAGAGTCAGTATCGCGGACAAGCAATAGGTGCACAAGACAACTTACAGCGCCGACGAGTGCCGACCAGTCCTCCAGCCCGAATTTCTTGATAATCCTGAGCCTGATTAAGAGCTTAGCCGCCACGAACATGCCCATGATCGCAGTAATTGCAATGATAGCGGCGAACGGGTTCGCGCTCAACGGCACCGCCGGCGGTCCAGACGCTTGCCGCCTAGCTAGCATCGTGCTCTCAGACATTACAGCAAGTACATTACCTACGACGAAAGATAGTCGCGTCGGAAAATGCAAACATAGCGGAGCCCCAAAAGCTGAAAACGCGTATAGACTTAAGAGGCTTGGGAAGTTTCCAACCTGACGATGCAAGGGGGTTGGCTCTTTGTCTCCCTTGCGCCGCCGGATGTTCGCTAAAATAAGGGATGGACATAACTTCAACCTTCCAGATCTTGATAATAAACATGGGTTCAATCATATCTACGACTAAGTCTACATGGGTTCTTGTGTATGGTAATTAGCATGTGCCTAACATGTATCTGAAGTCCACTAAGGTTCCAGAAGCTGTTGGTTATGAAATTCACACGCCCTGCCCTACTTCCAGGAACGAGTCCCGGCCTCCCAACGCGGATTGTTATATGCAGACTCGGATTTCATCCACTCATACGTCGCGAATTTTGTTGACGCTGACCATAATATCATCGCCATCTTGCACCCTTATGGCGGGCAGGTTGGAACCAATAGATTTTGTGGACTAAGCCTGGAGGGCCGAGCCAAAGAGGACCTGTTGGGTGGCATATCCCACCTTGCATAGGTACCTATATGTGCGCCTTCACGCTACAATAAGTGAAGTCTATGATGTTTAAGGTCAAAGGATTTGGCGGAAAGATGACTTATCGAGACTCTAGAGGACGGTAGCTGCATGCATCGAAACCCGACCCGCCAAATTGGCGAGGGGTTCGACTGCGGTGATGGCGGTGATGTTGATGCTCATCTTGCCTCATCAATGCGCTGCAACAGAATATGTATGTCTCAACAGTACGCGGTATAGGCCAGTCATTCTTCTGGTATTTTAGATACTTTATGGTTATACTATTACAATAGATGGCATGTAGGATGCATTATCAGATATGGCAATTCATCAGAGGAATTACGAGCGAGTCATGTGAGTGTCAGGTGACTTGATGGTTACTAAGATGACTTATTTGGTAAGCTTCCTGCCTCACGTGATACCTCTCAAATGAGAGCGTTGGTAATTTCGCCGTTTGCATCTGTTGACCAGAGAAAAACATCATCGCATCAATAGATCTGGTCTTTGAATAATATCTCATCAGCGATTCCATGTGATATGTATCGGCAAGGATTTCAGCTCGCTAAAAGTCCGCGTAGCGGTCGCGCTCTTGTTGCTGCGTTTTGCTATTGCCTTTGGGTCCGGCTGCCAGGCGACGGATTGGGTATTTTACAACAAATCCTGGACATCTGGAATCATTTTGAAGAGACGTTCATTGATAGTAGCATATATGCCAAGAGAAAAGTGCGAGGAGCCGTGAAGAGTATCATGGTACCTAGATGATTTCAGACATTTCACGGCCATTATGACTCAACTCTGCAGAATATATCATCATCTATCCAATATACCATTTCCAGTGTTTTCCTAAATCACCACGGTGGAAGGATACACGTAGATTTACCCTTTGAGATAATATGGACACCTCGTGAGCTGAAACTGTAAGCTAAGTCAGCCATATATCCGTTGGCAAGCAAGATTGTGCCATAGGTTTGATATTGGTTTAAAGGCTATGAGCCTCGCCTTTGGTTGCCTCGAACTCAAATTGCTGCGTAATGGACTGGGCCGTCTTCTCTATGGATAAGCTGGCCGACCTATATTCTCTTGGCACATAGACGTTGGGCTGAATATGGGGCGTTAACCGATATGCCGATGCCATAGGTGCCTAAAATACGTGTTATGATAAAAGGGGCTGGCGGAGTTAATACACTAGAAAGTGTAATAAATAGGGGCTTGGCCTTAAAGGACACATGCTGATATGAATTATTTCGTATTACCTATGAAAAGAATAAGTTGACAAACTTCATCTTGCTCCCTTTCCCTCTTTTATACACTGGTTGTGTTGATCCTCCACAACCGTCCTCCATGTTGTCCCCTATTTCAGGCTAGATACCCCAAAACCTGACTTCCACAAGCCGTACGGGGTTGGCTAGGTCCCTACCTAAACCCGTCATAAGTTTCAAATTATTCTTACGGGAGTCTCATGTCGTTTATCTTGGCCCAAGACCGCATCTCTTTGAAAATTATTATACAAGGTAAAATTACAACCTATTGATGCGTACTTTCATTAAATCCAAGACCATAATAACGAAGTACCTCCCATTGGGTTTAACTACGGCTTCCTCCATCAAATTACAGTATTGAAAGCCGTAATAGAACAATATGGGCAACAATCCATAGAGAGGTAATTGTGAACCTGAAACTGTGACCTGTTCGTGTAGCCAATGCTTCGGCTCCGACGCCAGAGTATTATGATTACTAAAGTAATTGGGATCGAACATGCGAGTAAGCCGTCGCTCAGTTGCACATGATAAGTTCGTTCTAGTTAGTTAGAAACAACGATCGCTTTCATATTGGATATGAATAGATCTTACTCTGGTGAGCTTTCGCGGTGTGAATATCGAGTAGTTATCGTTCCTGACCTTCTTAATATGTTAACAGGTATTGAGTTAATCGAACACATTTGATCCAAAAGATTACCTTCACCCTGTAATTGTCTTTGAAATTCTCCCGTAATACCCTGATAAGATTCTCTGGATTGACAAGGTACCCTGGAATCCTGTATTCTACCATGGGTGTCTTACGTGCATCCGGCGCTGGTACGGTGTTTGGCGGCTGTGGGAGAGCCATTGCGGAGGAACCTCAATCGGAAGCAAAATGAATATGAGAGCATGGATTTGAGTAATGTAAAGCCTAGATAAAATATTTCAGTTTTCAAGTGCTAGCCCACACCTTGTTATATATTTGTTAGGAAGTGTAGGCTATGGTGTATCGGATGTCAGCCTCCTGAACGGCACAGCTGTAAAAAGTCCCGAGTGTACCTCCTATCTACCTAGATACGTGATAAGTCGCGAGGGTAAAAATAACCTTTAGCCAGAAGAAAGTGTAACGCTGTTAACGACATAGGTCCCCCTGTGAATCTTTCTGGGCTTCGAATTAAACTCTGGACGCCTTCAGCAGGTATGATATCGTGGCTAGCTAACTGAATGACAGCGTTTGCGGTTAGAGTAGGTCTCAGCTATCTGCCTTTCATTCTGCCTTTCATTCTGCCTTCCCTTCAATGCCAACATTAGCTTGGTATCAAGGCCATGAAATTAAGATGGGCTGTGTGGTGCCAGGTCAGCCAATATATGGATGTTGTGTAACACACCTGCTGGATGCTGTTCGATATTTTAACTCCGAGGAGAAATAGGGCGCCACCGTAACTTACGAAGCTCAGGTCTAAGGAACCAGATGGTTCCATTGAGGCCGTTCCAAGTTCCGGGAAGGTTAGGAGGTAGACGCATACCAACCTTAATTAGGTCCCTGGAAGTTAGGTAGGTCTGTCGCTTGCTTTTCTGGGTTGACAGTTTCGTTCGACTTATGAGCATATTACTTCGCAGAGGCTCGGAGCTGAGTGTTCTTGATTCTCACCTCAGCATATTCACAAACTTATTATCACACTTTGGGGCAACACAGCATTTTTGTGGCGGCGTTTCCGGGATGGGCTTCCTTACACCTCGACAGCGATATCCCGGCTAAAGGAAAGCCACTCTCGTACTAGCACACATGGTGTGGGTGTGTAGCACAAAACCCGTTGCAGAGTCCATTGCCTTTAGATTAATCCATATCAGCACTTCCCCGGTATGAAAGACTGTTATTTATGCCATGTTTTCGTATCAATAGCGGCTAGAAGGATCAAGCTAGTGCCCCTGAGGTCTATCAAAGATGCTAAGCAATTTTCATTCTCTTATAGAATGTTGGGGTTACTTCGGTTTCGGGTTCTGCTTACAACATATCGATACTGGCAGCACGGACTGGCTAAGGTAAGAGTGTGAAGCCGGTGAGGCTCTGAGGGCTGTGAAGCTTGAGCCGACCATTTGTATCCCGCGAGCTGCTGCCTGGGAGGTTGCCTTGTTCTTACCTAGGTAGAGACAGGTAGATTTTGTCGGTTGCCTCTTTTATGAATTCATGCGAGATTATATTTAGTTAACTTCTTGGTTTGCCGCAATTGCCGTAGTCTGGGGCGTGACAATTCCAATCTCCACGATGAAGAATCAAGTCTCTATACCACCATATATTACCACAAATACCCTCATAATCGCGGCGGCATAAATCACCACCTATTCTACCAAGTCTACCTAGGTACATCCCAGGCCTCTAACTTCGATTCTTACTCTCTCGCGAAGATCCGAGAACCTCGACGCCTCTGGACCTAATGTAAGCCATCCTCTCCGTAGCTTTACACCCCCGTTAAGAGTCGCCCGTTGTTCTAATACAGTGTAAGAGTTAAAATGACTGCCGACAGTAGCCTTGTAAACGGCAGCCGCTATGTGGAGTGCTACGATCGTGGTGCCTGTTTACGACAAACGTCTTCTTTTTCAAACGTGGCGTATGCTAACGGACAGCCTCTCTCTCGGCCCACAACACTGTGCGATGCCTTGTGGGAAGCCAGAATATTCTACTCGGAAGACGATAACAAGTGCTTCATACCATTTGAGGCACTACAGTTGGCTAGGCATCGCGGGCTTGTTCAGAAAGCCCTCCAACATAAGAGATTTGGCATCTCCACGGCAGATTTTCCCAGGATATTGGATTCAATCTGCTCAAATCAACGCCTAAAAGATGGAAAATCGTTCTTCCGGGTATTCGCCATCTTGGTATTGTGTAAAAATACCGAGTACATTACCAGGTTCGTCGACCTAGGCATCGACGATTCTTATCTTCCCCTTCCTATTATAAGAAAAAACGGAGGCACTATTACGATCAAGAGGCACAAGCATGGGGGCAAATGCCCATCAATCAAGGAAAGCGTACTGAAAAGCATCTTTCAGGACTGGGACCATGACAGCCTAAGTAACTTACAGACTCGGCAATGGTGGACCATAGCGCCCTTTCTTGGTCGTGAAGGCCAAAAGATCTACCATTACGTTCTAGAATCCGGCGATGTGTTACCCTTTGAAGAGAAAAAGCGCGAGGAGCACCCGAAAATCGTAGATATCCAAGGCGCAGAGGAACCACTAGACGAAGAGATGCTACTGGTAAATGAAGGGGGGTTTGGTGAGGTCTCAATAGTCAAAATACACCCATCGCATTATGACTTCGGTAAACAACTAGTAGGTTTGCACAAGCTACCTGGGTAGGTAGCTATCTTAGAGACTGACCACTAATATGAATATAGTATAGTGATGGCTCGCATGAATTTGCACTCAAAAGGTTGAAATCGCCGAACAAAAACGAGTTCAAACTGGAGGTCGATGCTCTCAGGAAATACAACCAGGGAATTGACCAACATTTGATTCCCCTATTAGCCACAATCGAGAAAGAAGACGATACTTCGAAGTACTACTTGCTATTTCCAAAGGCAGATGGCGACTTGCGCCACTTTTGGGAGACGCAGTTTAGCAAAACCACTGATAAGTCGCTTCTGAAATGGATGGCCGAGCAATGCCTTGGCATAACGAGGGCACTGTCAATTCTCCACCAAGATCAAGATGCTAACAAGAATGAGGACTATCCCATTTACGGTCGGCATGGCGATATCAAAGCTGCTAACATTCTCTGGTTCGCTAAAGCTGGCGCCACAGGCCCGTCGGGATGGCGACTGGTCCTGTCTGACTTCGGCTTGATGCGATTCCACCGATTGATGTCGAGATCCAACCAAACTGCGCGCAACCTTAAAAAGACTATCACGTACCAAGCGCCAGAATTTGACATCGCAAAGATCTCCAGGAAGTCAGATATATGGGCTCTCGGATGTACTTTCTTAGAATTCATAACTTGTTATATCCTGGGATATGAGGCAGTGTCCAAGAATTTCCCTAGTTGTCGTGGAGAGTACGACGAACGCCTTAAGTTCGATGCGGATAAGTTCTATCAGACTACAAATGGTGGCAAAGGCGCCGAACTTAAGCCAGCCGTCAAAGAGTGGATCTCCAACCTTCACCGTAACCCGAAATGCTCTCCGTACCTCCACAACTTCCTCGATTTTATCGAGCAGAGCATGTTGTGCATTGAGCGAGATAGGCGTCCGGCAGCATCCGACGTTGTTAAGAGCCTCGAGTCTCTCCTCCTAAAATGCCAGAATGCTAGCTACCTCAGCGGAAATCTAGTCCGTTGATGTAGGTGGGGCTTTTAAGGCCTACATTGACGCTCTACTGGGTGAATCGGGGTGATCACACCGCATTTATCTTGGGATTGATGGCCTTGGGGGCCTTGGGAGGCAACCTGTTCTTGTTTTCGGCGTCATGCTTCAAATAGACATTGGGAAGCAATGGACTAAAGGTGGCGATTACGTTCATGTGGAATTCAATTGGAGTTAACTGGTGTTGAAGGAATGGTTGTAATAGACACCCTACCACCCCGATATCTTCCAGCAGCGCCTGTACCATAATTACTAACCCAAAATCCAAAACCCATAATCAAGGTGAAGATCGATAATGCACGTGAGCAGCATTCTCAAGTTTTATTTTTTCCTCCTTGGAGTAGTTAGAACCACCAGTGAGTATCCGGACTTTTCATACAAACATACTTCATTCAGCTTCCTTGAAGCCCATACTATCCATTGGCCATTGCGAAGCTTTGAGTGGTCAGCAATTTTACTGTATAGCAGCTCTAAAGATGCTTACTTTGAGAATATATCGATCTGCTCCAAAGAGTTCATCTAGACCTCGAATTATTTCCTGGCCGTCGTTGTACGTGCAACTCAAGACTGAAGTGACCCAGTCTGAAGGGGGCTTAGGGGACTTAGACTTTTTCACACGAATTTCGAAAGGCATGGCTACCTAGGTTAGATACCTAATGTTTTGTGATTGAAGAAATATTGAGATATGTAGTAAGGTTTAGTTTTTCTTTCACGAGCTCTGCCTTGAGTCTTATGCAGTAATCGATATTCGGATCTCCGAAGTGACACCAAGGGCTCACGTCACTATCCCGATATTACCTCGCACAGCATATGTACCTTTATCTTCTTATCCGTACTTGCTCTTATTGGCGGGCATAAGGGAGCTTCTTGGTGGTTTGTACAATGTACATATTTTGATAGGAAACGATTGGATCTGTCTTGATTGCTTCACGAAGAGGGGAGTTTAATGCGAGAAACCCCAACCAGTATGGGCCAACCAAGACGTGCAGCTCACGGCTTGATGCGAATGAATCGGTGCATCATCCGACGAATAATACAAATGCCGACTACACCGACTATTGTAAAGTGAGGCTCTTCGGAAGATGGACGGTCATCCTGAGACAGAAATATGCACCCTCCTCAAGGCTCCAGGGACCAGAAACAACGTTGCATCTTGACGTGCATTTCTTTGCTCAAAATAGTCACCAGCATCAATTGATCAAATACTAGTTAAGTTTGGAAAGACGAGGTACCCATTCCTTTCCAAGTGTCTACCTTGTGACAGTCACGATGGACTGGCCATGTGCCGAGGCAGACTTCGATGACATCACCTTCAAATCCTTCAGGAGTGAACGTAGCCTATGCACGATCTCAATCAAGATCATAAGGAAGCTATGGTCAGATGAGGTACCTAGTATAAGACATATGTCAGGTACCATGTGGTACCATTACGTGAATCATAGAGTTAACTGTCGTTTAGGAACTCAAGTGTTGGGATATCAAATCTTCCGAAGATTTAGAAAGATGGATAAACGAGGTTTGATATACAACTCTATCCTTGATTTAGCTCATAATTAGGTATAGAACCAGATATTAATGCGTGATGAGTGCGAATCTGGGACATTCGCTCTGTGAGTTTCAACTAATCGCGGTATTATCCTTGCGAGACCTAACAAGTAAATTCAGTCTCTTCAGCCGTTGTGGCCGCGAAGAATACTCCCACCCATCATACATCCCGGTCACGGAGGGTGAGTTTACTAAACTCATTGAAGTTTTTCGTATCCACCGCATAATTGCTCGAACCCTCATCCGAAGAATTACGTACTTTTCTCGCATGTATTCTCCTGGAGAGAGCCCTGGCGGGAATATTGGCAAGTCGTTTACGTATTTCAGCAGAATCAACGAAGCCTTTTCTTAATAATAATACTAACAATCTTCTAAGTCTACACGGCAAGGATGAGCGCGGCCTTTCCAGATGATATTGCAATGTCGTCAACGTACTTGACTAATAAAAGACTGAACCTCTCCGTCTTCTACGGCTGTAACGAAGATCAATTATCTGGTATTGAGAAGCGCCTAAGGATGGCGGGAGATGCCATTTATCACCCAATGTTACCTGCAGGTATCTTGGTAGAGCTCGATCGAATCCGTCTCGTGGAGCAAGTTAGATCAGCCTTCACTACATTCATCCAGAGAACGGAAGACCTATGCTTTACGTCGTGCGATCCGGAGAAAATCATGGACAAGGATGGTGAAAGCATTGGCCAGCTATCCTATCTCTATAACGACGCTAGGGAACTGGCTAAAGGGATTCGAAAAGTGAAACGTCAGATTTCAGATATGTGCAGTCACATACGGGAGCTCCATAGACAGAAAAGGGGGCTGCGTAAGAGGTTACGTTGCAAGAGGCGAACTAGCACGAACTTCGATGCGTATCTAATTGCCGCGAGTGTTGGAGTCCAAATTAACGAACGACTCCAGGAGATTGCAGCTGAATATGACGAGAGCCTTGATGAATGCGATATGGTCACAGACGGCTTGGCCTTCTCAACACAATTGGTACGGCAACTTGCCCCTTGTCAGGCCTTAACCTCTAGATGCATTAGTAAAGAAGCTAACTCTAAACATCGCATAGGCGGCGGATCGTGCCAATATCCAAATCGCCGTCGATACGCGTCAAGAGAATGCGCGAATGAGATTGATATCTTTGGTCACTATGGTATATCTTCCGGTGACATCGGTCGCAGTTAGTACGCCCTCAGACTCTGACGTCCCTGCGGCTAACGCTCCTAGACTATCTTTTCAATGGGGGTTTTCAACTGGGGCGCTGCTGCAAAGCAGTCAGTCTTTACATTTTACTTCTGGGTTTATATAGCCGTTGCCGGCGGCCTTACAGTATTAACCGTCGGCTCATGGTGGGCATTGACTCGGACGACAAGTAGAATATCTGACTCAACAGCTGACACGACGCCAACAATACCGTCACCTACGCATGGGCCAGAGGGCATAGTCTAGAGAAGGGCGTGTCTCATGTATTGTTTGGCGTATCGAGTTAATTAGAATCTAGTATCTACACCTAATGGAGGGCGGCGGCCTAGGGTGAATGTTGTTATGAATTGGGGCATAACTAGGAGGCTCGAAAAATTCCTTTAAAGGAAGTCTATGACCTATGAGGAAGTCGGAATAGATGCAACCCCCTATCTTATCCTATAATCAAGCTTCTAATCCAGACATCTGAGGGTAGTAGGTACCTAAAGTACCACCTATGCTATCGTCTTCTATGATTACAGGTACCTAGGTAGATTCAAAGCAACATTGCCATTCCAATTCCCACGCTAATGCCTTCATTGTGTCGACTCTATATGAATGCGATGTTGTCTGCTATCATATACTTTATGTTCTATATCTGATAGATAGTTGGTCATCGAGGGAGCGAACCCAATCCATTAGTCCTACATATTTGAATGTGGTAAAACTGGTAGGGGATCTGGGTACCCAGGTCCGTTTACCATTCTGAGACCATGTCATTTTGAATAATAGCCACCTCACCTTTGCTCGGACAAAGAATGGTCCCATCTTGTAGCAACTGGCTAAGCCTGAGGCCAGGACTCGTGACCCAATCATGTGGTATAAAGAAATGTCGCGTTATTGTTTCCGCAGCCCCACCAATCTGTGCGGTGCAAACCCAGAGCTTATTATCCAAAAATACCATGCGGCCGTCTGGTAGTAGGCCTAGGGGGTACGCGACTGCTTCCATGATTGCGTCGGGAAGCTCAATGGGTTTAGTTGGAGCCTGACCCTCTGCACCGTCGTGTTCGTACATGGTAGTGGCTGGTAGCAATATGAAGCCATAGTAAGGGCGGTTGAGCTGAACACTTATTGTTCGTAAGAGAAGGAGGCGGGTGTGATGGCTTTGGTAAAGCGCATCGACCGCGGATGATTCTGGTAGTCCGGGAGGAATTTCTAGAGGTATGGATCGTTCTTCCTGCAGCTGCCATGTGAAAATCGTTACGCATTTAATACATATGCTTATTAGTGCATCTGGCCTCGATGGATGTTGTAGCCATTGAGCAGATTCGCCTTCTGGTGTATCGCGCTCAGCTGCTACCTGCCCACTGGGCAAGGATAGAACCTGTGATTTCTTGGCTCCATAGAGGAATAGATGCTTCCCAGTGGTGTCGAAAAGAAGCTTCTGTACGCGACCACGGCCCACGGGTGATTTCTTCTCGCTATAGACATCCTTAACGGACAATTGTCGCTGTCCGACGGTCCTCCCGGCGATCTCCTTGACAGTGATGGCCCCGTTTAGGAGGGAGAATGCGAGTTGATCATGGCTTCGGTTCCAGGCGAGAGACTCTATGCCCATCCCAAACAGTGTCTTCGCAATAGTGTGGCGACTATCGCTTATCGGATCGAAAAGTTCAACTATCCCATCATCATTACCATATGCAATATGTTGATCGGCCCTATTGCATACGGCGACTGCTGTAATAGCGGGTTTACTATCCGCATGGCTCTCAGAGATTGGGAGTGAGATGGAGGTACTTCGCGTATCTTCCGTATCCGACCAGAGGCTTTCGCTCATGCTGTCCGTATCACTGAAACGCTCGGGAGCGACGTCGGCGAGGCGGAGGAGGCAGTTCGGTTCCCATACGTTGCAATAGGATCCTCGAAGGTCGTAAAACCTAACGCTACCCGGGCTGAAGCAAATCGTGTTAATCGTGTGCTCCGATGTTAGTTTATATATGACTGTCATCTGGGCGACATCGTAGATCTTAATAGTCCCTTCGACATCGCTGGTTATGAATACCAGACCGTTGGGGCTACACTGTAGCTCGTTGGGAATTATGCCCGTCTCCCCTTTCACCTCCTCATATGTGTCATCTACTGGGCTCCAACGGAATACTTGGCCATATATACCGATTACCTGGGTACCGGATGGATGCCATACAACTTTGTTCGTGCCAGTATGGGAATTAACAGCCCCTTGCCCTTGCTTTGTCCTCGGCTTGAGGCGAGCTACCATTTCAGGGGGGTCGATATTCCATATTGACAGGGGGAAGGCGCGATACGATACTGCGATTTGCGTGCAGTCGTTGTTAAATGAAACTGAAGATGGTGTGCCTAGGAACATCCCTTCGGGGACATTTGCTTCTTCCATCAATGATGGGTCCAACTGCGTCCAGCCTGATGGTTGCTCTACACTACCGCACGTCGACAACCTGCGAACTCGGCGGAGATCCGTGACCATCAGGAGTGAATCTGTCTCGTCAAACCTGAGCTCTAGGGGCCGTTCCTGATAGGGGTTCTCTATAGATCTCACAAGAGAGCAATCAGCAAGCTTCCATACATACGTCCTCGAAAGCCCGTAGCAGGCGAGTAGTGAGCCGGAGCTGTTGAATGCCAATGAGTGAATATTCTCCCCCACATCCAAAGTCTTGAATTCAGTAAATAGGCTTGTGTCCCATAGCGTAATGCTTCCTACCGGTCTATCGGTAGCAAGGGCTAAGTATAGCGAAGTTACCGCAAGCCGTAAAGCCCGGCCAGTGCCCGTAGATACTCGCGCAAGGCAGTCGTCCCACTCTGAGTTCGATAAGCCTGAAACAGATAACGTTGTAGTTGGAGTGCCCGAGAACTTTTGAAAGATCGCTGAGGAGGCAGGGCTAAGTGCGGGAATACACTTGTAAATGAGTTGCGGATCCTCTGAAAGGTGACGACCGAACTTGGCCGGAAGTTTTAGCAGGTCGACAGCCCAGGTGTCTATCAGAGATAGATCGGAGAGCCGGTGTAGCATGGGTGACCTATTGGTTTCCACTTTTCTGCGCCGGCGAGCGAAGGTTGTCAGCCTGCGAGAGACGGCAATAAGCTCAGCTAGGTGGCCACTCATTGAGAGATACTGGATCCACGGAAAGGGGTACGGCCCACTAAAGAACTTGACAAGTGTATCCAGTACTCTATCTGATTCTGCTGAACAGCTCTCGAGATGGAATGCCCACGAGGTTGCAGCGTATGGGAGAAACTGGGAAACTCTGAGCGTATTGATCTTATTACGAAGTGTCCTGTCGCAAAGTGCGAGGAGACATTTGCATAGAAGATCCTCATGTACTGTCTCGGGATCCAGAGAGAATGAATGAAGACCGGATCGTCTCAGATAGTCATGAGCAGAATGATGCACTAGCGATACCCGGTTGTTAGTGTCAACCGCGACAAACTGACCGCAGATCTGGCTAATTGTATGTTTCACATCCATAACAGACCCAAATTCGTTGCTGTACGGTTCAGAAAGCTGCTCAATTGTGAGCGGTGTCTTGGCATACATTGCCCAGGAGAAGAGAATTCGTGCTAGGACTTTATCCTCCTGCAAGTCAAGATCTCCGACGGCACCCGACATGCGATCATATAACTCATCCATGCCGTCCGGTGTCTCCTCTAGGACTCTCTTCACTTGGTCCTGACGATGACATCTTACAACGCGTTTTAAAACCAGGCTGGCCCAAAGGAAATTTCCCTGTGAGCGCCTAATTATTTCGTTGGTCGTTTCGAGTTTAAAATTGTCATCCGATGGGAGATAATCGATTTCTTCAGCGACAAAGAGTCGAATATCGTCTTCGTTGCTTGGTAAAGCCAGGCTGTTTAAGTGAATTCTCCGTTTCGCCTTTTGAAATGACTGGCTAAGGGTTGGTAGGGGGCGACTGAACACCAAAACTCGAATTGGGCTTACAAACTCGTCCATCTTTGATATAAACTCCACGACCTGCTTGCTTGACTCCGACTCGTCAATAGCATCTAGAACCCAATAGATCGATTCGAATTTCTGATTTGATAAGGTGGATAAGTAAAGTCGCTTCCAGACCGTAAGTGCATCTGAATTCTGCAGGCGTATCCCAGACTTTGCAAGGTCAACCAATACGTGGCGATAACTGGGAATCCTAACAGCGCTCTGGTACGCTAAAGACCGAAGCATATTGCTGAGGGACCTTTTCTGGCGGTTCCCATGTTTGAAAAAGAAATAAGCACAATGATGACCTTCCTCCATAAGATGATCGATCACTGCGGAACACATCGTCGATTTCCCGCTTCCTGGAGGGGCGTGAACCCATAGGACGGGACAAGAGTCTGTATGCATCCAATGGTAAACATCATCGCTGCTTAGAAATTGCTGACAGGTTCCTGCTTTTCGAACGGCACGACACGCTGCGATATCATCTTCGGGAGGGCCTGAAATACCCAATAGTGTGGTGACATGCGCTAAGTCTTCTTGGACAGCACTATCCGACTCCTTGCTGGATCGCGCTGTAGTTACAACGCTACGCAATGCACCCACGACGGATACATAATTAGGATCGTCTGTATTTGTGAACTTGCAGACATCGTGGTGGTTGGCGATCAGTGGCTGCGGAGTTTCATTCGGATAGCCCAGTAACGAAGAGTGCTTGTCCAAAATCATAAACGACATAGGGCCAACATTCGTACTCAGGGTCTCGTAAAACGAGAAGATTTGCAGCTTCGAAGCATGATGGCGAAACGATTCATTGAGTTCATCAATCGTCGGGCTTCTTCTCGCAAGCTCTGAGACATAGTCCTTGGGCGAGTGTCCGAAAACTGAACTTGTAAGGACCTTGTTCAAGGTCTCAGCAAGGTCCGTACCTCGATGAGGTGTTGCCAAGAATAGGACAGCCTTTATACTTGATACGACACTCCGAAATTCTTCATTCATTTGACCATGGATAAAGGCTTTTTTGAACACCAAACCACCCATCGAGTGGGCAACCACAATCAGCGGGACTTGACCCAACCGGTCTGGTCCATTTTCACCATATTTCATGCGGAATAGCAGATCGTTCGCGAAGTCCCCGATCGTAAGAGAAGCATGTTCTTTCTTCGATGAAAAGTGTGCATTGTATCCGAAAGTGAGAATCCTAGCTCCCGAAAGGTCTGGTTCTTCTGGGAGCCAGAGTTGAGGCCAGAGATTCTCTAGATCCCGGTTGCGACACCAAGTCCGTAGGCTTGTCCCGCCAAGCCCGTGGATAAACAGTACGTCTACGGATCGTTGTACGGGCGCATGCAGGACAAAGAGCCCAAGGGGGTCATTTCTCCTATCTTGGGAACGTTGTCTTCGATGACTGATAGAATTCTGCGCCGAGAATAACTGCGCGTGTACGTCGGAGATCGCGCTCTGTTCGGATTCGCGACGTTGTACCAATATTCTTTCGGGTAAAGATAATGTCGGTTCCGGAAGAGACTGGTGCCGAGGACGATCTAACGGGTCCGCGGAGTTCGATATCGAAATGGACGGGACATCAGAGTCGACTCTCTTACGAGATGTCAGTCGTTTCCACTATATTTTGCCATATTGTTAGCTCAAGTCCGACAAGCCAGCTACTGATGCGCCATGAAAAGGAGTTACCATTATGGATTTCGGGATTTATCCACAAGGCTGTCCGGACAGCATGATGATCATTGCGCAGCTAAATGTCGAAGACCAGGGTTATTTGGACTTAGCCTCCGATCCACAGAAGTCCCAGATACCGCAAGGCGAAAGGGACGCATAAGACTGCAGATGGCATCCAAATCTTCTCCAACGAGCTTTGGAAGTAATAAGGTAAAAGCCAGTCTCGGATTACAAAGAAGGCTGGCGGCAATCTTGAGGCGTAAACCACCCCTGAAGGCGCTTATTCCTTAATGAGCGCGCGTAATACGAAACAGGATCCTTTTTCGCCCCCAACAATTCTACCCCTCATCTGAAGCCTTGGAATCATATAGGAATATAAATGTCAAGATGGGAACGATCGTAATGAGATGCTGAGCATGATCTTTCTCTATCATCTCGTACGACATCTCAAATCAAGGCCACGCAATGAGCACATCAACAGAACTCGATCCTGCGATCGTAAAAGGTAGCATACCCGCACCATCCGAAGATTAGATGACACTGATAGGGTTGCAGCACTTAAAGATGGCGACAAGGTCATTAGGGTCCAGCAGTATGGCACTTCCAGTTGGGCCTCAACATCCAGAGTTGATATTCAGACTCCAGATGGCTCACCAGGTGCCTACTTCCTCAAGGCTAGACTTACTCCCATGCCTCAGTATGCCTAAGTAGGTATGCAAATCTAAGAAGCTAACCAGAACTGCGAAGACATAGACCTTGAGAACAGAAGATGCAGCCGAGCGCGTATTAGGCGAGTACATGGCTATGCGCGAGATATACAACACTCTACCGGACTTTGCGCCACAGCCTCGAGGCTACGGTAAATGCGCTAATGAGAACGCTCACTTTTTCCTGTGCGACTACCTCTCGATCAGTCAAGGCCTCCCCGATCCAGTGCAGTTGGGCGAAAAACTTGCCGAACTTCACCGGAAGAGTAAGTCGCCAACTGGTAAATTCGGATTCCATGTTACAACTTTCGACGGGAAGCTACCCCTAAACACGACATGGGACAGCAACGTAAGTAGAGTCAAATATGTCCATTAGACCCTTTATCTACCCTACGAACGAGCATTACTGAAACTATATGAGACAGTGGACCTCGTTCTTCCAGAAACTTATGCGAGACGTTTATACGCTAGATACGGAAATAAACGGTTTCTGGAAGGAATTGGACGACGTGATGAAGATAACGCTCGAAAAGCTGATACCACGATTGCTTGATCCCTTGACTGCTGACGGGCGCTCAATCAAACCATGTCTCATCCACGGTGACCTCTGGGAGTCTAACATCGGGACTGATGCTCATACGGGAAATCTTTTCATCTTCGACGCGTGCGCATACTACGCCCATCACGAGAAGGAGATTGGTATTTGGCGCTGCGAGCATCACCAGATGAAAGCCAAAGAATATCGAAACGAGTACTTTAAGAACTATGAGCCCAGCGAGCCTGTTGAAGAATTTGACGACCGCAATCGACTATATTCCGTCGAGACGCTTATAATCAACTCAGCACATTTTCCAGGCGCAAATACAAGACAACTGGCGGTTAAAGAGTTGCAATACCTCATAGAGAAGTACATTTGAGACGGAGGAATAAGTCTATGCAAGACTATCTCGTAGTGGGAAACAGGCGTATTGGATGCCTTTAGCCCATCCTACCATGTTAGGTACTGTTGCGCCGTAAGGTGCGAAAAGGAGAAGAGAGAGAAGAGGGAGAGGAAATATGAAGTGGCGACTAAGTCCATATCGAATTAAAATGTCAATTACAAGAGCCCGGGCGGTACTTTCCTAGCCCCTAGAATAGCCTCTACACCAAAGGCCAATTCGAGCAGTCTCTGCTCCTGATACTCAAGGCCGATGAATTCTATGCCAATCGGAAGGCCATCTTCCGTAAACCCGGCTGGAACTGAGATGGCCGGGTGACGAATCACACTGGCAAGAAATGTATTTGTTGGAAAATCCTCCTGTCCGTCTTTCATAAACCGGCCGGTCGTTGCATCTTCAAATCGCGGAGGCGGAACTCGTACGTCGGGTAGAGTGAGTGCATCAAGACCGAGCGAAGCGATGAGGCAATCCACCTTGCGCTTAAACTCGTCTCGTTGAAGTATTCTATCGAGATACGTCGGGTCGTCTCTAGGATCCTTTGGGCCGTGTGCTATCGCACACGTCGTGCTCAAATAGGGCTTATCCGATGTCGCTGGTAGTATATCCGCCATGTCCTGTGGGAGGTGGGGCTTTGTTGCTAGGAAGCTGTTGATATCGCTCCGTGATCTCTGTAGATATGTCAAAGGATAGCTCATGTAGTGGTCGAGATTGTCGATGTGCACGTCGATAAAAGTTGTACCTGCACGCTGGAGCTTGTCAATTGCTGCCAACACAGCTTTGTTCACTGCCCTGCAATAGGGGTCGGATTCTGGACCAAATTTCTGTCTTATGACCCCTATTTTCGCTCTCTTGATCTTATCCACTCCGTCTTGGAGAAAAGCTGCGTAGCTACCGCCTTTAGGTAGTCCCAGGGCAGCCGCAGTGGCTGCGGTGCCCGTAAATTCATCTTTAGGGTCGAAGCTGACCATGCAGTCTAGCATGAGCGCACAGTCAGTCACCGTCCGCGCCATTGGTCCCGGCGTGTCTTGGGTCTTAATTAATGGACAGAAACCCGTTCGCGAGATGAGCCCTACAGTTGGGCGAAGACCAACAATGTTGCAGAATGAAGATGGCACCCTTATTGAACCTCCAGTATCTTCGCCCACGGCCAGAATGGTAAAGTTCGCTGCCACGGCCGCGCTAGAGCCCCCTGATGACGCTCCGACGTCGTGGTCAAGATTGTATGGGTTTTTGGTAAATTCATAATCAGTCGCGCCGTTGAGACTGAACCAAACAGATGCCCATTCCGCAAGAGTGGTCTTTCCTAGGATCACGGCGCCGGCCTCCTTTAACTTAGTTACCACGACAGCATCTTCGTCGGGTATGTTGTTCTTCGCCACGGCTGAGCCATATGTAGTGACCATCCCTTTAGTGTCAGTCTGCAAAAGTCAGTTTAATAACCCCTTGCCTATTGCAAATGTCATACTTGATCCTTTACTAGAACAGGAATGCCATGAAGTTTTCCTTTCAGGTGCCCGGTCTCCTTCAGATAGTTGTCAAGCTCAGCCGCCTCATCGAGGGCCGTTGTTGATAGAGCCATGGTTGAATTGATCCGGGGGCCGGCTTTGTCCCATTTCGCGATGCGGTCGAGAAATGCTGCAGCGAGTTCCTTGGCGGAAAATCTGCCGGTTTTGAACCCATCTTGGGCTTGTGCTATCGTGATCTCGCGTACTTCTAGCATGTCAATGGCAATTTGAATTCCGATGGGTACAATTCGACTCTTCTAAAGTGATCTACGCATTTGGGCTTATTAGAAGGAGACGGGCGAAGTCGGTCGCGTGGCTGAATCAGCGCAGCACTGCTAGACGTTTTGTAAGTTGCGCTGTTACGCTTAGTGGTGCGAGATAGAAGTCCGTTGGTGCGCAATGTTTTGATCGAAAAGAACGATTATAGATCTACAAACTTGCTATCAATCATAGAAGAAGGATGCCAGAACTAACCCCTCTCTTGAAAATCAATTGTGAACGGAAGATTCCAATGCGAATGTCTACAGCAGGAGGACATTGCTTACCATCTTACCAGTTTACAGCGCCCCTCGAGGAATATGGCATACAACCCCACGCTGTACACCTGCATGCAGGCACGTAGGTGAAGTATTATAGGAGGTAAGTACCTAGTACCTACATATAAGCCCGTTGAAGGGGTATACTAACTATATCATCACGCACCTAATAGCTCGAATATAGATGCGTCTCACTGATACCAAGTGTATCAAATGTCCCTAAGCCCCCCGAAACGGCTTGAGGGGCTGGTGTATTCCCTTACTTGACAACACACAGGTTGTTCAATATATGGCTATTTCCTTGCTGTATCGAATATTAAAATAACATTTCCGATGGTATCGTATGGAATTAGCAGTTCACAGTAGGTGGAACTTCGGGCGCGATGCAGTATCGCGCATTACCGGCTGGGCCATACTGGAATGCGGCTTGACGCGACTGCGGTCCCTGTCGAACAAGCCGATTCTCCCGGGATTTTCTCCACTTGGCAAATGATCCGTCCGGCCGGCAATGTGTTTCGGCTGAGATTGGGTGGTATTTGTCCCTTTTATGTACCTAATGTACTGACTCCACATCTTTCCACAGCTATGGGACCTTAAACGGGTCCCAAAAGCGCGAGGGGAATGGGACCAATATCCTGCACCGTAGCTGCGTAGGCCGCAACAGTACCGCTTTGGGTCGAACAACAAACGAGGAGGAGCAACGCGAGATTCGAATATAGGATTAAGCAGCACGCATATATCGGTCGCAAATTCAACAAAGCAGGTAGTATAGACAGACACATGTCGCGCGTAGGAATTAACTATCGTCACTTTCGGACAGTCGAGATGTCGGGAGACGGGGATCATCTGCCTTGGGAATGGACGGCACCAGCCAAGTATAGGGAGACTATTAGTGAGTTTCTTGCTGAACAAGATACGAGTTGTAGGGGATAGGTTGGCACATTGTATGGGTAAGGGGTCTTGCCATTCCTGCCATTCTTGTCCTTCACGCGATGCTTCCTCTTGGTCGGATTGTCGGGGGAAGGCGATACAAGGCAATAAGAGGATTAGAATATGTGACCATCACTTGGGAAGGTGGTGAACCGATCAAATCAGCGACAATGTCGGGGAAGTGACACGCCGCTCTTGTTACACAGAGAAAAAGAAAGTTCAGCTCAAACTAACTGGATCGGGTACCTACCAGGTACCTAATGTGACACGACAGGTTGATGAGGCAGGAGGCACCTTGATATTTCAAATTCCCGTCGTCACTTAATCTTTTACACATCATCTTCCAAAATGGTGCTTTTCGACGTCTGGGAATAATCCCCAGAGATCAAATACTTGTTTTTTTTTTTTATATAAATACGTATTAGTTTATGACTGACAAGAAAAACCTTTTCAGAAGAATAAGATAAGTTGTCTTACTCTCTTAGCCACACCATACGGATTACCAAGTGTTGAACTGATCTCCCTAGCTCATGTCGATGCACTATCCATCAACCAAGCGCCTAACCACTGTCCCATATCCTCAACTAAAGATACCTTAGGTATATTTACTAGGTGACTCAGACTCGAATTAATTTTATAATAGCTATAAAGATATCAAACGCCATCTCCATGATAAAACGCGCGACGTCCTTGACAGCCAATGTTTCCCACAACACCGCAATATTGGCCCCCACGCATGCTTACTAAATCAAATATTTTCAATTTCTGTGTTTGGTACGGCCTCGCGTTGTTGGTTCCAGCAACGGTTGTTGTGCAAGGATTGCCCTGCTACTTGGTTCGATGGCCATTAGAGCCACGACGGGGCGTCTTATCCAAAGTCGGTATTTGGCGGATCGAATATATCCTGCAGGCTGAATGGAGCTGCCATGTCGACGTTGGAAGTTGGCCACTGCGACGCCGCAATAAGATATTCGGCGAACTCGAAAGGCTCATCTGGAAAGATGCTAGTAGGTTCGTCAGTCCTCCAAGCCGTCGTTGTGAAGGGCATATGCTGCTTCAAGGCTGTGATCTCATTTCCTATTGTCGGTTGGTTGTTGCCCTGGTCTCTCGCCACTAACCACTTCAATGTTGCTGCTGAGAGCGTCTCGAACGCATCTCTACATCCGCTTGCATCGGGAAACCTCTCGGCTAAAGCAGTGAGAGTGCTTGCGCAGTCTTGCGCTGCCGTCATTACGTCCAGGACTCGCGCTTTATCCCGGACATCCGGAGACTCCCAGAGACAGAATATCATAGTCAAGCCCGCAAGGAAAAGGCTGTGGACACATTGCCAAATGACACATATCCTCCCGTCCCTTTGCAAAGTCTTGATCGCCGTGATCAATTGACAAGCCGCATCGAAACAGGTTTGTAACGAGTCCGTCGTCGGATGTGGGACTAACGGGTTGGGCCGGTGGAGCAGCAAAATTGCGTTGAGCCACCTTGCGTCCCACCAGGACTGCTGCGAATAAATGCTATCGGGATCCGCTCTGGTTATGTCGGGTATTTCATCTTTCCAAGCACGGAGTCGAGGTTGAACATCGCGAAACCACAATGGATAGTTGGCTCGTGGGTAGGCCAATGTAGCCCCTTGGAGCTGGTGATAAAGAACGTGCTTAATCTCAGATTCAAGCTTATACAGGGATATGATATGGTTGGCCATGCGTTGACCATGGACATCAGTCGTACCAATATTCTCCGGGGAATAAGGATCCGGAAACCCAGAATTAATACTCTGATCAGCGATGCCGAAGGGTCTCCCGAGGTTTATTACAAGAATGCGATCGAAACGGTAAGTGGCCCAGAACAGCCTGCGTCTCTCGTCGAGTACTGCTTGTGGCATAGATAAAACAGCCTCCGTCTCCCAGTGCAGGCCGAGGTCGACGCATAAGCGTAGTGCTATGCCAGTCAACTGCCACAGACTTCCTTTGCTAGGATTCAAGGCGATATACTGCGCCAACAGCAAAACCACTGTCAGAGTCTCGAGGTCGCTAGGCGAGTACGAGAGCAGCTTGTCGACGCATCGAAGAGCTGAATTGAAACAGCCTTCGCTTTGAGGGGGCCGGGTTCCTCCCGTTGGCTGCAGGCTGCAAAGCCCAACAGCGAAGACTATATAAGCGATGAATAAATCCTTTTCCTCGACTTCGGAAAGGCCGTGCTGATGAGATTCGAATGCGCCATACACGCGCTCTAGAACCTCATTGACTTTGGATCTTGTCAGCACGGGCACATGCGGGGTTCGGTACCGGAAATAAACGTCCACAATGTGCTGAGCCGCCTGGCGTGGAGGAAGGGAAGTGGAAGATACACTGGACTGCTGTGACGCGGTTATCCGAAGTGAGCTTCTTGGTGCACTTGTTGGCATTGGAATTGCAATGTCGGCTTTGACACAAGCAAGAACCATCTTGGCGAAAGTCACGCCACTACTTGTTCCCATAAATCTCGGTTGGCTATTACTCTCTAGCATAACCAAGCCCATTGACTTGACGACTTCCTGAGGGTCAGACGCAACTGAGCGCACTGTTGAGCCGTCCATAGGAGAACTGTCACTCTGATGATCATCTTGACCAGCTGGAGTCGAAATGCTATTAGCGGAAGTGATCGCCGTGGATACGCTCTGCCTCCTCAAGCCTTCGAGTTCAGATTTCAATTGTCTGACTTCGGCCTCAAGAATAGACACGTAATTACGCGGCACCTCAGCCTGCTTCTCGCTGTCGTAAGCGAGGCAAGGCACCTGAGCTGCCTCACAGCTTGAACATTTTGGATAGCGGAGGTCACACTTAAAGCGGCAGCAAAGAAACAAATTTAGCTTACTCGTCTATGGGTGTGGGCTGGTGAGATTGGCTTACCCTTTGTTTTCTCCTACGGCAACGCACACACGCGTTTGTGCTTCTGCTGAGTCTATTTGACAATGGTCTGTTGGGAGTACGAGGCATAGGGTCCCCCATGGCTAGATCGTGAACTACTACATAAACTACGCGATCTGGATCTTAATAGCGTTCTGTTGTGTCCGACGTACTAACAGGGTGAAGTTACCAGACCGACTTGTTTCCGTTTCGTAAGCATCGCAATGAGCCGCCAAGTGCTAACCGAGTGGTCGGTTGGAGCCGGTGGACCTGTGGGGCAGCCCGGGGGTAAGGGGACAGAGGTCGCTTATTCCCGTAACCAACGAAAAGGGGTCCTGTAGCATCGTGCGGGTTTAGCCGACTAGTATCCATAGCCTAAGGCATCGTCTACACACATAAGGACACGGTCATGTGAGCGAATTCTAGATACCATGGAAGTAAATGGTGCTCGACACCTCATTCCTAGGAGCGGCAAGATCAAGCTCTGAGAATTTTCAAAGTTCGGCTTGGTAGAATATTCGCATCATGCCGCACGCGACGAAAGAGCCCAAGATCGATATCTTCATCGATGTAAGTCCTCTTATCATAATCGAGATCTACTATTGGAGGTCCCTTGCTCACAAATCAGCGTGGAGGAACTTTCACGGACTGTATTGGTATCCCTCAAAGTGGAGACAAAAATGAAATCGTGATAAAACTACTCTCGGTAGACCCATCCAACTATGAAGATGCGCCTACGGAAGGTATCCGCCGGATTCTCGAAGAATTCACGGGTAAACCGCATCCAAGGGACGCCAAGCTTAGCTCAGAGTCCATTGGTATCATCCGGATGGGAACGTGAGTATTTTAGAGATACAGAAATTTTCTCGTACTGATACCTCCAATAGAACGGTGGCTACCAATGCGCTACTTGAGAGAAAAGGAGAACGTTCTGCTCTCCTAATCACCGAGGGCTTCCGCGATGCTTTGGAGATTGGATATCAAGCTAGGCCCAAGCTCTTCGATCTCGCTATCAACAAGCCCGATGTGCTTTATTCTGAAGTTGTCGAGGTTGAAGAGCGAGTGACTATGGAAGACTCAACCAAGGACCCCTTTCCGGTAAACATCGACGTTCAGTCTGATCCGGCATTAAGAATAGGCCAGAGCGGCGACATCATCCGCATTCTCAAGCCCCTCAACGTCGAACGTACCAGACAATCGCTTCAGGAGCTCTTCGAAAAGGGGTACAGAAGTATATGCATTTGCCTCGCGCATAGCTACAGCTTCCCCGACCACGAGAACGCCATCAGCGATATCGCAAAGGAAGTGGGATTCACTAGCATATCCGCCTCAGCAAACCTCATTCCGATGATAAAGCTAATATCGCGCGGCATGAGTGCTACAGCAGATGCGTATCTTACCCCCGAGATCAAGAAATACATCACAAACTTCAGACACGGATTCCAAGACGATCTCGAAGGGACCAGATGCCAGTTCATGCAAAGTGACGGCGGACTGGTTGACATTGAAAAATTTTCGGGTCTACGGGCAATCCTGTCTGGTCCTGCTGGAGGTGTCGTAGGGTATGCTAGAACGTCTTGGCATCCTGATGATAAAACCCCAGTCATCGGCTTTGACATGGGAGGAACCTCAACAGATGTCAGCCGTTATGCTGGCGACCTCGGCCATGTATTCGAGACGACCACCGCTGGAGTTACGATTCAGTCCCCTCAACTCGACATTAACACGGTCGCATCGGGCGGAGGCAGTATTCTTGGGTGGAAGAACGGGCTTTTCACTGTCGGACCAGAGAGCGCAGGAGCGCATCCAGGCCCGGCTTGTTACCGTAAAGGCGGGCCACTGGCGGTGACGGATGCGAACTTATTCCTTGGCCGTTTGCTTCCGGAATACTTCCCGGCCATATTCGGACCGGATGAGAATCTTCCCCTTGATTACGAGATCACGAAAACTAAATTCATTGATCTTACTAATTCGATCAATAAGGCATCAGCGACGCAGAAGACCCCGGAAGAGGTCGCTCTAGGCTTCTTAGCTGTAGCTAACGAAGCAATGTGTCGGCCTATCCGTGCGCTGACTGAGGGTAAAGGGTATCACACATCAGCACACCGACTTGCGGTATTTGGAGGAGCCGGAGGACAACATGCTGCTTCTATTGCTCGAAATCTAGGGATCAACACCGTCCTCATTCATAGATACTCTAGTATCCTATCGGCTTATGGAATGGCTCTAGCTAACCTCGTGGAAGAAGTTCAAGAGCCATCCTCTTTGGTCTTAGGGCCATCATCGACATCCGAGATTCTTGAGCGATTCAAGTCCTTGAAGGAACGCGCTATCCAAGGCCTCCTACAGCAAGGCGTCTCCTCGAACAAACACATTGAAACACAACAATACTTAAACCTACGATACGAGGGCACCGATACTCAGATGATGGTATCTCTACCAGAGGATGGAAACTTCAGACGAGCATTTGAGGAACTCCATCAACAAGAATTTTCTTTCTTGTTGCCGTCGCGCGACATCGTGGTTGATGATATTCGTGTCCGGGGTATCGCGAAAGAATTTGAACGCCAACCACACAATGTCTATAAGGAATTGGCCGAAACTGAGACTAGGCCAAAGCCAGGCCACGACAAGCTGACACGGACCTATTTTGCCAACGTTGGGTGGGTAGACACTCCTATCTATTTACTACGGAATCTCCAGCCGGGAAATCTAGTTGAGGGCCCAGGAATCATTATCGACAACACCCAGACAATCGTTGTGACTCCCTTTTCAACCGCCAAGGTTCTATCCGAGCATATTATCTTAACTGTGGGCTCGCAAGGCCAAACTGTCTCGCCTCAGTCCCTATCATTGACCGATCCTGATCCAGCCCAATTATCTATCTTTGGTCACCGTATGAGCTTAAATCATCCAACCTTGCTTTTAAAGTGCTAACCAATCCAACAGGTTTCATGTCCATCGCTGAGCAGATGGGAAGGACGTTGCAGAAGACAGCTGTAAGTATCAACATCAAAGAAAGGTACGATTTCTTAGACTCCTATTGAACTGAGTACTCGTTCTAATCTCCTCCAGGCTTGACTTCTCTTGTGCGATATTCGGTCCAAGCGGCGATTTAGTAGCGAATGCGCCTCGTAAGTAAATCCAACATGGGATCTTATGTTTCAGTTAGAGCTAACTTTTCCAGATGTACCCGTCCACCTTGGTAGCATGGCGTACGCGGTTAAATATCAACACGAACGATATGGGAAGGAACTTCAACCCGGTGATGTCCTTGTTTCAAATCACCCAATCGCAGGTGGAACGCATCTCCCAGGTAAGAGTCTTGCGAATCATTCATGTGCCTGTTGTACTAACTGTAAATAGACATCACGGTAATTACTCCAGTCTTCGACCCCAATGGCAAAGAGATCATCTTCTACACGGCGTCTAGGGGCCACCATCGGGATATCGGCGGTTTTCAGGGTATATCAGGTAACGCCAATGCTACCGAGCTATATCAAGAGGGTGCAAGAATTGTGTCATTCAAGCTCGTCTCCAACGGCCGTTTTGACGAGGAGGGCATCACAAAGATACTTGTCGATGAACCAGGGCAGTTTCCTAACTGTGTTGGCACATCGAGTCTTTATGACAATCTCTCAGATTTACGTGCCCAAGTCGCAGCAAACGCAAAGGGGTCAAAGCTCATTGAAAAGCTCTTCGAGGAATACGGGCGAGAGGTTGTCCAGGTAAGCAGCCCTCTACAGGAAATATCTCAGGCAGAATTGGTTCTAACTACCATATTAGTTCTACATGGACCGCATCCAAGCGAACGCCGAAGTCGCAGTACGGACTTTCTTGCAGAAGACCTCGGAACGGCTCAATGGGAACACGTTACAAGCCGAAGACAGTCTCGACAACGGAACTCGCATACGGCTTCAGATCCGAATCAACCCAGACGGCAGTGCTGTTTTCGACTTTACAGGCACTGGCCCTGAGGTTGTCGGCAATAACAATGCGCCTAAGAGCATATGCTTATCGGCGATCATCTATTCATTGAGATGTCTAATCAACGAAGAGATTCCATTGAATCAGGGCTGCCTAGCCTCGATTCAAGTCATTAACCCCGAAGGAAGTATCCTGAACCCCAGCGACCTAGCAGCTGTCTATGCCGGGAACACTCAGACCAGCCAGCGTGTAGTAGACGTTATTCTCAGAGCGTTCGATGTACGTGTTCCCCACTTGTCTCGAAGTTAGGATCTGGTACTAATATGCATCAAATAGGCGTGTGCTGCTAGCCAGGGATGCATGAACAGTATTGGATTTTTCGGAGGCCGAAACAGGAAGTCAACTGATGGCTATAAATTCGCTTATGGTGAAACCATCTGCGGCGGTGCTGGCGCAGGCCCTGGATGGACTGGCGCAAGTGCGGTCCATTGCCATATGACGAACACTCGTATCTCCGATGTTGAGATTATGGAGAAGCGCTACCCGATAATCCTAAGGGAATTCTCGCTTCGCCACGGCTCGGGTGGTAAGGGTCAGTATAAGGGAGGTAACGGTGTTATCCGAGTCATCGAATGTCGGGAACCCTTGACATTCTCGATGATATCGGAGCGGAGAGTCACCAGGCCATACGGGCTTCATGGTGGAGAAGACGGAGCTCCCGGAGAGAACCTCATTCTGAGAAAGACCGGTGACAAGGAGAGAATAGTCAGCCTTGGTCCCCGTGGTATTTTGAGGTTGCAGGCTGGTGAAAGGTTCATCATCAAGACTCCTGGTGGTGGCGGCTGGGGTTCTGAGACGACTGCATGAGACACAAAGACGCATGGAGATGAGCAATCATGGAGCATATTCCCTTGGAGCATAGGTGGTTGCATAAGGGGTTGAGATATCACACGAACACGCATTTTCACCGAGGTTATTAGCATACGAATACATTCATAATTCTGTTTCCCAACACATCTATGGAACTCACCTGAGCCAAGCTGGCCTGATCCTAACTTATTGTCTCTTTCAGTTTCCAGGGGTGTGGATCTGTCCATTTGAATACGAACTCCATAGTGGAAGCACCACCGGTGCAACGCCCATTGGTTTCTTGGTACGAAAGAGGGGGTCGCCCTAGATAAGATTACCTCTTATTGCCTAGGTAGGCAGTATTAACAGTTCCCTTTTCCCCTGATAAACGAGGTTCTTAGTAGATATCCCTGTGTTACGCTACCTCCATTATTGCCTCCTCTCCGACCATCTCTTTATCAACACCCAAGCATTATTAGTCACACAGACTTCGCCACACGCATCCATATGCTAGGAAGTGGTTCTAGGTTTCCAAATCGTCTGATAAAGCTCTGGTTGCAGTCAATCGTGAGGTCGCATAGAGCCGACACGATCCGGTAGAATCCGGTGGCTTTGCTGGAAATTGGATGGGAACGCTAGCATATCGCTCCTTTCCAAGGGTTGCAGCTCCAGAGCCAAGCATAATCGGCAGATTTATATGTATCGTATCAAAACAATATTTACTATAACGGACTTCTATTTGCCGATCTGTCTTAGAGGCTAGGGTTCTCCCTGAATTGCCAGTCCTCTTTCGTCGCCATAATCTGCTTCTTCCAGTTTCTAGGACCTGCTTCTCCCTGCTCCAGCCCGTTCTTTGGGCCGCTATCTTTGGTTCGCCACTGCCAGAGCTTACCGTATGCATTCTTTCCTTCCGGCTTCTCAATGATCTTGACTACCTCTCGTCCGAGTATCGGGAGGAACTTGAAGCCGTGACCGGAACCCCCTGAGCAAATAAGCATACCATCATCGTTAGGCACGCGATCAACAAGGAAGCTGTTGTCCAAACTATCGATGTACCAACAATTTCTGCATCCCTTGATTCCAATTTCCGTGAGCTCCGGCATTGCCTCTTTCACCACCTCCTTGATGGCATCAACGGCTTGTTTGGTGATAGCTGGGTCATATGGTTGCGGCCAGTATATCGTTTTCGGAACGCTTATTCGATGTTTCTTACCTGTGACAGGATCCTGGACGTCTTCGTAGTTGGTATACTTCGTCCCTCGGTACCCTATTTTGACTATTCCGTCTTCGGTCCGGGGAAATCCGCCTATACCATGACCTTTCGACCAACCTCCGTAAGCGAATACTGGGAAGTTCTCGGGTGAAAACTTGTCCCAGAGATTTGGCGCCTGTTCTTTGGGCGGTAATTGGAAGTACACGACACTTCCGGCGGTGGTCTCGAGAAGAGATGATACGGGTGGGAATAAAGAAGGGGTCCAACCACCAGCTGTGTTAATTCAGTTAATGGACTACTGTCATAAAATTCCTGCTTAGGAAAATTCGGGGGTTTACTGACCAGCTAGTATCAAGAGTTCGGATTGATATTCAGCACCTGACGCAGTGCGAAGGCCAATGGTTCTCCCATTCGAGTTCTTAATGAACGAAGCGACTTGACCATCCTTCTCACCCAGTACGAAGCGAACGCCATTCTTACGACAGAGATGCATCACCCAGGTGCAGGCTTTACTGGCCTCGACGAACCCGGCGGTAGAATCAAATACACCAACAAGTGTCTTCCCCTGCTTCTTGCGTCCGAACGGATCCGATTTCTTCTCCCATTCCCCCTTTCTGAAATGCGACCTCGCCCGCTTCTCATCTTCAGGATTACCCAGCACAAACTGGGTATGGCGCAGACCCTCGCGAGTTATATTTTCTAGCGTTGCACGCTCGATGGCTGATAATTGACCGTCAATACTCATCCGAAGAAACCCGCAGTTATTCCAGATGAGATCTGACGGCTTGAGACCCTTTGGCAAGTCTTCAGGCTTGGAAGAACGGATTTGCTCGTTCCACGCATTCCAAATCTTGATGCCATCGAAGGCAAGACGTTGGTACTCAATTTCTTCACCGTAGCTCATTCGCATGACCTTGTTAAAGTCGGCGGATGCAGCGTCGGCTCCATCTGTCGTGGAATAGGCGTTTTCATCATATGGTTGCTTGTCAAACACTGTGATGTTCTTGTAGCCGAAATCCGAGAGGTGTAATGCGCTATAGACAAGGCTGTTCAGTTGTGAAGTACAGGGGTAAGTTTAGGTCGTATTATACCTTGAGAGCCCGAATACACCCGCACCCACAATGATGATAGGGCTGTCTTTCGTTAACTTTGCCCGTGCCATTGTCCAGTAATCCAAGCTGCAGAGTAAATCTAATTCTTACATTAGTATATAGCCTTACGAGACTTTTCATATATCAACCTGTTCATTCGCCTCGTGCTATATATCATGAGCCGCGTATAACGCCCCTTGCTCACTATCATTGGCGATTTCGGAAACAAGCCGATGGGCTCACATTCATCTTCCCTACTCCACCGGAGAACACCGTTACTACTATTACTAACGAACCCCCCTGATAAAATGTCCATGCGTCCTATCTCCGCCTTCTCCAGCATGGGATTATTCTTGGTACCCCTCACGCTAATCAGTTCTCAGTAGAGTTGGTGTTGGTGCAAATGAACCCCAAAATGATAGGGGTCAGTGAGATATCTACCCTATCGTCGCCGAGAATCGATAATGATACAGTGGAGTTGCTATGATAATGGACAGGGTGAGGCGATGTGACAACGCGAGCGAACTTTGATACTTCATCATCAATTTTCCGTCGTTATTCGGGCATCTGTCTTCATCATACCATCGTCGCGCGATTTCGTTCAATTCGTACGTAATCGCGATGGGTTTCTTTCCGAAGATGCTAGGCCGAAGCCGGCAGGATGAGGCCCCGGAACGCGTGGAAGAGCCGGCGTCAACGCAGGCTCCAGCACCAGCGCAAGACGCGTTGATCGCTCCCAAGACTAGCGACAAGTTCTACTTCTGGACACGACCGGGTACTTCGAAAGAAGAGAAGAAGCTTGTGCAGAAGCTCGACCTGGCGATCCTGACTTTCTGTTGTTTGACGTTCTTCGCCAAGGATCTCGATCGCAACAACATCAACAATGCCTATATCTCCGGAATGAAAGAGGACCTCGGCCTCAATGGAAACGAGCTCAATTGGATGGTCACCTGGTTCCAGATTGGATACATCGTCGGTCAAATCCCATCGCAGATCTTATTGACCAAGATCTCACCGCGATGGTACCTCCCAGCCGCCGAGTTCCTCTGGGCTTTCTTCGTGCTTTTCATCTACAAATGTCAGACTGCGGAACAGATCTACGCCGTACGGTTCTGCGTCGGCTTCATCGAAGCCGCCAGTTGGCCTGGCTTGCACTTCATGGGTATGTACAGCTCGTCTCGTCGAAGTTTGGATGTGTGCTTACATAATCGCAGTATGAGACTCCTTGATCGCGAAATCCGCCCGACGAATGGTTACTGACTTGGTGTAGATTGGAACATGGTACCGAAATCACGAAATAAATAAGAGAAGTGGAATATTTACGGCTTCTGGGATCGCTGCGACCATGTTCTCCGGTTATATCCAAGCGGGGATCTACGAAACGATCGACGGCCACTTGGGGATCAGGGGGTGGAGATGGCTCTTCATCATCGGTACGGACCGCCCTTATCCTTACTGTCGCGCATGATTGGATGCAAGGTCTATTAACGCGTTATGGCTTATACCAGACTTTCTAATTACCTGCCCTATGGTTATTATTGGCTTAATCATCATCCCCAACCCACTGTATGAAAAGAGTACCTGGTGGATGACAGAGCAGGAACGGCAGATGTGCATGAAGCGACTCGAAGCGGATAACCGTCAACCACTTGGTCGATTCGACCGAACACTGTTTAAGCGCGTTCTTGGGAGGTGGCACTTTTGGATCTTGGTGAGTAGCGTCGCACTTCAATCAGACTACCACTCGAATCTAATTGCTTCATCTAGTGTACATGGTTCTCGCTCATGTACTTTGTTTACCAAGCCCCGACCACATCGACCATGGCGCTATGGCTCAAGGCGGAGAACTACTCGGTACCGGATGCCAACAACTTACCCACGGTCTACTCAGCTATTTCGATCGTTTTCATGCTAATATCAGGTACTTACAACGACTGGAGGGGTTCCCAAGTTGAGTCTGTGGTTTTGATCTGCATGACGCAAATCGTATCGGAAGCTATGCTAGTTGCTTGGAACATAAGCAAGCCTGCCCACTTCTTCGCATACTACATTGCCGGTACCATCCAGTCGCTATTCCCTGTCATCGTCAGCTGGACCCATAGGGTGTGTTCTGCGGACGCTGAAGAGAGAGCCATTGTCATCGGCGCGCTTAACGCTATCGGTCTAGCTCAGGGAACTTGGTGGAACCAGGTAAGCCCTACCCCTCAAGTCATCATATATGTTGCTGTCGCTAACGGTATCTTTATCAGGTATTTGTCCCAACAGTCGAGGCGCCTCGCTTCTATAGGGGTTATCGTGCCGGTCTTGCTGCCTCCCTGGCTCTAACAGCTTGGTTACCAGTTGTCATGTGGTTCACTCGCCGGCAGGAGAGGCAAGAGAAGAACCAAGGGATTCAGAGTCAAGTTGTCGAGGGGTCGGAACAAGACACGGAGGAAGGTAGAGCGTCGCTAGAGAAGCGACGCGCTTCAACCAATCTAACCGAGCAGGACAAGGCTAATGAGGTGGGAATTGTCATGTGAGAATAAATGGGAGGTGTTACTAGGGGAAAAATGGATGCGGCTATGGTGTAAGGATTTATGGACATGCGAAGAGGGGGGGAATTCACTCCTTAATAGCGTTGGGTTGGGATCAACATGTGCCCCAAAGTTTGTTTGACTTGACTTGTTATCCAGGGAGGAAGCTTTGGTTTTATAGCGAAATTGGTTAAAAGTGCATTACGCGCAGCTTTTATTTAATATTTTGGAAACGACATCTTCACGGCCTGAGGGTTGAATCTAAAGAATCAATATTTTATTCATGAAAATCAAGTCTTAAGGCTGAAAAGTATAAAATTATTCGTGCTTCATCTACTACATCCCATTACCCTCACGCATACTTAAACTGTGCCCCAAGGTTGAATGCCTTATTTAGACAATCCGCGATTTCCTCCCCTCGGGATCCTTTGACGATCGGATCGCTCTTGGTGGACTGACCGCAAACATCATATGTGCCTCCGCCAGAGGCATCCACGGGGCTCTGGCAGATGGCGGCTAAGTTGGCGTTAACACCACACCCTGATATCATGTTCGCGCAAGTAGCCTTCGTGTCGTCGGACCAACCGCAACAGACGATATCAGCGGCCGCGACGGCAGTGGCGCAATTGGTGGGCTTAGGCGGAGACGGCTGGGTCGCCTTCACGGGCTCGCAATCGCAGCCTGAGAACTCGCCTTGGGTGCACCTATTGTTACTGGCGCCGCCGTTGCACGTGTCGCACTTAGGCTTGGAGTCACCGCACCATTGTGGGAGCGCATCGTTGGCGCTGAACGAGCTATGTAGTGCACCTGCGTGGTTGAGCGAACGGTAGCCGATCTGGTAGAATTGGTAGTCGTTTGGGCCGTTGACCCAGCCCGTGGCACCGTCGTCTTGACTTTCCATCTTGGCGCACTTCTCTGTCGCGTTAGCGAACGAGTCCCAGCACTCCTGCCATTGCGAGCCTTGCGAGTGCGTGTCGCGCACCGCCCACGCTTCTATGTTACTCGCAATAGCAATCGATATCTCGCAGCCGTCGGTGCCCTTTGGCGTGGTTTTGACACTGTTCATTGGAATTTTCGGCGGGTTCTCGCATTTGTCGTTGCAAAGTGCTGGTATTTCCGTTAATGCCCTGGGCACTTACATGGGTACCTCTAAAAGGGGGTAGGTAGGTAGGTAGGAACTCACTTTCTCGCATCATGTATAGAATCTGCCTTGGTGTGGCGTTCGAACCATCGGAAAGCATGTTGTGCCCGGGCAACTTGAGGCCGGCGAGTCCCATGCTTTGCAGACTTCCGCAAGATGGGCGGTTACTTGGCGGACCTCCAGCGGCCTTGATGATACTTTGGAAGTAGGCCTGTTGTTCGTCAAGCCAACTAAAATCGGGGAGGACGGGATGAAGTATGGCAGGGTTAATAATCTGGCACTCGCATCCCTTTTGATCTCCGACCGTGCAGATGTTGGTGTCGTCGCCTTTGCATTGGGGATGCGTGCAGCTTATTCTATCCGTACCCTGCTTGCAAGCGTTCTTGCAGGGGCATCCTTTATTATCTCCGGCGGTACACATTGACATCTTACCGTCGCAGCTACTGCAATCTGGTATAGTTTTGGGGCAGGTTTTGTAGTCTCGGAAATTCTTGAACGGGTTGTCGACGACCACAGCGTCGAGGTGTAGCGGGTCGTAATTCTGGACCACGTCATATATATATTTAAATTGGTTCACGACGGCTCCGATGAGGGCAGTACCCAGGACTGTCAAACCGCCAATTTCCACCACAAATCCAGCAAGGGCGTCAAATCCTGTTGTTAGTAAGTTGCCAGCTCCCAATTCAAGAGCTCCAAGTATAGAACTCCCCCCTTTGGACGAAAAGAGGCCCCATAGAAGCGCTCCGATTCCAGGTATGGTAGCGTCGAACTTGTCTAAGCCACGTTTAGTAGACGTGCTGGATGTGCTTAGGTTTTCGCTCATCATAATCTCGAACACTTCTTCCGCGAGCTGCGGGCACATGACGAAGCTGTACTCGTATTCGGTTTGGCCTTCCGGTATAGCAGAGTAGATCGCCATGCTCGCGGTTTGGGTTGTCGTGGTCGTCTTGCCGGACGACGTGATTGTGACGGTTGGTACAGATAGGTAGGCGCTCGTTGAACCGATGAACTTTGTTGTCGAGCCATCCTTACTATAAAAGCGTGTGTCCACTGCAGAAGGGTTCACACCAGGGATCTAAAGGCTGTGTCAGAAACCTAGATAAATAGGTATGACGAAAAGTACTCACTGAAAATGGAGCCTGCTGTCGCTCCTGAATATCTCTGCCCTGTAGTGTTGGTCCTGGTGTCGCTTGCAATTGCTGCGCCGGGCTTGCGCGTGCTGTTGAGGCAAGGACAGCAGCCGCTGTGAAGACAATTCGTCCCAGCATAATTTAAGCTAATATTCCTTGGCAAGTATTATGAGTTGCCAAACGAGAATAATACATGAAAACGTTGAAGGGGGGACTGCGAAATTTATGAATGAGGTGAACAGAAGCCAGATATTTCGAGGCACTAGTAGACTATAAAGTATGAACAACCCAGTTCAAACATTATTAGTTTATATATAAGGCATGATTCTTTTGATAGATACTTATTTTTGAGACGATGTAAGCGTCAGCACGGCTGGGCGTGGTTCCGCAACGTAGGTAGGTAGTGTATACGATTCGTATAATACGTAGTGGCCAATCAAAGATTGAGCCTCGTATTTCAGCTAGGGATGTTTACAGGGGCAGTGGATTCCGAAATGAATGGCTCCTCCCGCCTAGATATAAAATAGGCGATGCCTAGCAACCACCAAAACTAAACCGCAAGTGAGATTTAAGGGTTTAGGTAACATCGCCGGTCGTTAAAATTTGACATGATCTATCTAATTATAGGCCGTCAGTCTTGGTGAAGTATAGGTAGACAAACTGGGGCCGCTTTTGTATTGGTTCGCTCGCTCAGATAGTTCAAGGACTATTCCACTTCGCCGCGTGCTCTCGTAGACAGGATAATACATAAAGATTTCTCCTGACGCCTTTTCTGTTTTCAAGTTCAAATCATTCCCAGTCCTCCTTCGTTCTTTTTCATGCCGAATTTACTAGTTCTCTCTGAAATATTATATCAGCAAGATGCGTGCATTTATAGCGCGTTTCGTTCTATTCCTCCTTTGCTCCACGCACCTTGCCTCTGCCTACTGGCTTCATGATTCATGCAAAAACATGGGTGACTTCACGAACACTTTGGTTGGCGCAATTGGCAATGCCATGGACCTCGCTAAGGGAGCTTACGAGGACTGGAATAAGCCAGAAGTCAAAGACTTGAAGGAGTGGATATTTGGCACCGATCCCAATAATCTAACCTACGCTTACAGTGCGTATCCGATTAACCATTGATGCCCCCAAGCCGAGACAACACTTTGAGCTAACAGCACTTTACCTGGCTAGACAGGTACTCCGAGATTAACCAACAAATTCAGGACAAAGAAACGGCCCAAAAGCGAAAGTGGGAAAGGAGTAGATATCTCTTCTTCTGCGATCTAAGCGAGATGGAAATAAAAGACAACGAAGATCCGACTGGCAAGGTAACGAAGGTGACTACCAACAAACTGTTGGGCACTACGACTTTGGGCAATGCCACCGAGGACTGCGATGGAGATATGTTGGCTTACACAGATCAAGGGCCGCCATCGTCCATCGTCTTTTGCCCTAAATATCTGGATAAAATGAAATCGCAATTTTATCCGACTGTGGTGGGAGCTATAAAACAAATCTTATCTGTGCCGCCGGACCTAGCCGAGCTTGGGTTTAAAATTACTAAGACACCGATGGATTACTTTTCATTGCTAGAGTCAACTATTCTCCATGAGGTATGTCACGTCAAGCTGAATTTTAACCACGTTGTCACAGAGAAGAGGCCTTTTCGTGGGAAAGAAGCTAACCTAGATGCTAGATGACACATACAGCATTTGGCGGATATACTAGAGATGTCGATGGGCAGGACAGTTATGGTTGGGAGAACGTAATCAGATTAGCAAATGAAGGATGGGATAACGCGGGTAAGCTTTCTCTTCCGTTCCCAACACACATTACCTACTGCAACTATACGCATTTGTCGCTGACAAAATACGCAAGAATCCCTAGCTTTCTTTCCAATAGGAGTAAGGTTGATCAGGGAAGGATTCGGGATCCAAAAGGATGGTAAAGTCACCCTACCAAAACCTAAGGAGTAGACGGGCAAGCAGGCGTAGTAGTAACATTTGGACGGGTTAATTTTGCGTATAATCAATTGGACCATTACTTCTTATCCAAACCTTGTCTCTTTGGCAATTGACAGTACTGTGACTTGGGCCGGCAGCAGCTTCACTCCACCCACTAGATTCTTTGATGAAATCCATACCTAAGGTCCCTGGAGAAGTGATATAAAGTGTTATATTGAAATATGCATATTGGTGGTGATGTTGGTGGAGTAGATGGGCCATGTTGATTAAGCCCTAGAATTGATAGGGCTGGAGATCTGGATAGGGGCATCACGTGATAACCCGGTTTCAAACAGTGACGTCCTGACAGGAAATATCGATATATCCTATTTGAACTACGTGGTCCACGAATTTACACCTACAAGAGCTTCAAGTTAGATGGATTGCATGATTTGTAAGGCTCGTGGAGTGGCGTTACAGTGGAATATGCTTGGCGTGAGTTGACACCGGTTAAATAACACGAATTTACTGCCAGCCCTGATTGCGATAGTCCTCGATACCTACCTGCAAATACCAGATATGTACCTAGTTATGCGTCTGGTATAAGGGGAATGTGTAGTAATATATCTGGCAAAGAGGTCCAGTATGAATGTGGTAGCCTGCTCTGGGGATTGCTCCCCTTAAGGGGTCGCCTTTGGATGAGAACTTCTCGCAAAGCGAAGAGCAGAGAGCACCTTGTCTAGCGCAATGTAGGGTTTGGTATGGGTTTCTGCATGGAATATTATGCCTCGGGCAAGATAGTCTCGGAGATCTTTGTCGCCTAACAAGTTGTGAATCTCCTTTACGTTGGACGTTGGGCACGTAGTCCAATCCCACTTTCGGCATGGGCTCCCCTGGGCGTTTAGGAAAGCGCAGGACACCTGAAATCTAATACAAACGGCAAGGAGGCGGTGCAAGTATGGTCGTTTAAGATCCGGACCAAGGCCAAGAGGTATTCCCGGATATTGTCCAAGTCGACAGGGTCAAGGTCGACGATGGCATCTTCGACGTCTTTGAGATAGCCGTGGATGATATGGATTGAAGACATGTTGTTGCGTAAGATACAAGTTTTTTTTTTTTTTTTTTTTTTTTAATATTAAAATTCATTCACTTTAGTTTTACTCTCTTTCAGGAAGGCATCATTGCTGACATAAATCCATCGTGAACATGTTACTTGACGTCACTTGGAAGCAGGGCCATGCACATATCTGCCAAGGGCTTGAGGAGGATTTAGGCTCGATCAGGAATTTGGCGCCCTGGTCCATTGTACATATATTAATCGCGCGGTCCTTGCTACTTGTCAAGTTGCACAAACTTGACTTATCACATGGAAGTTCAGTATCTGTGCCAATCGCACTGTATGAACTACCCCAAATATTGCATGATGTCGGTGTCCTCACCCTATCCCTAGATACCAGGTAGGCTTCTAAAAATGAGACTATGTTACTGTTACTGTTACTGCCCCACCTAAACCTTTGTGTAACACTGAACAAGTCGGCGAATTGCAGGACAATTATCATAAGAGCTGTTGGTGGTACAGCTGCGTACCAGGCAGCCTTAATTTGAACCACCCTTTATATGGCTTACCTTCGGGTTTACCAGAGCCTCTTAGCTATCCAACCTCTTCCCATCCCCACTAAGTCTGTGATATTGAGTTCTCGTGCCAGCCATGTCTTCTATCTCCGATCTCGCAGTCGTTATCTGCCATGGCAGCTACCATAGCCCAGCACCCTATATGCCTTTGGTGGAGGCCTTGAAAGCGAAAGGAATAGAGGCTTACTGCCCCCAACTACCTACTGCTGACTTGGCTAAGCTTAACGTTGGCGACGTCAAACACCCCGACTTCGATCGAGAACCTCCTGAAGGGGGCTACCCACAGGGTAAAGAAGATACGGAAGTCATCCTCGGCGTCCTGCGCCCCGTGGTCAATCGGGGCAAGAAGGTTCTCGTTGTCGCCCATTCCTCTGGAGGTTGGGTCGCCGCTGAAGCAGCACGCCCAGAGCTCCAAGAAAAGTTTCGGAAGGAGAAGGGACTGGCGGGCGGCATCATTGGGATCCTATTCATGGGGGCATTTATCGTTCCTGTTGGAGAATCTGTCCACAGCTTCTTCCAGCCGAAGGACGGATCTTTCGTGACTCCGCCCTTCATGGCCTTTCATGTAAGTACAATGCAAGAGCAGTGGTATTCTGTTTCATCTTGCGCTGTGAAATGCTGGCCATCATCTGCTCTACAAAGGACGTATTACTTGACAATTAGTCACTAATCGCTCGATCTCTTACAGAAGCACGGCGGCGCTGGGCTTGGTACCATGGTTGACCCCGAGAAGTTCCTCTTCAACGACCTTAACGAGACCGAGGCTCGAAAGTGGGCGGCGACTCTCACTGCATCTCCAGTCCTCACAACGAAGCTAACCAATGATGCCTATGCAGCGCTACCTTGCGCTTACCTGGTTCTGGAGGAGGACCTTACATTGCCCAAAGAATACCAAGAAGGAATGGTGGCTGCCCAGAGTAAGAAAACTGGCAAATTCACGATGTATTACTGTGCGTCTGGCCACTCACCCCATCTAAGCTTGACTGGTGGTGTCGTCGACACGGTGCAGGATTTTGTCAAGAAAATTGATGGCCTGGCAGCCTAATCTCCGCTCTCGTTTCAGTACTCAGATTCGCCTTGGTGTCTACTTTAGGTTGTCTGTTTTCGTGTAGAGCTCTGTCAATTCTAGGAGCCTTGGAAAATTTGTATAGACACTTGCTTGCTTCCTGATCATGGTTATTCAAATGACTACTATACAAGAATCGGTAAACGGGATAAGGGGAGTAAAACACCCAAAGCAGCCTCCGTTACGCCGGATGTGAAGCAGATGTAACCTAACCTAATACATTACTATCAGCGCCCCCAAATCTATTATACCACGTTCCTAAGAATATTAAGCTAACACTTACCGATATACTATAATTCGAATATTATAGGTGCTAATTACTCCATAGGTCCCTGAATACTTTGGAACCATCTTTGTTGGCTGTATGCCACTGTTTCCCGGGTTCTGGCGTGGCAGAGAATCTCCAAAAGCGACGAGCTCATTTTCCACTCAAATCTCGCCGAGAGATCGATATCTCACCCCTCAGCACAAACTAGACACCAGGCACAATCTTCAAGTAAAGTTCCTATATGCCATGATGCATATACCGCGCTAGAAGACGGCTATCATGACCTGCAGGAGTGGAGGAGTCGTATAACAGCTGAACGTAGATGCCCGTCAATTTTCATAAATGAAATCCCATACTTAAAGATGCATCCATGTAGATCCAGTAGCCCGGTTCATGTTTGAGCACATACATAAGAGGTATGTACATGTGTCAAGGGGTAGAGTGGCTTCCAGAACTGTATCAGCGGACCCAACCCACATTTAAACACAGACTAATTCTGCCTGATCAAATATATCGGTTCTTATTCTGGATCTGATAGGGCGTCAAATGATCCTTCAAGCTAAGGAACTACTTAGCTTGAAGGACAAATCCAACGTCAACCCTAGCATAGGCTATCAGATGTTGGATTTGCCCCTGCGATCACCCACTTGAGCCTATCGTCTGCCCCACGATAGCGTCAGCAACCAAAAATCAACCCACTAGCAACTAATTGCTAAACTTAGACGGTGAGCTTTTCGCGTGTCTTTGCACCCTTTAGCTAGGTAATTATGTCTGAAACCCTCCCTCATATTCCTCCATCAGACTCGTAGATCGAACGCTATGGCCGGCGGTAGTGTTCTGATCACGGGGGCCAACGGGACCCTTGCCCTTCCCGCCGTGGACTACCTATTGAAGAACTATCCTGACTACACGGCAATACTGACTGTTCGCGATGCATCAGGGCAAGATCCTAACACGGAGAAGCTACGCGAAACGATATCGCGATACCCGGCGGCAAAGGCGTCAATCCACAAGCTTGACCTTGCTCACCTTTCCGAAGTACACGAGTTTGCGAGCGCACTCTCGGAAGAGATCACCGCCAAGAAAATTCCGCCTCTGAAGACCATTCTGTGCAATGCGTGCTACTGGAATCTTGTTGGAGACTCCGAATTAACGGAGGATGGGTATGACAAGACATTCCAAATAAATCACATATCGCATGTGGCGCTGGTCCTCCGGCTCCTCGGCACGTTCGCGCCAGATGGCGGCCGGATCGTGATGTTTTCTAGCGAAGCCCATGAGCCCCACAGGGCCACGCTGGAGAATATCCCGCCCTCGATCCCCGAAGACTTCGACCTCCTTCTCAAGCCCGCCCCGATTGAAGATAAGAGGGGAGCTGGGTTTCATAGGTACGGGAACTCAAAGCTGGCTACTACCGCCTGGACGCATGCATTTAATCGGTACCTAGAAAAGGTGAGTTTTCCAGAGTAATAAGAAGATAGGATACCTAACGAATATGAAAGGACGAAAATCTCAACAAGATCACCGCTGTAGCTTACAATCCGGGCGGCCTCGTAGACTCGCGCATGTTTGAGAAGAACGTGTCTTCATCCCTCAACCTTTTAATGCGATATGCTGTCAGACCCCTGTTGCCGTTATTGAAATTGCAAAACCCGCAGTTGCGCACGGGAGCCGATTCCGCAGTGGATGCCATTGAGCTTGCGCTCGACCATGTGAATCCGGGCGAGAGGGGCTACTTTGAGATGTTAGAGAAAGCTGACAGCTCACCTGAGAGCCGAGATGAAGTTAAGCAGGAAAAGCTATGGACCAGGAGCGCCGAGTGGGCGAGGATAAACAAGGATAATACTGCTCTTAAAGGCGCGTTCAAATAATGGACATCGGCCAAGGCGGAAGTGGCCTTTGAGGCTAGCTAGGTACCTACGAGATTGTTTGTTGATAATACCCCAGAGGCCACGAAAATAAATTCACCTCTCATATAATATACTTTATATTCCAACTTCACGATTCTCTATTTTAAGTAGTAACCCCCTGAATGACTCTTATAAACTGAAGCACGACGATGCCGATGTGGTGGAAAGGTTTATTTTCAGCCCTTTCATTGGGCCACCGCCATTCGGGTGTAGGTGTCCCGCCCTGCAAGGGGTGCGATATCCCCGGTCCAGGGGAACAACATCGGTATTATGGGCCGCCTTATAGGCACCTCTATCCACTATGTAGAATCTCCATGAATTTTCTTTGGGTTAACAAAGTCGGTCTTCCGATCGGCCTTCTTCAGTTGGCCGTTCTAATGCCCTTTCAACCATAAGGACTTATATTTTGTACACATTTTCCCAGTCACATCAAGTACCCCGCCAGCGATGACATCGCAGGCTCCTCCTGTGCGCGCACGACTAAAGAAACATTTGGAATTCTGTCACCGCAAGCCACAATAGTTTCAGCGAGCTACAACACATAGCCTCTTATAGGTACCTAATTATAGCGATGTCCCCAGCTGATTAGTAGGTACCTAACTGATTAAAACGCCGACAATTCAGTTGACTTATAAATGAATAGGCTGATTGGTTTAGGTACTTTGTGTGTGTGGATCTTTTATATATTCTGTTAGGTTAATAGTCACATTGATCCACCCGCTTTTGAATTGACCGTTTCGTCGCTTTTGACTTCACTGTAACTATGGCAACTTACAGGGCTATGATCGTTGGAACACTATAGCAAGGATTCAACTATCAAGATACTTGGTAATGCACCACAGTGATTGGTACCTACCTAGGTATATGTCAATTGAATTGGTGTAGGTTTGTTGTTATTGTCAGCTTTCGTTGTAAAGGGAACTGGTTGTCAAGTCCCTAAGATTGTTTATGCCGACCTACCAGATACATGTAGGTACATACAAGTACCCAAGTAGCTAAAGCACCCCACCAATTCCAGCTGAGGTCCACGGTGCCGGCTCGCTTTTTGGGGTTGTACCTAAATACATGAGATCTCTCAATACAATGTTGGATAATGACAATAGCATACAAAATCCACAACTGATCCGATTGTCGCCAGCAATTCCACTATCATCAAGCACCCAGGATCAAGCTGAATGGCCAAGCTAAGAGTCCTACATATGAGGTGCTGTGTGAGGGTTCACATATCTCGGGACCCACGCTAAGGACTCAGTCTTGACGGTCTCCGAGATTTCTCCATTGCCCCAATTGCTTCATAGAGGCCGGAACGTTGGGACTTGGGAAAACTTCTAACTGGCCACCTTCACTAAACTTTCTATCCCCATCAGATAGAAGTAGGCCTGGAATTGATTGTCTCGAAACCCGTGGATCTAAAGATCACGTTTGAAATCCAAAATCCAGGACACTTCGTTGGTACTCGCCATTCTTCTCCGCATCTCTTCGAATTGCCGAGGATGAGCAGCCTAACAATTCTCTCTGACTCGGCCGTGCATGAGATCCTGATTAGTCTCTCTAAACAGGAAATCATCGCTTTTCAGACATCGCTCGCGAAATGTCTCCAAGACTACTCCATTGGCACGGAGCGTCAGTATCAGCCCGCCCCTGGTGTCGTCAACAGACCCAACGGTCAAAAGACGCTATTTAGGCCATTCACATCGCCAACAGCAGTTGGCACTAAAATTATCGTCGACCCTGCACCAACACGCGACAACAAGAAGCTTCCTCTACAGGGCATCTTAACAATATGCGATGAAAACGGTATACCAAAGGGTATTATCAACGCCGGAGAGGTGACGGGTTACCGCACTTCCCTAATCGCTATGATACCTTACATATGGCGCCGTAATACTGAGAATATTGTCGTGTTCGGTGCCGGCAAGCAGGCACATTGGCACCTTCGACTTTCTCTGGCCCTAAGGGGGGACGAGATCAAATCCGTTACCGTCGTGAATCGGTCAGAGTCGAGGGCTAGGGAGATGCTGGATATAATAACCCAGGAGAATGCTAGGCACTGGAAATCCCCAGCTGCGTTGGTGCACCTTGACCCGTCGAGTCCAAGTTTCGACCGGTCTTTGGAGGCCGCGCTGGCTGACGCCGACGCTATCTTCTGCACCGTACCCTCCGATAGCCCGATATTTCCAGCCCACTACATTACAGGCCAAATGGGGAAGAAGAAAAATCCATATATCTCAGCTATTGGCTCTTGGCAACCCAATATGATAGAATTAGACCCAGCCCTGCTGAGAAGTATCATCAGCAACACGACAGATGGCTTTCATCTAGGGCATAGCTCATCAGGCGCCATCTTGGTTGATGATAGTGAATTTGTCATGAAACATACTGGAGAAGCTGTCCAGAGCCAGCTGAAATTAAGCGATATGATTGAAATCGGCAAAGTCTTCCACTTGCGGGACGATGAAACTGACCGGGGACAGAGAGAGAGGCTGAGCCAGTGGCTGAAGGAGGGCCTAGTTGTATATAAGAGCGTTGGCGTTAGTGTGACAGACCTCGCAGCTGGGGAGCAAATCCTCTTATTGGCTAAGGAAAGGAGCCTAGGCACTCACTTAGAAGAGTTCTAAGTAGAAGTCCTTTACACCATGAGACTCAACTATCAGCCAGGGGTAATCTTGGACACGAGCTAGAATTCCCGTGGGACATCTGTGTCGTTGCTTAGCTACCAAAAAGGCTTATTAAATGGGTGTCGTATTAAAAATAAATATCTCTATATAGAAAGGTTCATTTATCACTGTGTATTATGAAAGGAAACTACGTCTTAGAAAGGAAATTTGATGTTTTTACCTACAGGCATGCCAAGTTGGTTAACCCTAACCCTAATCGCAACTCTCCTAACCCCAACCCCAACCTTGAAAACCCTAACCCCGGCGACATACCTTAACCCTGGCCAGCGTCGTTCTTCAGCTGGACGAGACATGTCTAGCCCTGAAGCACGCTGGTGAGATACTCCGTGGTGCCAACTTCTGGATAGGCTACCTGCAGCTTGCATGCTGGTGATCTGATACCTGGGCCACTACGACCTCCTGGTCAAGGGCAATGGCTTCGTCAGATTTGGTTCTCGCTTCAGGCTCCCGGCCATTGGTCCTCCGCTGCTGAGAGCAATGGGACGGCGGGTTGGTCGACTCGGGCTCGCCCTCAGACGCTTGGCCGCCATCTCGGTCATTGTATGGATTCTCAGCGCCAGCAATAACATAACCACAATCATCTGGAGCATTTCATTCCCAAGAATTGCTCTTACGTTGGAAATACTTGAGATACCCTGTTGTGACCATGACTTTCTGGTCACTGTCATTTTAATGATAGGAAAACTTGTGCTTGTGGCGAGCATCGCATGGGTTAGCACTGGTGCATCTGTCGGCGACGTCTCACACAGCTGCGGTTAGCTCACCCTGTATCGCATTGGCACAGATACCTACGCGTCAGAAGATAATTTTGTCACGCGTCCACTGCCCTGATCCGATCCGGATTAGGGTTCTGTTTGTGGCGATTGAGACATATCCTCGTCGACAAGAGAATAGCTCCAGATTGAGAGTCTAAATTACTGGCATTCGACGTTGCAGCGGGAGAGACGACTAGATGTAAGCAGTTTGACTTTGTACCTAACCCGCCTGAACCTGCTAACTCTTAGGGGTTATTAGTGAGATACTGATAGCTGGAGCGGTTTTCAGGTCTTCTAGCGGGGATGTTAGAAGCGGATAGCCTCCGCAGGTGGTTATCCACCAATGAGGACGATGCGGGGGCGGGGTCTTGTAGCTTTGGCAGGTCCTGTACAAGTGCTATTACCTGTAATTACCTAAGATAAAAGCAGCCGGATTGAAGGGCGATTATGTAAAGGGGAAATCTTCAACCCATCTTTAGTTGTATTTTGTCAAATAAGAAGCCCTACGATACCGAATTTCTCCACCTTATCTATATGTACATGTAGCCATTTTGAAATCCCCCGTGAACCGAACCGTCTCGTCTCGAAGCAGCCAGCTGCTGAGCCTCCCAAGTGCTTAGAATCCGCACAACGCACCTCCCAGCGAATCCAACTTCGAGTAATCAGCTCCCAATAGAATATTCGCGACGAACTGAACGTATTTAGGGTCCCCCCATTCCGCCACACGCAAGTCGGCAGGGTTCGTCACGCTACCAGTATTGTAGCATCGCGCCACAGCGCCCCAGTTGTTCCCCTCGCTTGCGATGCAATTCTTGATGTTTGTCCCGTACGCGCCGTCGCAGCCTATCGTTCCGCACTGGATTTGCGTCCTGATTGAATTCTCGGGGCACGGGTGCGCCTTGTTCTCGCAGTCCTTCGGGGCTCCGCGTACCTGCAACACGCCGCAGCTGACACCATTGTCACCACACTCACGACACGTATTACCCTGCGACTCCTTGATCATCATCGCTGTTGTCAAGGCGGGGTTGAAGCCTCCTTGGTCCGAAAACGTCTTGAGAGCGTCCTTCATGACGGCCAGCTCGTCGTCTGTGTCGCCCTGGGCTTTGAAAATGGGCCGCCAGTTCTCGAATAGCGTGTCGAAAGACAGCCAGTCCGACTCCGCGGGGAAGGCGTTGCCATACCAGCACTGCGCTGCGGCTCGTGATTCGAGAGCTGGTGATGATGTTGAGGGGGCGGCATGAACACCGGTGAGTGCTCCGAAGAGCAGCGTTGATGCTGTTAGTAGTTCGTGATGCATCTTGATTATAATCCGTCACAACCTCTAATCGCAGCTTCTAGAGTAAGTGAGTAGTGTAATTGCTGTCCAGGCCTGCGTTCCTCTCCTTTGTATGCATACTTCGAAAGCCATGTCGATCAGCTTCATTATATACCTTACCGCGAAGGGATTGAGCTCCATCAATCGACGGTGAGGCCCATGTGGCTATTTCCCTAAGATGACGCCAGGTCCGTTGGAAATTAGCTGGGACCGATCCTGCGGCTGAGAAGCCTCCAATCGGGGCAGGGAATTGATGAGACCCAGAATTTAAGTCAGTTCCATGTTTAGTATCACTCTCCCTGGCTCCCTGGAAATAGGTACCGCCTTGGCAAACTTAGGTTAGCTTCTTCTATTTTTTACGGTGGCCTTGCCTTCAGCTACGGCGCCTCTGCATTTCATCAGACGCCAAAGCTTACCTCTATCTGGGTGGGCAACTAGGATTACTTGCGCAGGTACGATACGCGATCTACTACGATGCAACTTCATGGAAGACTAAAATCCATCGCCGAATAGCAAAAGAAAAGGTACCTAGTTGAGGGCGCAATCTAGAACGGCCCAGTGCACCAGTCTAATATATCATTGACGGTTCGTGGACGACCTAAGCACAATTCCACTTGGAAACCTCTTAGGTAAGACGGCCGTAGGCTAACAGGATACGCCAGGGCCCCTTCATACAAGACATACGAGCTACGCCTCCCCAGCCTTCAATGTGCCAAGAAAGGGTCCCCTGGTAATAAGTGAAATCTAACAAACTCGTCTCCCTATTTCCATTCCTTGATGTCCCGACAAAATCCGAAACTAGCGATGGGCATACACATGATGGCGGCGTACTTCCTTGGCATGTTTGCTGATGAATCTAGTATAAGCGTAGGCGTAGTTTGATTCCTCACCTAGCGGTAGCTTGGTTATGGCACTTTGCAGGCTGGTTGTTAGCCTATTACGAGATGAACATTCTGGCGCAGCAATTTCTTTTTCCAAAGCCAAGTTTGCAATGAGACCGCTCCTTTTCACGTCTTCTGCCGAGATGAGCGGTCAAGAATCTGCTTTCAGGTACAGTGCAAAGACATCTCGGCAGAAACATGTATAGAGGAGTAGCTTCCTCCTTCATGCATGGAGTGAGTTGTTTACCAGAAATTGAAAGGGGGACTGATATTAGATGATTAAGTCGAATCTAAATCAAGTCCTACTTATCTTGAATTGCATTACGGCGTCAATGGATAGGCTACATTACCTCCCTCTTACCCGTAGAGAGCTTGCAGTTTCCGCGGAGCTTGAAATAGCATACCTTCTTATGCACTACAATGCGCAGCCGCCTCTGGACGCCTTCATCTTATTTGCTATGGACGACTGGTGTAATATGTCGGTCCACGCTAATGTTACCGCCACCATGGTTGTGCCAGTCGGATTCGTGTCTTATTCATCGTGAGTCTACAGTGTCTACTGCGTGAGCGCGAAAAGGAAGGTCGCCGAATAATAGCGACATAGAAGTACAGTTAAGCTGTAGTAGCTGTATATAAATCTAACCTAGATATATCTAAGTTGACTGCTGCTATTTATCGTGCCCATGCTAGGTTATATATATATTTTTAAGGTTAGCATTTATAGTTGATTCCAACCTGTCCCGCTGGAGATACTTCGTCATCCCGATATGCGGCGATTCCATCCTTCCTAGAATGGTCTCATACACCGTGGCTAGGTCCAGTCCCTATACGAAGTGGCTTCTTTAGCGCGCTCCATGGCTTTCCCTAACGAATCTCCTTGTACGACGTGTAGCGTACACTTTAGTTCATTTAAAGTAACAATAGAGGGCTTTCCTGGCGGCGTGTTCCACTCGATGCGTTCTGTTCCCGTCGAAGAGAAGATTGATAGTAGTGGTTCAAATTGCGGGAGCAGATCTCGGCCAACGAGTACGAGGAGCATCGTACAACGCGGGAGAGAACAGCAGTCCAGGCAGCTCAACATTGAATTGCGGCTTTCAACTACAGTGTTGTTTATTAATGAAAGTATATTATTGGTCCTATTTGTCGAACTCTTATTGTCATGGGAGCCGAGTACTTCCAGTTTCTCGGGTATAGCAGTCGCTTCCATCAAACATGCGCATGTCGATGTACCCTGTGTACCAGGTACCTAAGATATCCCACGATTCTCTAGACATCTCGTCAATTTACACTCATGAAGTAGGACACTACCCGAAGACATTTGCATCATTGTACTTTGCTCCAGCAGAGCCCACGAACGGCGATTCCATTTGTTCGCTCTTGGACAAGGTGTTAATAGGGAGCTGGTATGTATCATAAGATCCCCACTAAGATACCTGGTAGGAGGTAGCCTAACGGCGACTGCTTTTGTGTTTCCCCAAGGTCCATGTGCAGCGTTTGGCCGTCCATTTCGGGGACCGTCTCCCCGGCTGCCGCTTTTGATGTGAATGTTGTGTGACAGCCCCCTGCTGGGCTTACATCTGGCCCTGGCCGATTTGGAAGTCAGCTTGGGGCACACACATTTCACTCTGCGCGATACGCACTGAAGCATCAATCGTTAGTAATTACCTCGTAGGAAAGGGGTTCAAGGATTTTAAATATGCCCTCGAAATCAGAACTGCAAGATACGCTAAATTGGGAAGTTTGGAGCCCTTAAAATACCAAGAAGTGAAAAGGAGTTACTCACTGCTAAGCATAGCCCGCTACAGCCTGAACATTTCAGCTAGTCATATCATCACAACTAATACAGACACATACATCTCTTTAGCGGCAATTATTACGAGCTGGGCGTTGACGCCAGGCCCTGTTTGAACTCATCGGGTCATTATGGGCGACTATTGCAGCGAAGCATCACGAACGTTAGGTACTTATGCGCGAGCCGTTGTGCATGAAAAAGCACGGGGACCGTTTTCGGAGTTCTAGTTCAGTAAGATAGCTGCTGAATTCTCGTCGGCTTCCAGCTGTGTTATGAGCTAAGCCAAAGTTGCCCAGAGACAGAGATTCATCGTTCACCCTTGAACCAAGATCTCGCCCTCCTGGTCCATTGATGCACCAGACCCCCACTCGACCTTATTTTCTCCCGGTAGAGCAGGTCCGTCAGGAACTTGTACAAGTATGTCGAGGCACCGTGGTACGAGATACCATGGTCACTGTCAGTATATACACGCCACTGCATCTTAGCGGGAGGAACGCCCGCCCCCACTAGAAGATCCAGGAGAGCTGCCGTATTCTGGTAGTGGACGTTGTCGTCGCCTAAACCGTGTTGAATGGCGAAGCCGCCGGCGATATTCTTGAAGCCCTCCGGATTTCGCACCGCTGACTTGTTGTATCCGTCTGGGTTCATCTGTGACGTTTTCATGTACCGCTCCGTGTACATGCTGTCGTAAAATCGCCAATCGCTAACCGGCGCCACAATCAGACCTAGCGTAAATACACCCGAGTCGGCTTCCACCACCTTCGCTGAGAGATACCCGCCATACGACCAGCCAAAAATGCCAACCTTCTCCGCATCTATGAAAGAGTTACGCGAGGCGAGCTCCTGTGCTGCCCAGATTTGGTCCGCAGCTTCAAACTCACCTAGGTTTGATGCGACACGGGCGCGGAATGCGCGACCTTTAAAGCCCGTGCCTCTGTTATCCACTGTGTACTGGATGAATTCGAGTTCTGGATCCGACGATATGTACGCATTCCAGCCAATGGATTGGAAAGACTTCGATACTTCCTGCGAGCCTGGCCCACCGTATGGGGTGAAGAGGACTGGGTATTTCTTTCCGGGGTCGAAGTTGGGTGGTAGCCGTTCTAAGACGTTCAGACTATATCCATCGGGATGGTCAAGCGTAAAATACGTAATATTCGGTAGATTATAGTCTTGGAGCTTATTCCAGAGATCTTCATTCGAGGTGATAGTTCGAAGAGGCGTCGCAGTATCGTTGATAGCGTATAGCTCCTGGTATGGTACGTCGGGCCCTGCATAGCTGAGGATGTAGTATCCCCCAGCCGAGCTGAATGAAGCGCTCCAGACCGCCGGGACCGCGTCGTCGACCAGTGCTTTTGATTCAAGAGTGGAGTATGAGACGGAATATACGTGACGCTCAGTGCTGTCCGCTTGAGTTGACGTATAATAGACCAACTCGCGCTCGGCATCGACTTTGAGAACGGATGCTACCTCCCACTCTCCCTGAGTGAGGGCGGTAACACTTGAGCCGTCAACAGCATATAGATAAATATGCTGCCAACCAGATTCATCTGAGACGTCCACATAATAATCCCCCGAGGACCCATTGACGGGCCCGACGAACTGGATTCCCAAATCGTTGTCCAGCCACCCATCAGTTCCATCGCGTTCGCGCACAACCTCGGTAGTAATCGCATCGCCAACATCGACCCGTACATGCTTCGATGTGTCCTGCACGCGGTTGAAAGCTCGATAAATAACACTCTTATGCTCAGATGTGACCCACGCCACCTCACCAATAACTAGGTCATCCGCGGAGAAAGCATCAATCGGTACTGGAAGCTTCTCCTCGGTGTCGAGCCTCAGGAGTGTCAAAGACACAGTTGGGTTAGTCGTGCCGACCTTAGGATACCTCAATTCCAGAAGGCGAGGGTACACAGGCGCAATCTCCTGGTTATCCATAAAGTACTGCACCGTGAAGGTCTCGACGCCTGTCTCATTGAAGCTGACGTACGCAAGGACCTTGCCGTCGGGCGAGAACCAGAGCGCAGAACGGTCGCCAAGTATCTCTTCCTCGTACACCCAATCCGGCACGCCATTGAACAGATCAGGGGACCCATTGTCCGTAATCTGGGAGATGGTGCCGTTCTTATTCAAGAACAGGTTATTTCCGCGCACGAAGGCAATCACATCTCCCGCCGGCGCAAACTCAGCATATTGAATATCGCCCGCCTGGTCCTCAACCAGGGGTGCCAATTCACCCGACGTCACATCGAGGACCGAGTAGTCCGCAAAGTACGAGTGGCGGTACTGCTTCGTGTAGTTGGTCGCGAAAAGAACCTTGGCGAGGTCCGGGCGGATCCAGTAATCGACTACACCTTTTGGAATTAGATCGGCAGCGACGAAGGTCGAGCTCTCGCCCGTGACGAAGTTCTCAAGAATCAGCGCCCCGTCGTCGCCTGCGTAGATGTACTGTCCATCCTCGCCGCCCGAGAGCCAACTGACGGATGTGGACCTAGCGCCGAATTGATTGCTCACCATCGTCTCGTTCCATGCCAATATTTTTGCGCCATTGCCGGTCGGCTGGTGTGGTTGGCGCGCCGGCTGAATGGCGATTCCGAGACGTAGCAGCGTCGCTCCCGCGAGGAGCCAAGTTATGAGCTGCATGGTGTAGCTAATTGATATTTACTATCTCCTGTCACCAATCAACCCAGGATCGTGAGCCAAAGTCATGAAAAAGGGGGAGAGAACAGATCCACGACCGAATGAGAACGAGCGTGCCCCTCTGCCATCTTATACGATGTTATTGCTGCTGGAGGCTCGGCAGAGGTCGCTCGTGATCGACGCGCAAATTGCGAATCCTAAATTGCTGCAGTTTGCCATGCCATGATGTTACCGCGGGGAATCATTGCCAACCTGGAATCATGCAGGCTCTTCCGGCTGGTATGCTTATCACCTCCCCTGTTAGGAATGTAGGAAGCTCACCCAGCTCGGTCCCCTGCTGCCTTGGCGACCAGGGACGTTGTTCTAATTCGTATCTGGATATTCCCCAAGTCTAATGATAGGTAGATTGGCCAATAGGAATATGACGATATGTAAGGTCCGCATCTGGTAAAGGGCAGAGATCCGAACTGCCGGATCGAAGCAGGCCCCTTGCTTTGGTCTCTAGCGAGGTGGGGATCGCGCAGTCGTAGGACATGGGCCATTATCTGTTCAATCACGACCAAGTGCACTTATACGACGCAACTTCTGGCGATGGATTGGTTTTTTTTTTTTTTTTTTTTTGGACCTATAAGTACTTGGAAGGATGAGTGTTCTATCATATGCCCGCATAGATCCATGGGTGATGATGCTGGTATTAAGGTATGAGATTTGGGCGCGTCATTAAACCTACGACCAGCTCGAGACGCTCCTCTACTCATTAAAATCCAACCCCTTAACAAAACAGAGCATAGATATACCGGCTTCAACCTAGAATTTATTGAAAGACCTACAGCTCTAAGCGATAGCTAACTGATCATAAGACTATGGCTACTAGATAGCCAGAGGTAAACGTCCCCACGCACTTGCGAGATGTTTTTGATATATCGCAGTCAGAATTATTTCATGGGACGAACTGTTTATAATAATCTTCGCCAATAAATGGTCATTTATCCCAGGAGTAAGCTATGATCAAGGTCGAGATATGCTGCCCCTCAGGGGATAACTCATGGCAATCACCGGCAGCTCACCAAGAGAAGTACAACGATGTTAGACAACTTGCAACCCCCGTTCAAAAGAATACGCTAACTACAAAACGTAATCCTGGGAAATGGTGAAGATGAAACAGTTATTTGCCTCTGCTTGAGTCTGAATTGCTGATGGAAACTGCCAACTCAACGTTTCACGTACCATGTAACAAAGGAGGCAGGGCGTATATAAGTCTTCATAGATCTCTAAGTCCCATAACCATCACAACTTATCATCGAACTTTATCAAAAACCAACAATTTCATCAAGGTAGTCATCATGCATCGTCCATCGAACTCAAAGAATTCACGACACTTCTATTCTCGGGCCGCGCTGAATCCGTCTCGGCCCCCTCCTCCAACTGTACCTGAACCACCAAATGTGACCAAGGATCAGATCGGATGTCCCAAAATAACGCGCGGGGACCTAAGTACGGATAAGGACCCCTACGCGTTCCTTCGGCCTTACTATACCACATTCATCATCGACGACTCGGTGTCCATGTCCAAGCACTGGTTACAGCTCGGCGCACTATTCGAGAAGCTCTCGCCATTCTTTAGCAACGCCTATCCTAGAGGTATCTCACTCGACTTCTTGAATCATGGGCGCTACACTCTCTCGAACAACGATAATGGAGGCAACAACGCGATCGACATATTCAGACGTGTGAAGCCCAACAGCCAATGTCGACTCGGCTATAAGCTAAAGCACGTACTTAAAGGCTATATACGAGAGTACGTTCTGTGTCTGAGAAGAAAAAACCCAAAGGGGATTATTTACCCCCTTAATGTCATTGTAATAACGGCAGGCGACATCGACGACGACATCGTGCAACCGCTGATGTGGTCAGCAATTGGGCTTGATGTTCTCCGCACCCCGCTCTACCAGGTTAGCGTGCAGTTTTTCCATGTCGAGGATAGGGACGTCTGGGAGTTGACCAGGTTGTACGAGATGGTCGAGAAGTATAATTTGAGGGCAATGGTCAACACAGCGCTATGTGGCCCGTTGGGAGGATGGTCCGCAGAGCTCATATTGAAAACCACACGAAATTTCATAGATGCGTCTGTCAAAGCGGAAGAAGACAGGACCGATGAGAGCGAGAACGACACCGATTACGACGTTGACGAGGGGTATGATACCGAGAATGATAATGAGGATTCCGATTTTCCCCATACGATCAGGCGCTTCAAAATGCTCTGAACTTCTCCGAGTTGCTTTCCGTCGCCATTTCTTGAACCTCGTCCATTTGACGAGTTGATCAGAACAGGCGCTGTTGAGTTCTAACACAATCAATTTCTGAGCTGGATGCAGGCAATGACCTGAGTGAAGTAAGATGTGTGGGGATTATATCCATAGATACCTAAGATATATACAAGTCTACTTGTAGTCTTAACTCATAGCTCATAATAAATACTCCAAAATGAAACCATATTATATCGCCCGAATATCCTGGTCCTAGAAAGCAAATCGCGAGTAAGAGCTGAGATACCGAAACCAAGGTAGGTATGAGTAAGTTGACAACATTAGGCGAGTGCCTAGAGGCATGCGAGAGAAGCCTTCAAGCTCGGCGGGGCCTAGACACTGCAGCAGCTTCAGCTGTGGGTGAAGTGCTTCAAGTGACTTTGGATCGTCGAGGCCCCATTTGAAACTTGACCCTGTGGCTTGCAGAACCTCGACACGGTGCTGCAGACTGAGCATGATTGAGCCGACGCAATCGATAATGAGCTGGCCCGATTTGAAATGGTCGACCAGCCGTTGAATCATGCGCTTACCGGCCTCTTCTTCCAAGTACATGAGTAAGCCCTGGCAGATGATGACGGTCGGTCGGTCAGCAGGCACTTGCTCAAGCCATGCTTCGTCGGTCGCATCCGCGGCGATAAGCGTATAATCGCCCTCGGGATTGGGCATGACCTGGGTGCGCAAATCGATGACATCGGGCAAGTCGAGATCGATCCAGCGAACCCTCGTCAAGTCCGGATTGAGGCGCTGAACCCGACTGTCAAGACCGCAAGCTAGGTGGACGACTGTGGCTTCGGGGTTGTTTGCCAAGAATTCGGCGGTCCATTTGTCGTGGCACTGAGCCCGGAGTGTCTGCATAATAGCCTGTGGGTCGTCCATCCGAAATTTGTCGAGGTCATGATCGATGCGATCTAAAACCTCAACGGCGTATGTGTCGTTTAGTATGGGCTGAGGCATTTTGGCATCTATGGCTCTGCCTATCAACGGTGCTATTAACGTCTCCTGCGGACCAGTCAGGGTGATTTTGACTTTATTCGTGGTTGGCGCTGAGCCAGCTAGGGAGGCCGCATGAACACTTTCGGGGTCTTTATGTTGCTCGGCGCCTTTAATTGGAGGAGCAAAGGCTAGATCTTTGCCAAAGCTCAGGAGATTTGGCAACGAAGCCATGGAGTCGAGCGCGGTTGAAGTATTTCTGAATTCCTGTAAGTCTCGTAAAATAAACTTGGCCGCGGTAAAGTCATCTTACTGATCAGCGGAGGCGGCGCCTGTTTATAGACTTATATGTACCTGTATCTCCGCGGGTCAGGCCAATTAGCAGTTTTCAACGAATACGCCGTATCTGCAATACGGCGCGTTATGACGCATTATCGTCTCGCATCGGCTCTTAACTAGCCATAGGATGCACCTTAAAACCCCCGAAGCATAATTATGGGATCCTAGTTCTCACGAGATATAAATTGCTCATTTTGATAGTCGGCTAGTTGACTGATGTCCACGATTGTGAGAAGATTGATGCGAAGGAAGAAGAGGAAAGTTGTCGTCGCGGGGTGATTGGACCCACTAAAGTTTCCCGGTGCCCCACTAACCTTTTCCGCTAAAATGACGGACTTGGGCTTGGACCCTTAATTGTGGGTCCTGTAGGCAGGTACGTATCGACGACGGAACGACGACATTGAAGTTTCTGCCTGTCGACATCTTCCATACAGTATGTCCTTTGTTGGTTTCGAGATGGGATAGAGGGCCTCAGGTTAGCTACTTTTTAATGTTGCCTTGCTTGGTCGAGATGTCTATCATCTCCGGATGCTACCTTTTTGGCCCCCACATAAGCCAACATGTCGACCTTCAACGGCATCATCCACGAATTCCTAGATATCCGAGTTGATTTCTTCCGCGGATTCGACCGTCAGCCTCCATTAGCTTGCTTCCTAAGCCATGTACACAGCGACCATCTAGCTGGGCTCGATAGACTCAGAAGTCCTTTGTATGCCAATTCCATTCTACGCACCTATCGAGCATGCTGCTGACTAGGTATCGTGCAGTGTCTACTGTTCAGCTTCAACTAGGGAAATTCTACTCCGCCTGGAGAAGTACCCATGTCGACTGAACTATGCGAAAGGGATATTCGAGGACCCACGGATGCAGACATACAAGCATCTCGCCAAGGTGCTGAAGCCCATTCCTCTTGATACCCCCACCGAGATCGAGTTAGAGCCTGGCAGAAACATCCAGGTCACTCTTCTCGATGCCAACCATTGCGCCGGTGCTGTCATGTTTCGTATGTCAGATTCATACAATCTCACAACTATTGCTAACGCCTTTTTAGTATTCGAAGGTAATGGGAAGGCCGTCTTATACACTGGAGACATCAGGAGCGAGCCCTGGTGGGTGAATTCTGTCGCTAGGAACCCTAGCATGATTGAGTACTCTACGGGACTAAAGGTACTTGACCGTATCTACCTTGATACTTCCTTCCTAGATGACTTTCCTCTACAAACGAAGGCCGAGGGCCTCAGGGTGCTTCTAGAGAAAGTAGCATGCTATCCAGAAGATACCATCTTTCACATGCAAGCATGGACTTATGGGTATGGCGAGTTACCCACCTCGTTAGCCTATTCTAACACATTTGCAGATACGAGGAGGTGTGGGTTGCCCTATCGAAGGCCCTAAAGTCAAAGGTAGTCAAGTCCGTTTTCGTAAATGGGTTATAGCTAACCAACTCCAAGATCCACGTCGACAAGTACAAGATGGGCGTCTACAAGTCTCTCGCGACAAAATCCACCGATAAACGCTTCGCGGCTCAGACACACTTAACCAAAGAGGCTCCCTATCTCGCAGGCTTCACTTGTGGCAACAACCAACACGAAGGCTGCCTGACACTAGACGAAAATGTGCGAATTCATAGCTGCGAAAAGGGGATGGGTTGCACCGTTACGGAAACGAAACCAATCGTTTGGATTCAACCAATCGTCGCGCACCTTAAGGATGGACGAGACATGGTTGAAGTGGGGATCGGTGGAGGTGGTGACGACCTTGCACAAAAGACCTCTCTCGAGACCGAGGACATTCTAGCTTTGCTCGAGATGTGAGTATTGGGAATGATATTCTTAGGAGACTCGCGCGCTTATGATTTGCAGAATCAGCCAGAACGACCGTTTAGTGGCCGAATTTGGGACCGAAGTCAGACAGATACTCAAGAAAGCCTTAGTTACCTCTAGAGACATCGGGCTTGACATCGAAATATCTGACTTCACGGAAGACGAGTCAATTATGGAAATACTCAAGTCACTTGCTAAGAAGGTAAACACGATCCGCAACCCGGTGAAGAAGCCCGAAGAAGGCAACCAGTTTGGCCAGCTCCCAAATCGGATCCGTTTCCCATACGCTAGGCATTCTTCTCTACCAGAGCTTAGACATCTGGTTGAGACTTTTAAGCCTAGGGATATTTGGCCATGTACTGTGGACCCGGGTTACTGGTTAGACAATGGTATTGCCATACGAAGACTATTCGGTGACATCTGCTCCGGTAATTTCTTTAAGCATGACGTATGGATGGACGAATTGTCGGAGATGCGGCGTAAATTGGAAGAGAAAAGCGAAGTAGAGGAAAATGAGCCGGAAACACAGCGGACTACCATATCGCACCTAGGAGTTCCCTCTAGTCCAGCCATTCCATCCACTGACCATCCCGAGTCCAACGTTCCAAGCGCTACTCCCGGGAGAAAATTTTCTACCGTAGTCCCTGACCCTACAGCACGGTCGCGGCATTCCGACTTCGAAATCTTTCAGGAGCGTAGCGCGCTACCATCTCCGGAACAGCGTCAACAGAGTAAACGCGATTACGATTCATTCGGACATGATCAAGATACAAGCATCGAGTCCGAAGAGGAACACTTGATTCTTCAAGATTCCCAAGTGTCGAGGATATCTGACCATGCATACGACACTAGGTTGCGTGCCTTCAAAGCAGCTCGGGCCAATATGGAAGGTGACGGTCCTTGGAACACCATCAACCTCATATCTACAACGGATAATCACAGCACTTTGGAGCCGGACTTGGGAAACTCGTAACTGAATACAGGTATGTGGAAATATGGGGAGAGGAACCGGCATTAGATCGGCGTTCAGGGGGAATGGTAGACGATAATACCCCTTTATTTATCCTATTTTGAGATGAGCCATTTAGCAAACTCCGTGAATGCATTTGACGTAACGTTTTTCCAATCTAAAGCCAAGTAATGCACGCTTGTTTGATGTGCCCGCTTCTGATGCTATGATGCCTGACATGCACTTACGACCTCATATGTACTCCCCCTCACATTATGCTGCAGTCTCCAAGACGACGACGACGATGATGATGATGGCCTCTCCTACTTCGTCTCGAAGGCGACCATGGGCTCACCTTCTAAGCGAGCTTCTTGTCGACCTTAACCAAGATCACGCCTCCGCTCTCCCGTCCCTCCCGGTCAAGTAAGTGCACAAACCGGTATCCGCTTCGCAGCCGGTCCAGCCGAACACACGCCCATGCGGCTAAGTCATCGCGCCCGATCTCATCGTCTTTGATGAGGAAGCGCACGAATGCTAGTTCCGGCACTACGCCGGGCACCCCCTTGGCTACGACCAGCGTCTCGGACTTGAAGTCGGGGTTGATGCCGCGCTGCGTCTTGGTGCGCGCCTTGTACTCGCCTTCCTTAGCCCTGGTCGAAGATTTGTTTGTGATGTTGCTAGGCGTGCGGGTCACGGATAGGTGTTCATCGTGGGGTGGCTCGGTATGCAGCTCTACCTTGACGTACGGCTTGAAGCCGCTCTCCTTGTCATCGTCTTCGGGTAGTGGGATGCTCTGGGCCGCTAGAACGGTAATGCTGAGGTCAAGCGTCTGGTGGAGGATGATTTCATTTGCGGGGACGGGCGCTTCTTTCTTCTCATCGCCGTCCGCTGTGTCGATGACTACGGGTTTCTTGCCGCGGTAGCCCTCGGGCTTAAGGACATAACCCCCTGTGCCTGCGAACATGCCCTCGTTAAGCATCATCCCCTCATCCCACTTCTGCCAGTTGAGCGCGACAATCTGAATGCCCTTACGCCAGAAAGCCAAGGGATCTAGGTTCGACGAGCCGATGCGCATACCAGATGGGTAAGTTCGCATCAAGTACTCGCGGTTGTGCTCAAACAACCGCGCTGCTTCGTTCTCGTGGACTTCGGCTACACCGCCTTCCGACAGAGAGAAGATGTGTGTCGGCATCTTGGCTTCAGGCTGGGAGAGCGACTTGAAGGATACACCCTTCGTATACACGCCTAGTGCCGACAGTGCCTGGATGATCTTGGACGCCTTCTTGACCTTCTGTTGCGTTGTAGTTTTGGATGTCGGATCGGCCTTTGCATCGGCCGGGAGCCGATCGGGAGACTCCTCTTCAGCGCCCGACAGATGGTGCTCAGGCGGTACGTACTTGACCTTTACGAGGATCTTCCGGCGCAGATCATTCGGCGCGGGGAGGAACTTAGCTTCGTCATCGGGCTGCGGGAGCAGGAGGCCGGCCCAAACTTCGTTAATAATGCGAACCATGGCTTCCTGCTGCTGCTGGCTGCAGTGGACCTCCAGACTAACGATAAGCGGTAGGTCCGTGACCACAAAAGCGCTTTCCCGGATGGCCTTGCAGACCTCGCGGAATGAAACTTCCTTGGTGAGCGTGTACCCATGCAGAACCCTCGGCTCGACCGCAGCTGCCTGCGGACTCGGCGATTTCTTCAGCGGGGCTCCGGTGGCCGGGCCTCCTTCACTTTTCTTCTTCTCTATCGAAGCCTCAGCCTCTGCAGCACCCTTCCCTGTTATCTTCTTTCCTAGTGACGTCTTCTCGAGCCGGCTAGCAAGCGACCCGGGTAGCTTCGACGCGAGCTTCTCTCTGCGGCTGGCCTTCCTAAGAGCCTTGATCTCCTTAGCATCCTCTTCCTCGCTACTATCGGAACTACTCGAGGACTCGACATCGGAGTCGTCGCCGTCCCAGACATCAATCTCGACACATCTGCACCCACGAAGCAGGACGTTCCTATATGCATCGGCGTCGGAGTCGCTGTTGAGCTGGTTGCCCGTCAAATACGTGTTGTGGCTAGAACTGATGAAGTAGCTGGCCAACGGCCACGTCAGGTCCTGGGTCTCGGGCGGCGGTGCTAGAACGTTCGCCGCCGACGACGTCATATACTGGAGGAACCCCGCGAAATCGAGTCCGTCGCGCGCAGCGATATGCGCCGATGAGGGGTCCGTTACCTTGTCCGCCTGCGAATGGTGCAGGAACTCGATAATCGAGTCCTTGTGCCACTGCTTGTCAGCAGGCGAAGCATGCGCGGCGTAAATCTGCTCTAGATATTGCAGTGTGGAGGGCTTGATTTCCTTGATGGTTCGGTCCTCGGCGCCTGGCTGGCCGCCACCGGCTTGGTGGAGAGATTCGTTGGGCGGGAGGGGTACTGTCTCCGCCATGATGGTGATGCTATTCCCACAAACAAGCAAACACAAAAACCTCTTTCGATTCAAAGAAAACGCCCTTTTTTCTATTGAAGATTGCAAGGGAGGAGTAGTATTGACAACAAACGTTGGAACAATAGGGATATGTACAATTCCAGAAAGGGACAAAGAGTCAACAAACACTCATATCGTAGCACCCATCCTTGCCCTACAAATCTACCTGTGACGTCTCACAGGCCCAGCAGCGAATCTGATTCAGCCCAAGCTTTTAGCGAGTCACTTCGCTGCAAACGCCCCACTGATTTGCTGGCTAGGCGACGGTCTAGACCACTGAAAACGAGAGAAAGATGAAACGCCGCCAGCAGCAGGTTTTTAGGGGGTAAATATCAAGGAGTGAATCGATATCTCAGCTACTTGGCCATGCGGTATCATTAGTGATTCGAATTGGTTACTGCGGAGATTGCGTCACTGCCGGGTGTCTCCTGGTAAAACCGCGGCCTTGGTATAGTCACCCGCACCCGACTGAACGGATAGGTGAATATTGGACAAACCGGAACTTATAGTCTGACCAATATAGCTCTATGAGTATTCTTGGCAAGTACCAATGTACCCGATGAAGGTGAGATATATTCTATTCCTGTTCCTGCGTAAAAGAAATATCATTTCTTTCACCATGGCTTCATATCGCTCACTAAGTTGCTTTATTAGCTGCTCATCAACCGTCCAAACCGTTTTCTCATGGTGAGTGCAGCCCAAGATCTCGCCGAGAAACCCTGAGAAACCATTGAAGCATCGTCGTTGTTAAATGGCTCACGGACGGTAAATTTGAAGAACAAAGTTGAAGCCATCTGAAGAGAATCTTGATGTCTGCTTTGATTTTATGATATATATTCTAACATGCACCGAACACCCTGCCGAGGTCGGTGGAGAAGAAGGGAGGCTCCAAAGCTTTGTGACATGTTGCGTATCGCAATGGACAAGGAGGCCTGCACACGCGGTCTGCGCTCGGCATCGTAACTATTTCACGAGGGTGTGCTTCACTGGCCGAGAATGCGCATACCATTCCTTAGTAAGACTGGAAACTAGCCCTTCAGCTGCGGGTGCATGGTTGCTGCTACTTAACCTTCACGCCCATTTCACAAGCATTATTTGAATTTCTGTGGCATTACCCTCACGTTATATCACTGAGATATGGTCCGCAACTCACCCGAAGTGTGCATTTTAATACAAGCCGGATCCTGCGCACCGAATTCTACCTCAGCCATTCAGCAATGCTCTAGAACAGTCTCGGATTCTTTACGGGGCAAGTCAACTTGTCAACAAAGTGCTGCAAAGAGCCATTGATTCAACACAACAAGAATTGCTCTGTCACAAGTGTTAAGTACGTCGGCCTTTGACCTTTTCAATATCATTGTCCCCCGGTGAACAAGTTAATTGTTTTGCAACCCGACAAACACGACTGTCGTACCTGAGAGCTTATGAGCAATATATTGTCAACGACCTGTGGAGCTACGCGTCTACGCGCACAGTAGGAAGAAAATTTGCTGTAACCTTTCACCTGTGACGGACCGGTTAAAAACTTGATTGCCCTAAGATCTACTGACTGCTGCCGCCATTCGATCTTGCTGGCAGTCAACACTGTGCGCCCCAGGTAACCTCATCGACATACGTACTAAAATACGCCAAATCGACCTTGAGGGTCGAAAACTCACCGACAACAACCATGGACGACGACATGGTTTCGCGAACTAACGTCCTGACCATTCGACTCAGAGACAGGATTAAGCGCCTAGCTCTCTTACAATGTACTATCCAAGACGATGTAGATTCGTTCAGCAATGGCGGGCCTGAGTTCAGAATCTGGTTCAACGAGACCAGAACCAAGTACCTCTACATGTTGGATATGTCGGTAGGACAGCTACGCGAGGCTATGCAGTCTGAAATCGAGCACCCAGGCGACGACACCGAAGTTGAAGAAATCATGAAGAGAGTTACACCTGTGCCTAGATACTTCTTACGGGACCTCGTTAGAGAAGGACATATCACGCAAGAAGACATGGAATGTATCCTAGCAGGCGGCTACACCAGTGTCGATGCATTCTTCGACGACCTGCAAAATAACGTGGGTTCCTTCGGTTTGAATTCCGAAGCGGATCAACTCTCAACCAACGACAACTCACCAGGAGCCTACGACGAGAACAGCACCTTAAGCGACGAGGTTCAAGGTCACAAGTTTCAGCCCAACGAAGCAGCTCCAGAACATCCTCAACCAGAGCCGCATAGCTCTGAGCGTGTCGTCCCCCCTGTCGTCTCACTACCACGTAGCGGATCATTCTCGTGGGCAGATGACGTTGAAGAGGAGCTCGAGTCGATGAAATCACCCGATACGCCAGCAATTGGACCGACCTCCCCATCCAGCCCCCCACCTCTAGAAGAGCACACGCAATCAGATGTTGAGGCGACGATGTCAGATTCAGACAACGAAAGCTCAGAGTTCGATATGGATGTCAACCACCAGAAGAGCAGTATGAGCACGTTCGACCCACAGCTCTGCGCCAAGTCCGACGAGGAAGAGAACGTTGACGCCGAGATCACCGAGAACCTAGCTGAGGCCTCATCGAAACCGACTCTAGATCTCTCCAACCAGGTCGAAGAATCCAAGCCGGCTATCGTCCAAGCGTATCTCAAGTCTAGCAGACCCACCGACGGTGATGAGATACTGGACATATGGCTCGAGGACCACAACATGTGGTTTTGGCAGTACGAGGTTGTGTTCGCCGCCAAGCTGGTCGAGCGAAAGTTCAAGGAGGACTTCCAGAACGCGCGAGAGGTGTACAAGATCGACCCCTTCGCAGAAGCTAGTTGAAGGGGAAAATAGCAATTAGGAACCACTGTATTATACATAGAGAGATACCCAATTCTTCGCAGAGCATTGAGATGACACGGCACTTGTTTGCTGAGGTAATTCGTCGCCTGAGCTAGGTCCTTTGGCAGAGACAGTTCGATAGCAGCATTCCTGTGCTTACAGGACAGGTAGTAGCATAACTCTTAGGTTAACGACTAATGGCTAATGTCTAATGGTTTATGGAATACACTATTCTCGTGACGATAAAGACTTCCGTTCCAAATGCAATTCAGGTGCTTTTATTAACAATTACATTGTCTAGATATGCAATCCAAAGTCCCTAGTCGCTAAATCCCAACCCATCCATTCCATCCATTCGTTGTTCATGTCCTCCTAACTCTTCTCATCCATCCCAACTAGGACTTAACCTAGAAGTTTAAAACAGTGGGAGCATAGCTCAGGTCAGGAGTGACGACCTGGCCGCTCTGGAGCTGCTTGTCGGTGTAGGCGGGCCAGACGATGAGCTTGTTGGCGTAGTCGACGACGCTCAGAGTCGTGAAGCCGTTGCCGGGGCCGAACTGGCCACTCCAGCCGGAGCCGACAGTGTAAGGACCGCAGATGTTGCCGCTGCTGTCGGTCTGGCTGGCGGGAGAGCCCTTGACGGTGAAGGTGCAGGGCGTCGGGTCGCTGGTGTGCGTGTTGACACGGAACGACCATGTGCACTGGGTGTCGCCAGAGTCGCAGACACGCTGCATGCTCTCAATAGTCCATTGCGCGACGTCTGCCATGGCGGACTTCTCGGCGGCAGGCATAGGTGCCGCGAGGCCGGTGGCAGCGAGGAGGGAAGTGATGGCGGCGGTGGTGAACTTCATTTTGTAAGTTTGGTTGACCGAAAGTCTGAAATATTAAGATTAAGTAATGTATATGGTATTAGCGAGTGAATAAGTGTCGTGATTGTCTTGAGATGTTGTGATTGTAGTTGATGATGATGAATGTGTCTTGTGAGAAGGACATTGGCGGGAGGTTCGCCGGCATTTTATATCCAGAACTCCCAAGACTCAACATCGTGACTTCACTCCTTCTTCCGTATTCTCAACGTATCGGTGGGCTGACCGAACTTGGCTAGAGCCCATTGGGTTCCGCCATATGACCCTCATTGTCGAAGCTCGTATTGACGTAGGGCTTTGTCTTGTCATCTTGCGGTGGTCTTTCCATAGTCACATGACCCGCCACGCCGCGAGACCCTGTATCTCGATTCGGCCGGAATGCTTGACAAATGTAACGACGCCCATGAGGCTCAAGCTCGTATTCCTGGGACCCCCGGACTTGGTTATGGTGGCTGCGTACGACGTCGTGTGGTCTTTTGGGAATAGCCCCATCGCCGACAGCTCGTCCCCACGCGGCAATGATCGTCGGCCTAGCCCTAAGCGGAATTCGGGCGGCCTGGGCGATAGCCTACGCCCCATGATCTCGGCATATCTTTAAGGGTAGCTAGCGTAGCTGGCAAGGAACTCCGGTCGTGATTGGTGGAAATCCATGTAACGTCGTAGCTCGTTTCTTCACGCCTAATGTCTATTCTCGGAGGCAGAACAGGATGACTTGGAATTCTAGAAATCTTCCAAAGATCCCAGTCCCGCTTCTATGACAACAACATACAAGATTTCATATTCCCTTCACGTAATATAGCTTGTTTCCTTGCTTGGCGCTCTTTACAGGCTATTCCTGACCGCTTGCGCATAAGTGTACAGTCTTACTAGTCTTTCGAGACAATTTAGTCGATACGAGTTTCTAAGAGTCACAAAGCTCAACGTATCATCTATGACAGGGGCCAACTATATTACCTTCGCGTCGTATTGGATAATTATACGCTCCAGATCTCCAATTCGCATAATGACATCGACGAATGCAGCTCCCTTAGGTAATAATATCCCATGATGCAGCCTATGACCTTGACGGTGAGTGGTATGCATACGCCAGTTTCATACGATACTGGCGCCACTTACGGTTGTGTAACGGGGACAACGTATTATTACGATATTAATGGTTGTTGGTGGGATTTGCAATCAATATAGGCGGTGCACGCTCTCGCGTCAGCACGATGCATCCTTACTTCCACATTCCTGTAGCTTAAGGAGAACACTTTCGTGTTCGCTTAACCAGCTGGAGATCTCTTTATCCTTCATGCCCAAATCCGTCGCATCCGCTCCGCCTCTTCCGCCTCCCCCGAGTACACGACGGACGAACCATGTATTTCAACCAATACCGAAGGCATCTAGGGTTACCCTCACCAACGGATCCCCTGCGATCTTGGTGTTGTAGGAGCATTCATCGTCCTAGCATTCGTCTAGACCTAGATTAGATAGGACCACGACTGCCGTGCCGGCGTCGTTGGGCCCTGCAATCCATGCCTGAAGCTGAAAAGCATTGGGCCATCCGGGTTCTGTGTTGTTGGAAGGATTCTGGGGCACCATAGGGTAGTCGGCCGTAAATGCGGCCACGTCTAACACTTCAGGATCAGTGAGCAGCTTCTTGCTCAGATCATTGACCTTGGTCATGTCGCATCCATTCATCAAGTTTGCTCCCGCGCAAGTCCATAGAATAGTCTGCGCATATCGCTCGATTGTGCTATAACCAGACCATGAAGAACTCTTAGAGGGTGCCGCGACCACCAAGTTGTCCATGTCCGGACGGATAATGATGGGCTTGTTTCGCCGAGTTGGGTCCAGTGCTTGCTGGTTGATGAAAACACGATACTGTTCGGTCGTCCGCTGCGTAGGGCCCCACGTTACAGGGTCAGTCCCGCAGTTGATGTCCCTGTCAACTCGTATCATATCGGCATTATGTTGCCAAAGATCCCAAAATGGCTCCTCCTTCTCTAGTCGCCAGGATATATCGAGCTCCATACCCGGCGCATACTTCATGATAGCGTTATGCATGCAAGCCACATCACCACTGTTGTTGGCTGGCTTGACGTTGTCCTTGCTCCCACTCAGGTAATCACTCCCTGGAGTCATGTAGTCTAGTTTCACAAAGTCAATTCCCTGAACCCCTTAATTAGCCAATACGAAGACCGCTAGGAAACCTGGACATTTACCATGAGTGAAAAAGCTGCACGACAGAGTAATGCCACTCTCGGACACCAGGCTTACTATAACCAAAGTCATTGCGAGCATTGTAAGAATTGAGATGGGGTACTATAAACTATCACTATCCTATTTAGTGAATAGGGGCCAGCGCTCTGCAAACCACATCAGTCTCTAACCCTTATATCCGAATTCTTGATGCCATACGACCGTGATAAAAGTTGGTTCAATGAGTGTATTAAGGTCAGTTTCTGTGAATCTAAAACGAGTGTAGATGTTCCTTTAACAGGTAAAAATACGGCATGCTCGCCTGCCCTCCGCCAAAGAACCTACTTTCCTTAAGTAGGAGAAAAGGGGAACTTCAGAGCTCGTCAACACGAAGCCGAAAATACTTCAAGATCCCATACTCTTCCCAGCGGCTAGTGGGCTTCGCTATCACCTTCTCAGCTGCTGACTCGGAAATATCAATCATCATCGACTTTTCTACAGGCTTGATTTCCTGCTCCACAAGGGCTATACCCGTGTTGCGTAATGACCCGCCATGGGCATCAATAGCTTCAGCGGAGATAGCGCCCACATTTAGGTCGGGGATCCGAAGTGAAGTCTCGAAGCTTGTTCTCGCCGCCTCACCCAAGAACTCCTTGGATCCGTACTCGTCTGTTACGGCGTAGAATCTCCACGTTTTGGTCTCTGTGTCACCATTCCAACTGACGTAGGCAGTGACCCCTTTTTCATTCTTGAGAGCCACAATGGCGGGTTCTTCGTTCGGCAGACCAGTCCAGTTGTAGCGAAAGGCGCGGTAGTTTTCAACACCAAGACCGAGGTATCCGGAATCGAAGTAGGAATGGAAGATTGGCGTCCCGTCAGGAAGGTACTCGGTCATTGCTCCCGACGAACCCCAATTCACCAGGACGTTCCCATTTGGAAGTGTCTGGGTAGAGCCTTGGGACTTGGACAAGAGATCATCGGGTGGGAAGAAGGCTTGTACCAATTCAGCTTCCCATGAGGTTGTGTTTACCTTTATAATCTTCCCACTACTTGTCGGTGCAGTGTGGACTTCCGACCCCCCTGCATGCTCAGTTCCGTGTGCGCTGTTGTCGTAGAGGCTAATGATCTCCACATCATCATGCTGGCTTATGAATCGAGCATGGTGTTGAAAGCAGAATTCTGCGTCTTTGGGAACCTTGAAAGAGCTGTCTTTGCCATTCAGCTTCCAGATGATACTCCCATCTGTGCCGTTGATTTTGTGTATGCTACATGCATCACGCGCGGATATGAGGTAGTTGCCATCCGAATCCTTGTCGACGCTGTTGATGTGGAAGTAATCCCAAGCATCCGAGCTGTTGAAGCCAGAACCAGCTTGACCAGGGTTGATTGGAAGAATCGCCTCTGTGTTATGTTAGAAGGGAATACCACCATTAGGGGTAATCCAGCTTACCGTCAGGTGAAACGTGGTCTAGACTGGCCCATTCAAATAGTACTTTACCGGTTGCGATGTCAAGTTCTTGAACCAAATTAGCACATCTGGTTTGGGGATTATCATTCAGTTAAAAAATACCTTGGATTATGGCGTTAACAATCCACTGTTGCTCAGGGCTCCCGCCCCAGGCCGTCAGGTCTCGAGCAACCGGCTGGTAAATCTGGATAAGTCCAGTTTCCTCATTAATGATGTGGAACTCGTGTTTATCTACGAGCTTGTGGTTGCCGGCTCGAAGTTCCCGGATTGTCTCGTAGTGATTATCCATGATGGTGATATGGCCGTGCCCATGACCGTAACCTGGATTGTGGTCGCCTTCAAAGCTGAAGAGGATATCTTTGCCTCGCCAACGACCCGCTTGGAAGTTGGTTGACCAGATACTATAGATTCCGTAACCAGACCAAACGAGGTCGCCATCATCACGAAAAATGTAAGGACCGGCCTGTCTCGGACCGTGCTGCTCTGTAGGTGTATCCGGGAAGCCTGCGAAAGGGGCAACGAACAGGTAACCCTTTTCGACGTCTTCAGTTGCTGGGATGGTGATGTTTAATCTTGGTGGTGCAAGGTCTGAACGAGACTTGAATTGCCAATCCGCAGTTACCGTAAGTGACAATGTTAAGGCTGTCCCCAGCAACAAAACGGACTTCATGGCGGTGTGCGGACAGGGTATATGCTAGCTATGTTAGTAGTCGACTCCATATCGAAATGCTAAAGGAGGGTACATTAACCTTGGCTGAATATAATAACCCTAGATAACCCTTCCAGATAGTTATTTAATATGATTGAAAATGGCTTTTTTCTAGATAAATGCTGGTTCGACATAGATCAACGTGTATGTTGAGATAGTTGAGATAGTCGAGATAGTCGAGGTTGTGGAGTGCGATTTGAGGCCCTAATCGATTTCATATATCGGCACCTCAGAACTAGTACTCAAACTAACTGCCCGTCGGGAGTCACACCGAGCATAGACTAAAAATGACGAATCAACAAGCACAACGAGATTAGTTCCCGCACCTCCTATGCACTGTGGCTCTATCGGACGTAGAAATGATGAACTTGTACATAGCTAGATCGAATAGCGGCCCAGGAATCCACAATGACACCATTTTAGCCTACATATCATTAACGACTAGGTCGTAGTATATATGCAAGGAACCGTGTCCCTGTGTCATAGGCCCATTCTTTAAGGGGTAGGCCGAGTTCGGGGGAAGATCCCGGCTCCTATGTCTCTTCCTTGAGTACCAGCTATACGCCCATTTGATATCTAAAAGATTTCATGTGCCTGTTACATCAATCTGACGTCCAGCTTGCATAGCTTCAGCGCACGTCAATCGCAGGTCGCATAGCGGGATTATAGTGGCGTCTGGCGATCTTCACCGACCTGTTGATCGATATTGTATGGCAACTATTTTCACCCAAGTCTTTTGTCATTACTTGCCTATCAGAATAGTCATATCAAAATGACGACTACACATGAACCTCCACCGGCTTCTGGTGCCTTATCTACAGGTCAGAATGGAGTGATAGTAGATGTGGACGAGCAAGAGTCAACTCAGTCACCAGAAACCGACCCTTACGACCCAGAATCTGGGGAACGCCAGCCCCTTATAGGGTTAAATCCTCCAAAGGAGGAAGGCTGGGTAGCTCCTCGGCACTTCACCTGGATCGAGTTGGCGATCATGTCCAATGTGTTCCTTTACGGCTTCGATGGAACTATCACAGCATCTACATATGCCGTGATTAGTTCTGAGTTCGATGCCACCAACACCGCATCCTGGCTCACAACATCATATCTGATTACGAGCACGGCTTTCCAACCCCTTTATGGTCGTGTCTCGGACATTTTTGGCCGTCGCGTATGTTTCTTTATCTCGACCATCACATTCGCTATAGGCTGCTTTGGATGTGGTTTGGCGAATGATATCATTTTTCTTAATTGCATGAGAGCCCTGGCTGGCTTTGGCGGCGGTGGACTTATGACGATGGGTGAGTGATCCTTTCAACTAGGATTTAAACTTTCTGATTCGTTCTAGCTACCATTGTCAACTCGGATATGATCCCGTTTCGCAAACGTGGAATGTACCAAGCAATGCAAAACGGAATCTTTGGATTCGGCGCAATCTGTGGAGCTTCGTTCGGAGGTTCGATAGCTGACACCATTGGGTGGCGTTGGTGTTTCCTCCTAGTGAGTCTACCTAATCCATCTGTATCCGAACTCGTTCAACTAACAACGCATAGCAAGTACCAGTGTCAGCTTTCGCACTCCTATTTGGGTATTTGGTGATCAAGAATCAGCAGAACAACTTCATTGAAAGTTCAAGTCTGAAGGAAACGTGGCGCAGAGTCGATTTCCTAGGATCTCTCGTTCTAGTTGTGGCAATTTCGGTTCAACTGGTTGGGTTAAGCTTAGGTGGCAATGAATTGCCTTGGAGCAGCCCGTGGGTGGTTATATCCCTTGCCGGAAGTGTTGTACTGTTTGGCCTTTTCCTGTGGATTGAGGCCAAGACGACCGCCATTCCAGTCATCCCCTTACGTATGCTGAAGGGCCGTCTACCCGTTTTCATACAGGCAGCCAACGTCTGCGCTGGGATATCTGCTTACGCGGTTAGTGTTATCGCGAATATGTTGCGTCTTATGGAAACTGACTGCCTTGCTACAGTATCTTTTTCTCCTTCCCCTATTTTTCCAGGTTGTACTGCTTGATTCTGCTACAACTGCTGGAGCTAGACTTGCCATCCCATCATTGGCAACCCCAATCGGAGGCCTAATTGCCGGTGTTGTGATGTCACGCTGGGGCAAGCTAATCACCCTCGTCCGTATCGGTGCTATTTTGATGGCCGTCGGGAATGGGTTGGTAACTTCACTGAACTTCGTGGATTCTAACTGGAAGTATTATCTCTATATCTTCCCCGCAAATCTAGGCCAAGGGATCATATACCCAGGGATTCTATTTACGTCTTTGGCTACTTTTGATCATGCTGGTAAGTTCTCGGAGACTGTTTGATAATTCATACCTAACAGGCCTTAGACCATGCCGTATCCTCATCTACCGTCTACCTTATCAGATCTCTGGGGACTGTCTGGGGTGTATCGATCAGTTCCGCGATTGTGCAAACTATACTTAGTGTTCGACTTCCGACCGTCTTGAGAGATGTTCCAGATAAATGGAGAGTACGACCCTTTAATACTCACTTTCCCCGATATAATTGCGACCTGTGCCGATACTGACCAATAATGACTCTAGATAATTGACGCAATAAGGCATTCTATCGAAACACTGCATGAGCTGCCTCCGGATGTTCAAATAAAGGCACGAATGGCTTACTACGATGGACTGAGATATTCGTTTGCTGCTTCTACTGGTTTTGCAATTATTGCCTTCTGTGCGACCATGTGTGTCAATGGGAAAGGGTTGCGGAAAACGAGCAGATGAGGCTAGACAACTCTGACCGACTTCCATCTCGCCATTAGGTAGATAGGTACCTAATCGATACAGTGCGGCTTTAGGGTCGTATTTTAGTTATTGACGAACAAGTCCTCGGGGTCTTTCTCAAGTACAGATTTCAGAACGCGATAACTGAGGCGCTCTTCGAAAATCTTTGAAGACTGTGCCATTCAAGAGCGGTTCCTAGGACCGGTTCCGAATAGCATATTGGGATCAAAGCCGAATTCTATGATCGCCTTCACGAAATTCGTGCTTCTATTTACTATCGTGGCGTATGTAGAACAGAGGCATCCGCCCGAGTAGATCTCCCGCCACAGTGCCGAGGTTCCATGCAATACCGACGGTGCTGACTCATCACAGTGGTCCGAACGCGGACCCCACTTACCCTTCCGGGTTCTGCCCGCCCCGCCTCCTGTGCTGTTAGCGCCCGCAGCGCACGCGGCCTGTTGGTTCCGACTCTGCGCATTAACTACCTCCTATAAGAGGTAAGGAGGTCATGGATGCCATCTCAGCGCTTGGTGTCGCAGGCGACATCTTAGCCATCACAGAGTTTAGTATAGAGCTTCTCTCGGCCTCTGATGCACCCAAAACCTCGTCGTCGCTCGAAGAAAAAGACGAGGCTTCCGTTACTGAAAAACTCGGGAACTTGAGGCTGGCGCTCTCCAAGAAGTGTGCTTCGTTGCAGCAGCGATTGCCGACGAGTCCATCCCCGCTGCTGAAGGATGAGCTTGCACTGCTGGAACTAACCTCTTCTTCTCTAGAGGACTCCGAGTTGCTACTCGAGGGTATCGGAAGCATACCGAAGGACGTTTCAGGGGATAGGTCTCGGTCATGGGGGAAAGATAGAGGAGCCTGGCTTGGATCTAAATTGGCAGGTAGATTCAGCCCGGAGGAAGTCAGACAACTTTCTCATACTGTAACGCGTCTGGCTAGTTCCATTCTTAGGTGAGTAACGCCGGCCTTCAGTTACACCCGATAGTTTAGAAAATTCTGACGGCTGACGCCAGCTGTCGGATCTCTGAGCTTAACAAGACCATCGAGTCTTTACAAGACGTCAAACAGTATTCCAGACCAGAACAAGAGTCCCGAGTTGACTCCATTTCTCAGGACGTAGATAATTTGAGACTGGAGATTCCAAGACGGTCAGTGCATCCGGATACGGCGGGCCCAGTAGTCTTTACGGAGGCCGACATCAGACTATTCACCGACCACCTGGCTAGCCTAACCGAAGCTGAAGACAACCTTTTTGCGGATAAAATTGTCGCTAGCCTGAACTATGCTAGTCGACCGGTCCGCCACGATTCCGTCCCGCAGGCACACAGGAACACGTTCCAATGGGCCTTCGACTCGCGGCTTTCGAAGTGGTTTAGTTCTGGAAGCGGCACCTTCTGGGTCTCGGGCAAACCGGGGTCCGGGAAATCCACCTTCATGAAATTCGTCGCGAGACACCCCCAGACAAAAGAGTTGCTTACACGCTGGGCGGGCTTAGTAGACACGCTCGCGGTAGCTGTGCATTTCTTTTGGATCGCGGGCACGCCGATCCAGAAATCGTGGCAGGGGCTGCTTCAGTCCCTGCTCTTCGACGTCTGCCATAAGCATCCGTCAGTCGTCCCGCTAATCAGCCCCGGTCGCTGGGAAGCCGCCAAGGCCGGACTCTGGCAGACTGCCGCGGAACCATGGTCTGTTTCGGAGCTTGCAGCTGCTCTCCGAGCGTTAGCGTCGGCTGACAACATGCCGCTGAAAATGTGCTTCTTTATCGACGGGCTAGACGAGTACGACAGCGACCATGCCGAGCTCTGCAAGGTTCTCTGCGATATGGCAAATTCTCCCCACATCAAAATGTGTCTGTCCAGTCGTCCATGGGCTGTTTTTGAAAGAAGCTTCGGTGGCGAGAATAAGGAGAGGCTAGATATTCACGAATTGACTCGAAATGACATCCGGCAGTTTGTGAGTGATCAGCTCCAGGCCCACCCCAAGTGGGCTACGGACGAGTCCGGAACCTCAGCCTCTGAGAAGGCCAAGCTTATAGAACAGATCGTGGTCCAGGCTGACGGCGTATTTCTTTGGGCCTTCTTCGTGACGCGATCACTACGGGAAAGTCTATCCAGCGGCGACGGAATCAGGGATCTGAGCCAACGTCTCAACGGGTTACCGACAGATCTGGAGCAATTGTTCAAGCATATGTTGGAAAGTGTAGACCCTGTCGACTACGCCAAGATGGCTGGCATTTTGCAAGCCGCTGCTCACGCATTGGAGCCTCTTCATATCGACCTCTATTGGCAACTGGAAAAGGAGTTCGAAGAATATGACTATGCTTATCGATGTCCAATAGGCTCAGGACCACCAGAGCAAATATTGCGGCAGAGAGAGCAGACGAGTGGCAGCATAAACGAAAAGACAAAAGGCCTACTCAAGCTTGTAGATCTGCGGGTCGAGTTTCTCCACAGGACAGTGAAGGACTTCGTCTTGACTAAAGACATGGGGGAATACTTGCGCGGCAAGCTCCCAGATGATTATAACGGCTTTATACCCATTGCTACCGCATACCTCGGCTTTCTCAAAACCACATGCCAGGACCACTCACTTGTCGCAGGGATCATGAGGCATGGAAAGGGACTGAACAGCGGACCATTCATCTCGCACCTAAACCAGGCCTTGATTTACGCATCGGAAGCGCTAAAAGCAGACCAGTGTGCCCCTCATCATTACCAACAGGCGACGACACTCCTGGATAGGTATGAAGTAGCCGTTGAGGACATGGTGCGCTCAGGGCACGTCACCATCAGGGGAGTCAACGCCGAGGCTTGTAACCCCGGGCTGCCTTTCCGCGAGGAGTTAGTTAGACACAGCCTGACATCGTACATTGAAAAGAAAATTCGCGAGCAGCCTGATTTCTTCGATATTTTCGACGAATCACCACTGTTCGCCGTGCTCACGCCCATGTCGCTCAACAGTGGCGAGAGCCCGGGGCCCGTGCCGGCTACCCTTGAAATCCTCCTCCGGCGCGGAGAGGACCCCAACGTGCTGCCGCGCGTTAGAGCCCCAGGTCTCTTCGAGGCGGCATCGCCCTGGGTAATTTTCGCTCGTAGTACCATGTCCGTCTTCAACATGCTATCGGGGCCCCTCATGTTCCCCGCTCTACGGTGGAACCATGCTCTGGACAATGCCCTCTTCGACCTTCTGATGTCCTACGGTGCGGATCCTAACAAAGCGCTCCTGGACCGCCCGGGGGCGCACACCGTCTTCTCGCACTTCTTGAAGATATCTGTATCGCGATTCCTCGGTGAAGAGTGCTTCGACGGCTATCTAAGGACATTGGATGCCTTCTTTAGGGCGGGCGCCAGTCTCGGTGTTCCGCAAAACGGAGCTATTGACCCGGATGCCTACGCGGCATTTGGCAACCTTGCGAGATCGTGCCCGGAGGAATCGGTGCTAGCTTCCCATTGTACCGAACTGAAGGGCATTATGGCAAGATTGGCAGCTGACCCGAGACGAGCCGGGTTCCTCTCATCTGTAATTGAGAAGCTTATTATGCATGGTTCCGGCATGGAGGAAGACTTGGAATTGCTGTCGTTGGCGATATCTGAGGAGTTCCCCCAACATATTGCCGAGCCTCTATTACAGTTACTTGATAGTAAACTAGAGATGAGCAAGAAACGAGGAGGCACGCGGAAGAGACCTCGGGAAAGTTGGGGTGATGGGTTACATGGCGCTACTATCAAGCAAATTAAAGGAGAGTAAGATCATAATATTTATCACGTGTATATAGCAATGCTTCCGAGCCCTTTGGTAAAGATCACATCTATTAATTCAATAATAATCTTGTTTAACAGATGCAAACGGCGACATTGGTTCAAGTAGACGCTTTTGCCCGTGGGATGTTACGTAATCCAAGGAAGACCTGGACACGGTCACTTACCAGGTAAGCAACTACCAAGTCACCCCAACGTTGGATTCCAAATAGATCCTTCCTGTTATCCTTTCCGATATGTATCTGATGATTACTCGATGATTATATCTACCTCCTACCTAGGTAGGTACATGTATCTGATAATGCCCCGGAGGTCCAACGGCTCTCAAACCCAGCCCCTAATCACTCTAATTAAAAACTGATGGCACGGACCATATATTACCTATTTGAGCTACCCCCTTTTCTACTTTTGGACAACATAAGATTACCTAGGCAATATTAGGTAACCCCCATGAACTCGGGTATTTTTACGATTACCCCCGATGTCACACCGCCAGTTCGATCAACATTGAGCCCAGCTGGCCAGGTCCTCAAGGCCTACAAGCCTCAGGGTTCCATGTACACGTAGATCGGCCATTGCCCATTTCTACGCTATAATCACCATGTCAGAAACACACAACTTTGTTGTTTTGGGCGGGTCGGCGGCTGGTCTCGGCATCGCCCACTCGTTCCTCAAGCACATTGAGCCAGAGCTGAAGAAATTGGGCAAGACCTACCACGTATATATCGTCGACAGCTCCTCACATTTCTTCTGGAACACCGGCAGCCCGCGCTCCCTGGTGTCAGCCACGCTCCTTCCTGCCGATAGTCTCTTCATGCCCATCGCCGATGGATTCAAGTCATATGATTCCTCCTTGTACACAGTTATTCAGGGCACGGCCGAGTCCTGGGACGTCCAAAGCCGCACCGTCACCATCAAGTTAGCAGACGGCGGAGACACTCAGACGCTGCCGTACTATGCGCTCGTGCTTGCTACTGGCACCCGTACCCCATCTCCCGCCACCTCCCTCCATGGCAACTACACTACCACCAAAGCTGCCATTGCAGACCTGAACGAGAAGCTCGCTTCGGCGAAGTCTGTCATCGTCTCTGGTGGTGGACCGACCGGCGTGGAAGTGGCAGGTGAAGTTGGTTACTTCCTCAATGGCTCTAGGGGCTGGTTCAGCTTCTATCCCAAGGCTAAAGTCACCTTGGTCACCAAGGGGGACAAGCTTTTGCCTGTCCTCAGCAAACCGCGTGCACTCAGAGCTGAAACGTTCCTAAACAACGTCGGCGTCGATGTTGTGTACAATGTTAGTGTCGTTTCATCCACTACCGACGCCGACGGCAAGACCACTGTCAATCTGTCCAACGGCGAGCAGTGGACTGCCGACGTGTACATTCCTGCTTGGGGTACCACGCCCAATAGTGAATACGTCCCGGCGCATCTGGAGGACAACCAGGGCTACATCAAAACCAACGGCACGACTCTCCGTGCCGATGCTGCCGGACCCCGCGTTTACGTCGCCGGTGACGTCGGCAACTATTCTCGCGGAGGGTTCCACAGTCTTTATAGTGCAATCCCCGTCCTCGCCACCAACATCAAGCGTGACTTGCTAGCGGCAGCGGCCTCCGGCCAACCTGACGCCAAGCCTGACGGCCCAGACCGCCCGTTTACCGCGAGTGACTCCGAGACGCAAGCCGTCCCCATCGGTCCGAAGGGCGTGGGTGCGGTGAACGGATGGGGACTTCCCAGCTTCCTGATCTGGCTCCTCAAAGGTCGCAATTATATGATTGGCAACATTCCTGCAACTATAAACGGCGACATGGTCAAGGCGGACAACACTCAATGGAAGCCGAACTAGCTGGAGTCAAAATATGGAGCTTTCCTCACCCACGCTTGTTAAAGTGAATACCCGAGTTTTAGGAGGGCTCTTGTGTCGAACCTGAGATTATTATCAAAATTTCCTCGCCAGCTTTCGCCAACATGTTACACGAAACCTTCGAATCGGATACTTGATTGGTGCGGTAAGCATTGTGGCAGAAGTTACGGCAGGAGAGCTGTAGCAGCGGCTTTAAGGGGTAAAGCTTGGGGTTTTTATCCGTTGAGGGAGTTAGAAAGCAGCCTGATCCATGGATGTTAGAGGTTGAAGAAGAGACCGGGGCGTCAATCTGGATCTAAATGGCATGTCTTTTCCCTGAAAGAATGGTAGACCATACATAACCCTCGTAAAACCTGGGTAAAACAAAACTTCCACACGCCACCCCTCGGAAGCTCTAAAAGAGTGTGCCACCTGGCAATACCATTCAACCTTTCGGAAAGACACTCCTAGATCTTGGAACTTTAGCTAGAGTATCTGCTTGAAAAAAGCTGGGGCAGGTCAGACAAGGGGAGGACGAGCTTCAAGGACTAACCTCGAAACTCCTTATTCCGCGCCTCGCATAGAAACTTGCATACATGATTTCTCCATCAGCTCTCTTATTAGGTCTCTGCAGCCAAGGTATCCATTTTTCTCCGCAAGCCGCATAGCCTTTTGGCATTGTTTCTCGTCAAAGGGGCCGCCGTTAGCCTCCCAAAAGAGTTGTATCATGTCGAGACGGCCATTCTCCGCCGCTCCCTCAAGGGGCCAGCGCCCATGTATTCCATTCGATGGGGGTACATTCAATCGGGCCCCGTGTCTCATGAGCATTGTCGCCATCTCGAAATTGCCATGGATAGCTGCAAACTGCAGCGCAGTGGCTCCGTCAAATATTGCAGGTAGGGCGTTGACGTCGGCGTTGTTATTCAGCAGTAAAGTGACGATTTCAAGATTGTTTGCCGCAGAGGCTTCCTGAAGAGGAGTATGCTTCAGGCCGAACCGCGCTGGTGTATTTATCTCGGCACCGTAATCAATGAGAAGCTGAACTATCTCCGTATTTTCAGCCCCAACGGCCTCGAGAAGGGCAGTCGTCTTAGAGCCATTGGTCCCATATGCTTTTTTTATAATGCTATTAACGTCGCTACCAGCATGAAGCAATCTCTTAAGTAGGGGTATAACGTTGATCTTCCTACCGCCCCCGTGCTTCCAAATTGCCATGGAAAGTGGAGTGTCGCAGTCTCCCCTTCGAAAATTCATTGTCATAAGATTGAATTCAAAGAATATATCCAATGATTCAGAGGATTGTGGGTATCTGGAGATCGTCTGTAGAATAGCAAACTGGCCATATCCAACACGTCCCTGTGGGAAAGCCTTCTGAAATCTCTCTAGGAGTGGCTTGATCATTGAAGGCTGGTTGCGTATGGCATATTCCAGTACCTGATCGTCGTCCGCTTCAGCGCCAAGGGCAATTAGCTCGTCGAGTAACGGTAGATTTTCATATTCTACCGCAGCCTCTACCGCCAATTTCAAAGACGGCTTATGTTTGAAACACGATTTTACCATATCAATGAACAATTTCTTGCGGCCTTTCTTGAGCGCGAGTCTCCAAGTGGTCTTGGAGATGGAGATTGGGCTGTTCCCTCGAGCTTGCCAAATGTCGTTTATGACTGAGTCGTCGTCCCATTCGAGAGCGGCTTCTAGAATTAAATTTCTCTCTCTATGAGGCACCGGGGATTTATCGTCATCAAGTCTCGGGAAGCTATCGTCCTCAGGGCATAATATTTGGGGATCAAACCTGAATTCTACGACGGCTTTCACGAACTCCCGCTTTCTATTCGTTACCGCTGCGTGTAATAGCGTTCTCGGACTCACGCCACTACCAATCCTCATCCCAACGGCGAAGAGTTTCCAAGCGATATCATCGAAGCCATGGGTCAAAGCAGCATTCAGGGCAGCGGCTTCGTCATAGTGTCGTTCACCAGCCCCAGGGGGGCGAGGGAAATATCTCACGAAATCGAAATCGGGGTCGACTTCCAATATCTTGGTCGCGTACTCTAGATTTCCTGCATGCAGAGCCGATTCAAGTGCTTTTCCGAGCTTGTAACTTCCTCGGAGACGATTGAGCAAGTCCGTTCCTTCCAGGGAACGAAGGGTCTTTTGGTCTCCCCATGCAAGAGCAGCAATTAAAGCTTCGTAGCTTCCCTTTCCGCTACTCAAATCTGGGTGGTTCCGAATGATCAACTCAATTATTGCTTGGTTCCCGGTTCCTTTTGCTACTCGGGCTATTTTATTTTGAGATTTCCAATGAAAAAAGGAATTGTTCGGCGTATTTAAGAACCGCGTGTTCGGAATTACAGTCCCTACTAGCTCTTGATATCCACGTTTCACAGCCTCGTATAGAACTATGCTGGGGATCTCTGGGGAATTTTTGCAGTTTTGCATAATAAGCCTAATCATGCTTGCCGCATGCTGTTCCTCAAAGTTCTCGACAATCGCTTTGAGGAGCCTGTCATTCGAAATAAGCTCCTCGGCTATCTGGAAAACAGCCTTCTCGATGAGAAGCATTGCAAGACGTGGGTCGGTAAATCTGCTAAGTGAACACTTGATACAATCTACTGAAACTTCGGCTCCAGCATTTAAACAAGCGTCGACAGATTTCAAGAAAGTTTCATCGAGTGTTTTCTTGCCGTCCTCACCATAAATTAGTGTTAACAGTACACTAGGGCGATGCATATCTGAAGAGACCCTATTTATATCGATATTCCGGCTGACAAGGATGCGGATAACCCCGAAGGATCGAAATTCGGCAGCCATTTTAACTGGCGTGTATCTTCCCCCATTGAGGGAACATACAGTCTCATTTATATCGACCAATCCAGTGTGATCGAGCAAATATTGAACTATGTCAGCATTGTCAGACTGTAAAGCTGCTCGGAAGATGTTCTCGGCGAGCGATTTAGCCATAGAACTCGAATTAAGCCGTAGAAATCCCATCATCGATGACAGTATGTCCTGGCGTCCATTCAAGAACCTCAGAATACCAATGGGTGGCATATTCCCAAGGCCTGAAAACCCGTTCGCGATCGATGAAATTACCCTAGTGTAGAATAGAGCTTCGGTAGCGTCTTCGTTCGACAGCTTAGCAAATTGGTAATGTTCTTCCCCGATGAGGATCCGTGCCGCGAAAAGGTCTTTAGGAATTCGTGTGGGAGAGGACTCGGACTGTCCTGAATCTATACTAGCCAAGAATTGGCAAGCTATAGATTGTCGCGCAGTGTCCCAAAAAGGAGTATGATGGATTTTTCCGTAGATATCTTTCGATAAGTAAATGAGTTAGCTTTCATGGGAGGTTGAATTTAAGCGGTCTATTCGATTAAACACGGCCTATAGTTACCTTCCATAAGCACAGCCCCAATCTTGGTGAAGGAAAGCTTCATCCAGTTTTTTGGCCAAATCTGCTCGTGCTGATGGGGAAGAACGAGCGGGCCAGGAGGTACGGTCGGAATTAATTCCGTCCCTGGACACAACGATGTACTTTGCAACGGCAGTTGAGAAAACAGTGTCTCGTCGAAATTCGGAATATCTCCAGATGGAAGTTGGAAATCGAAGTTTTCAATAGATAGAGTACTATTGCCAGGTAGTAGAGGTGGCCCCAGGGTTAGGTTGCCGCCTTCCTGCGCTGGGAGACCAAAACCAGTGAAGTCGATTGTATCAACATTGTCCACACCGCCAAAGAAAGCACTGGGGATTTCGGGATATGGCATGTCATTGATGTCGTTAGTTAATTCAGGGACTTGTATATCGAAGTCGATTTCATCAGTTTCTGCATGGATGGCCGTGTTGCTAATGGAGCCACTGTCAAACTCCGCGGTTGAGATCTGGGGTGTTGGGTTCCCCTGGGCCACACGGTCGTTATCACGTAGAACTGCAGAATTGTAAGGTCAATCAGTCAAAGGAGGGTAGAATAAGATATATTGATATAATGACTAACCTGGGTCCTGTATCTGGGGCCTTTTTCCTCTTCTGAGGCGCTCGGCTCTATCAATTCTACAATTCGGGATCACCCTGCCTGCCAAAGTGATCGGAGTTGGATCTCCTCTCTGTAGCCTTTGCTTCCTTTGCTGGATAGCTCTGTCCCGTTCATGTCGCCTCATATTCTTGTGCACCTCCCATTGGCGAAACTGATGTTCGTATTGTGATTTTCTTGCAAGTCGTTAATCAAGTCATCCAAGAAGCCGCTCCGCTGATACTATGGGATACTTACGTGGCGACAAAGCCATCCTTCTCCATTATCTTGATGACGCCATTATCGCCGAGGAGTTTAGCTCCATCAGTAATGTATAATTTGATGATTTGATCCTTGCGCCTCTCCCATTCCTGCTGTGGAATCTGTTGAGTTCTCGATGAGGCAGGCATAGTGAGCTGTACTGCAATCATCTGGGACGAAACATGTCACGCGATTTCGAAACTTAGGCACAAACACATCCCTTATAAGGCGAATCTACACAAAACCTGATGTCAATTATCGAGTGAGGCTGCCGGCGTTTGTCGGATTCGGACCGCAGCCTGCCTCGTTTGGCGTATCTATGTATACGACCTGCATATCAGGTGCAGATCATGACTCAAATAAGCCCAACCAGATTGGACAAAATCTTACGCTATTGTCAGATTCTGTCAGGTTTTGCCAACGCCACGGTGTTACTACATTTCGGTATTCGACTTCTCCGGGTCTAGGACTTCAACACGCCCGCCGCTCGAATAGGTAAGGTAGGTATGTATGGGCGTGAGGCTGCCGTGCTGTACTCCGGCTGCACAATAGCCCGAGTTCCGAGACTGCAGGTGGGGTGCCGGGGTGCTAATTACGTGATCACGACAGGGGTATTTGCCATCTCATAGCTTTATTGATGAACTCAACCGTTTCATAGATAGCGATATAAGTCATAGTATACCCGGCTCATGGTAATTTACTGCGCCAAGAGATGGACGCGACTATAGCTCCTGATACATTTGAAAATATACCACAGATTTGCCACTCAACAAGAGGTTATGTGAACATCATGGAAGTTTACTTACCTCATCAAGCTCTCAAGTATATCGAAGCTACATATTTCAGTTGATTCTTATACACTCATAAGCTTTTGTCCGTGTAAGATATTTCTAAGCTAAAACACTGTTCCAAGGGTTTCCTGAATGGACACCCATTTACGCTAGACCTTCTGATATTCTGGTTGTTGAAGGTTTCACCCACCATGGGTCGCTGGTCCACGAATAAGAGCACGGTCTCATCAAGTCCGTCCAGGGATAACTGACTCACGTAGAGAGCACAAAGAATCGACACTTCGTCTTCCATGCTATGTCTTTCTACGAATAGAATCCCACATCTTCGGCTTAGGATATTGTTCTATGTGGTTCATGGATTCGAAGGGGCCCTTTGGATATCCGGGCAATCTGAAATCCTGTCAGCTATTTCAAGCCTATAAATACGACTCCCTTCACCAATCAATAGGAAGTCAGCCATCAGCATGCATAGTAACAACCAGCAAGTATAAGCGCTCGTTCGTATCTCCAAATTCATTTTTGTCATATATCGCATATCCAATCGCCCGGTAAGGACAGGGAGGGGAGGATGCTATTTCCATCCCGAGATTCTCGCTCTCGCTCCTCGCGATCCGTTGACAGAGAGCTTAAGCATCATAAGAGATATTCGCTCCGGATAGAATTCCTCGATGATGATGAAGATGATGAGCTTGACGACAAAAAGAGAAAGGCCGCAGTTCGGTCGAGTAGATCAACCCAAGCAAGCCCTACTTCTCATATAGGCGCTAGAGGAGAAACGGGACACCCGTTAGAACGGACTCGTCGCCGGTCTAGACGAGCGTCGATAGGCTCAACGACAGCGGTAGTTGGACGCCATGATCCGTCTTCAACATCTGCTCGAACGATACATCCAGAACGGAACCGGCGTGGAGGTACTAGATCGGGCGGCACGCGATCCAGCTCGCAGGAGGAAAATGACTACGTCACTGCTGATGAGCTCTCCAAGGCCTTCAACGAGAATATGACAATGAGAGATCGCGATGAGGTAGAGCTGCCACAACACTTTGAGCGGCATATGTCCATACGAGACGGAGATGACTCAAGAGAACACTCAAGCTCCAGCACCCATAATAAGAAGAAACACTCATACAAGCACGCAAACGCACAGACAGACGTGAAAGGCTTAAGCGCATATATCGCATTCAATCCTTTCTACCCTCCGCCTACCCCCAGCTCTCCGTTTCTACGATCTCCTGGCCCTGGAGGTGAGCACCTCAACGCGGAGATAGCTGCGTATAACAACGGGTTTCTCCTGGGCCGACACCTAGCTCTCTCACAAGCACCTCAGCATCCATACTACGACGTGCATGCCCCTCCGCCACCTCCTTCTGCGTTGTCGTCGCTGCATCATCCAGACCCACAACCACCGCAGCCATTGCCAGTGCGGCGGCCATCGATAAGTGCTTCATCGCCCCTGAGGCCTGCATCAGCTCGCGATCGCGGTCGTAATCAGTCCAGTTCCAATATACAGCATCGTGAGCGGCCTGAGGACCAACCAGAGCCACAAGGCTGGCGCTTCAATTTCCTTCCATGGATGTACCGTAGCAGACGCGAGCCGTCGCCTCCGCCTCGATTGGGTTCGCGCAGTAGCCGTAGAAGTAACCAACGCTAAGGGGTTCTCAAATGGAATGGACAGTTACTCTATGTGGAATATGGGCGCTATAATAGTAGAATTGAGATGAAAACAGGGCGAAAAGGGGATGGGAAAATGGGCTAAGAAAGGGGTCCCATATTCATGTAAAGGCGGCTCTTGTAGGCACGATCATGAGTGGTAAATTGGTTGAAGTGATTGGAATAGACATGCTTGAATTATGTCATTTAAGAATACTTACCGGTCAAGTAAAATAAACTTGGTGGCAATGCTACTACGAATTGATGGGAGGTAGCCTCCAGGCTACCGCTGGCTCCTCGAATTAGGCACGTGCCTAGTAGATGTCTAGGGCAGTAGACGCACCCAAGGGTGATCGTAGCATAATATCTCACGATATGGATACGGAGAATAATTGGGTGAAAAAGGGTATCTGTATTTCTACACTCTATCATCTATGAAGTACCAAACTCCATGCTTCCATTTCGCCATTCGAGTCCTTAGTACCCCGAGAGTTACAAGCCATCGCAATGCGCATTTTCTTCCAAAATTTCACCCGACGATTAGAAACGAGCTTTTTTTTTTCTTCCAAGAAAATCCATCTAAAGTTTCTTGAATACATAGCTAAAGATCTCTCGGCTCTTCAACAGGTTGAGGACTCTTAACCTCTCGTTGTCCAGATGTGCGGAGTCGGAGGATTGTCCACATGGAAGATGAGCAGCGGGTGCGTTGAACTCTTTCTCCAGGAACCGAATGGCTGGGATCGAGCCGCCTTCTCTGATATAGAGGGGTTTGCGGACCTTGGATCCGCCATTGGTATCAGCTCCATTCGTACCATTGACTCCGTTGCTGGAACCGTTAATGGCCTGGTCGGAGGACAGGGGAGCCCAGGCCTGTACGAGAGCCTCTTCAAGAGTGCGGAAGATATAGTTGCTAGGGTCACCAAGCCAAGGCTCTGCCTGGTTGTCGATTTGTATGCTCAGCTTGTTATCGGACTCCAGGTTATTAAATTCCTTCTCCAAAAAGGAGGTCAAGGAGCTAGTAACTTCTTCCACCTCCTGCCCAGGGACGAGACGAACACTGATCTTGGCGTTTGCGTGACTGCTGATCAAACTACCATCAGGGCCTGAGACTTTAACTTTGTGGTGTGTGAGATTTGGTTCCCGCCAGCGTGCCATGAGATTCGCCTTCAATGTCTCTGCCGAGACGCCTTCTCGGTTTTGCTCCATGAGAACAGATAGGATATCGTCATAGCGGGCCTCTTCTTCCGGTGTCAGAGGGAGGATACTGTCGTAAAATCCGGGGAGCATAATGCGATTCCGAGGTCCCTTGAGCTTCGAGAGTAACGTCATGAGATCAGACAATGGCTCATTAATTATATAAGAACCATCAACTCCAGAGTGTAAGTCGGAATTCTTCGATTCAACGCAGACAGTTGCGTGCATAACGCCCCTCAAACCGTATGTCAGACACGGAGTGTCGTCATTGAGCCAATAGCTGTTTGCTAACAGGATATAGTCAATGTTCCCGATGCAACCCTTGTGCTTGCGAACGATTTCCTCGAAGCCACGGGATCCCGACTCTTCCTGTCCTTCGATAAGGAAAACGACGTCCGAGTCCAACGACTTGGCTTGCATAAGATCGGTAACAGCATAGAGCGCAGCCATGATAGGCCCTTTATTGTCACTGACTCCACGGCCATACAAGTATCCATTGGTCCCGGTCAGTTGAAATGGGTCATTGTTCCACTTCCCATTCTTAGTTTCTGCTGGGACAACGTCGTAATGACCGTAGAAAAGGATTCTCTTTCGCTTCTCAGCTGGCTCGAGCTTTCCACTGAATTTGGCAAGCACTACGGGATGATGAAGGTTGTCCTCACTACTCAGCATCTCCACGTTAGCGCCGAGCTTCCTAAATAACGTGCGTAGAAAGCTAGCGCATCGACGACAGTCCTCCACGTACTCAGGCCGGGAGGATACGGTCTTGAAAGATACGAATTCGCGTAGTGACGTTATCATCATGTCCTCGTGCTCTTCGTGGGGCGGTTGCTCAGCCGATGCTTCGTTCTTGAGCATCCAGATGGCGACGTTGTTGTCATTAGCTCCCGTGATGTAAATTTGATTTCCATCGTGAGTTGTTACAGCCGATGACAGGACCTTACCGTCATGTGCCTTCCACTGGGTTAAGCATTGGTACTTCTGGTTCACGTTTTGCGACGAGTCCCGCTGATACTCTCCGTAGTGGACGGTATCGTGTTTCTGTTCGGCGTTAGAGATATGTTCCCATGACTCTGCCGAATCCACTTACACAGGCGGTCCCAGTGCGACTGGCACTCCACAAGTAACCCCAACCCATTCGTAGAGTCATGACATCGCCCTTGTGAGCCTTGATGACTCTCAACTTCTGTTTAGTGTCAAGGTCCCATAGCTCGATTACTCCGCGCGATTTCCCGCTATACAGGAATGACCCATCGACAGCCAAGGACCAAATGGACATAGCATCTTGATCTCCGAGGACCATGATTTCTTCAATGCCGTTCTCATACCCGTCCGGACCGATTTCTCGTCCACCAAGCTTCCAGACCTTGATTGACCCATCTCCGCCACCCGATATTAATACCTCCTCTTCCGGTTCAGTATATGCGGTGGTTCCCTTCGTAATGAGCATGCAGTAGACATATCCGAAGTGTGCGAACATCTTATTCGCTCGTTTATCCGTCTCTAGCACGGTGTGAGAACGAGGTATCAGGTCGTACCGTTCGTCTGTGGGTCGTGGCGTGCTCGTTCCACCAACAGCACGGGAATCGAAGAATCGGTGGTTCCTACGATCGGGGTGATTCGGCGAATCGTGCGCGACGCGTCTGCTGGGATCTTTCAGATTGACCCACTGGATAGAGGTGTTTTGAGCGCCGTAGTAAACGGTCTCGTGTTGAGAGGAGTAGGAAACGGAGAAGATGTCGCCGAATGAGTCATTGGTGCTATATATCTCGTAAAGTCGGTTCATCGTTCGAGGGCACCAAACATTCACAATGGGATCGCTGGCACTAGAGAAGAGAAGAGATCCATCTTCGGAAAGAGAGAGGCACATGACACTGCGCTTGTGTGCCTGTACCTGATGGACTTTCTCAAACGTGCCTAAACGCCATACGACGATCTCTCCATCGTGAGTTCCCGCATAGATGCTATCGTTTCCAACCGCTAGAGCAAGGACAGAGCTATCATGCTTGAGATTGTGGTGTAGCTGCGGTGTCGTATGCGGAGGAATTTCGAGAATGGGCGATGGAGCCGCAGTCGCCACTGGAGAGGGCATGTTGGCTGTTCACGAGTCAACTCTTGCTAGAACATAAGGGTAGCTAAGGTAATATGCGAGTATACGACTAGCGGGTGGGCACTGCGTTTTGTTGTATGAGGCCAGTGGAAGATATGGGAACCAGCAGAAATAAAATTGATGCTGAACTGGTGGTACTGAATTGGTACTGAATTGGGGAGTTGGAGATGACGTGTGGTGTGATGATTGACGAAGATTGGTGAATGTGGGGAGCTTGTACAGTAGCGCCTGCAGCGATATGCTCCCAGGGCTGTAGGGGGACTTCAGCATCCGCCCCAGGGGTTTAGCGGACCAAGTGGGGCACAAAGTCCGGGGATTAGCTCAACTTTTGGTAGCTTCGTACCCTGTATGCAACTGCTCTTGCTGGAGCTAGCGCTATTGGTCAACCCCCCTAAAAGGGCTCCCAGATTGGAAGCTTCAATGTTTCACAGGATTCCTAAAACGCTTGTAGCGGAACTGTGAAATCGAGCAAGGTTGGATTGATGATTCAGCAGGTTGGCAAGCGTTTATGTACATAGGGTTGTGTTGCCCCCGTAAGGCATCATGGATCTTTTTCAACTCCGAACCAACATAAACTTATAGTGAAAATTGGCTGACTTACGACTTATCGATTGAGCATCATTCGCGTAAAGCCGCTTCGGCGCTTCGTTGCTATCCTTCTTCTTGGACTCTTCGTCCTCAATCTCCCGGCACCGTTGGCAGCCGCTCGTTCTCTCGCCAAGCCTAATGGCCATGGTTTCAACTGATTGATCGCAGGTTGCTGATGTGGTCGTCTGTTCATGGAGTCGAGGAACGTATAAAAAGACATGTCCAGAAGCAAGGAGTAAGAGCGGGCCTGTGCCTATTTAAACATGCAGTATGACATGCAAACTGTTTTCCGACTCCCGAGCTGCGGTGTGCGGAATTTTCTTATTATGGACAATCGGAAGATCCATTGGCCAGTTTGCATATCGAGGCTGGCCACCTTACATTAGAGCAGAGGCAACCTGGTCAGACTGAATTGTCCAGGCTATTGCGCGATCTCTGGATGCCAATACGTGAGACATGATAAAGTGGATTTCTTCATCTCCTGCTCCGTCGTCATATTATTTATAGCCAAAGTAGCCATCTTGACTAGAATGTATGTGTACCTGGGTTGCTACGTGTAGTACATGGTAGTTAAGATGAAGAGACCACGTCGAGACATGACTGCGGACTACATACAGCTGGACCTACGTAAAATGAGCACCCAATGTGCTTCTTGCGTTTACCAGACCGCAAGTTCGGATATTACAAGCTAACCAAAAGGTTTCTCGTAAATAGGATGATGCACTTTAGCGCGATTCACACGTCATATTCACCCCTAAAACAGACGTCTTTGCTATGACAATATCTTATCAACTAACAGCATACGGTTGATCTGATGTTGTGCTGAGCTAATATGCGAAGCCCATAAAAATTTATTAACCCAACCCCGGGAAATATCGAGCATTAATATCCAGGAGTCCGGGTCGCGTCATCTTGGGGTGCGTGGTTTTTGACTCATTGCAGATGGGACAGATCAGTAGACTCTGCATATGTTCCCATATTTTGCAACCTGCTGTCTTAAAATAGCTGGAGGTCGATATGTTGCAGGATGCAATCCGTCTTTGCCTCCGATATCGGCGCAGGCGTGACGGTTCGAAGTACCCAGGTAGGCAATATTCGTGTTGTCAATTCTACTCACAGAGAAACGATCGGATTTCTTGATTGTATGAAAATAGAGCCTGGCTACTGGTAATTAGATAGGAGCTAGTCACATATTCTTCTCTTCACTATTGTTGGGACCTACATGTAACCCCTAAGCTGATTTAACTCGAAGTTTGTTAGCGGAAGTGAAGAAGTGTTTCCAAGTCGACGCTAAATCTAAGAAATAATGTGGACCTGCAGGGACCAGGTTCAAGGTCTGCCACAGCGGTAAGGCGGCTATCGCTTATCGCTTATCGGAAGAAGATTTATCTCTGCCTCCGACCTTGGCCCGTGCGCAGCAATTTTTTGTACTGAGATCATTCTCCACCAAGCTTCAGAAGCATTTGCGAACTCTCAACGTACCCACGCAACAACGGGACTAGAACGACGACAACAGGTCCATACATACCCTAATTAGACCTTGTGCTGATCCAGAGCCCCTACAATTTCTCTGAGACTCTCAGCGATCGACCGTCATTCAGAACGACATCACTCAGTCCGGATCTAGATTCCTAAACCTTCCATACACTTCGCCACAGTCTCAAGATGGATCACACAAGAGACCCTTGCCCATGGGTCATTCTCAATGACTTTGGAGGTGCATTCGCTATGGGAGTATGTCTAGCATCCCCCTCTTGCGCTCTGGCAAACTTCAGGACACGAGCTAATGGCCACCCTCTCAGGCAATCGGCGGAACTATATGGCACGGCATCAAGGGTTTCCGAAACAGTCCAATGGGTGAGAGAAGAATAGGAGCGATCACAGCTATCAAAGCGAGAGCACCAGTATTAGGAGGTAATTTCGGTAAGCAGCACATCAGAGATCCCCTTTAGCAGTACGCAACTGACCCATATAGGTGTGTGGGGTGGCTTATTCTCAACATTCGATTGCGCCGTCAAGGGAATACGGAAGAAGGAGGACCCTTACAATGCCATCAGTAAGTCTGGAACGTTTAGAGCCCAATGGGCTTTTATTAATACAATCGCAGTTGCCGGTTTCTTCACGGGTGGTGCGCTGGCTATCCGAGGAGGATATAAGGCAGCAAGGAACGGCGCTATCGGTTGCGCTGTACTTCTAGCCGTTATCGAAGGTGTTGGAATAGGATTCCAAAGAATGCTTGCAGGCTCAACAAAGCTAGAGGTCAGTTTCTCTCCCTAACATATACAAAACAGCTGGAGTATGGGAAGCTAACTTGTACCCAGATGCCGGCACCGCCGCCGAACGCAGAGAAAGCCCTAGCTTAGACGCTATAATGACGAATATAACGAAAAGAAACACTACCACTCAACTCCTTTCCGATTCACTCTTCGATCGGTTCATGTATTTCATATGGGTTTCAGGCGGGCATTGCATACCGGCATGGATGGTCGGGGAATGACATGTAACATAAGAACGATCTTGGTGTTTTGCTAGGGTGCTTTTCCCTTGTGTGCCCGCCTAGCAGACACATGGGGACGCAAATACACTTCCTAATATTTGAAAAGGCAGATATTCTCGGACCGATCTATTGTCTATATTAAATCTTGGTCTGGTATGTGGCTAATCGCAGATCTAGTTCAGTCCTACGCTGTATCAACGCTCCAGCGCCAGACATCTTCAAGTTTTTCTTCGTCCTCAAACGCATCCGCTTCGTTTCGACGTCGTTGCTTACTATCCGGGTGGAATATCCTCATGGCAGCCTTCCCGTTGTCGTCAATCCAAGCTCGGAACATACCACCACAATTGTGATCCTGTAGTATCGCAGAGGAGACGCTGATCACTCGACCTGACAAATCCCGCGAGACAATGCTCTCTATACCGATCATACCGCCTTCTCCTTCTCCTGTTTTACCCCAACGATCTCCTGCGCTCTTCTCTAGGTCTCCACCTCGTCCGGCTACGTGCCGTAAAGCATCCGCTGCCGGCAATTGACCCCACCGCGCAATCGAACCTACCGTCCTAGTAGCGGCTACTCTTAGAAAGGAGTCGCCATTTCCGGTACCCGACAGAGCGATTGATCGTGTCGTCCGCAGACCGAGGTCAATCAAACCACGCCTCCCCTCGGATGTTTGCGCGACCGGAGAATAAACGAAAGGAGTTGGTATACAGTCGGCGACGAAGTTCCGCAGGTTGGATGACAGCTGTACGAGCGGACCCGGCAAACCGAGTTGTGTTCTCAAGCTCTGCCACCCATCCACAGCCGGCCCAGCGTAAGCATCGCTCGGATTGCTCTCCTCAGCCCATTCTTCCGCCCAGAAACCGGCGCCGACCACGGGTGTGTCGCCAATGCGACCCGTGAGCTTATTCGTCATTCCTCCTGTGCTGGTAGCAGCACACACGACTCCGTCTGTGTCGAGTGCCACCGCGCCGCAAGTGCCTTGAGGCAGATACTCATCAGCACTCCAGGTTGCTAGGCCCTTTCCTGCCTTCTCCTTTTCCAACGCGCGGACGTGTTCATCCCACCTATTCTGAGTGAAGAAGTACTTCGGGTCTACCAATTCCAGCCCGTACATTTGGGCCAGTGTCTCGGCCGTTTCGCCATGGATGAGCGTATGCCCTTGGGCTGAAGGGACATCAAGGCCCGTCGATTCCAGATCGGGTTGCGCCAAACCAGACTTGGCCATCTTGCCCAAGTCCGCGTCCCCATGTTCCAGCATAGCCTTCGCGAGCAAAATAGGATTTTTCACCCTGCGCAACCCTGTCAAGCCGACGCCGCGCTTGGCGTAGCCCCTCGACACCATGACTGAGGAGTCCAATTCGTTGATGCCATCACGTGTAAAGACTGCACCATGAGCCGAGTTGAATAACGGATTATTTTCAAGCAGCGTCACAGCGTAGGTTGCGGCATCGAGGGCGGAGGGGTACTTGGGCCCAGCAGAGTGATAGGCGACCTTATCGTCTGAAGGTACTGGAGTTCGCATATACACATCTGTTTTTGAGACCTATTCCGTACGTTTTAGTTTTCTCTTCTCTTCTCTTGGGGTGATCCATTCAAATTGCTCACAATAGTGAGAAGCGCATGCCGATATTGCTCGTACTTCTCCGGGCCTAGCTTCTCGGGCGTAATGTTACCCGCACCGCCATGAATGATAAGGCGCGGCTTGATCTGCGTCGTGGTCTGCCTATCTTGCTGTCTATACTTCATTTCTTCAATCTCACTCGCTCGCTCCCCACGACTCTACCTACTTCAACTATCTAAGAACGATGTTCTACGTGTTATGAAGACGCCTAAATGTCAAGATAGATACAGCAAGATAAGATACCGGTATAGGAGCATTAAACCGGGGCAACCTAACTGGTACAAGCAGGTCCACGCCTGCATCTTCATCGGCTACATCCGGATTACGTACAAAGCCAATCCCCGCATCGGTTCCCGTCGCCCATAATTCCAAGCACGGCACTTCCAAAAGAGGTTACACAGGGGCGATAAGATGAGCTCTCGCCAATCGGAAACATCCAGATTTACTACTAGTACTATGATAGCTACTCAAGTTACACAATGATGCAATTCAGGTGTCTCAAAACAACACGATGAATTATCTCAAAACCATAACTAAGGTCCGAGAGATTGCGTTTGATATTGCTGATGGCCAAAGATGAACGAATGCCTACAATTTCAGTTCGATTCGCGAAAAGCGCTTCAATCATCGCAACTCTTACGAGCCAGTCAAGAGGATCTCATTGCCGCCCTTTCAATACTGTTTGCCCATTGCAGACCTTGCGGCACCAACACCAACGCCACAACCAATAATCCAACACTAGTGGTGATGGGTAATCAAGAGAGTGTAGGCAATATCGTTTTTTTCAGCGATTAGGGAACGATACAGTCTATTCTTTTCGTAATCTATATTTAGGACTGTTTTGAAACATCTGATAAATGCGCGCTACATACGCCGCATTCGAAGGAATTAGCTTCAACTTCGAGCGGCGCAGCTGAATAGAAAGGCTGAGTAGCCGAACACCTACGATGGAAAGAGGGACCCTTTTACAGAAACTTGATTCCAAGTTCTTATTCTGAAACTTACCTTGTCCAATGTATCCCAGAGAGGAACTAGCAATCGTTTCCTGCTATTTCGCTTTGCCTTCCCCATTCAGCAGCTCTTCATTCTTCCTTGGGCGTTCGTAGATCCACAAAAACGGGTGTTTCTGCTTCCCTTTCTCTCCTCGCCCTCAGCTCAACCACAATGTTGCGCCTCAATATTCTCCTCGCCTCTCTCGTCGCCAGTCCGGCCCTCGCGGCCTTCAGAAGCGATCACGCTGATTTTATCAAACAGCGGCGAGACGGAGGAGACCCCACACAGCCGGTGGGCACGAACCCGATCTCGAAATTTAGTACCCAGTACCTAGGCCAGCAGACAGCGAACAACAGCTGCAGCCACCGAGATCTGGGCTTCACGGGTGAGCTGCAGGGGAAGTGGTACGCCATCTTTGGCGACACGCTGTGGTGCGATCAGGGCGTGACGGATCCAAGTAAAGACCCCGATGGCTTCCACGGCATGGTCAGAGACGCTGTGTCGCTGATGACGAATAACCCCCTGGTGGTCGAAGACATGCATCTTAACAACGACAGCCCTGTGCGCCACCAGCTGCAATTTGTCCCTTTCAATGCGGCCTGGGGCGAGACTAATACGTATGGCTTCGGAGGCACAAGTTTGGTCGAGACTGCTAATGGAGCTGGTGCTGTCTTTTACCTCGTCGTATGTGATCCTCCTCGCCATGCCGAACACCTTATTCTCCCTCATTTCTCGGCTGTCTCAGCCAGGGTATCTGACTAGGTGTAGAATGCAAATGATGACGGCCTAAAGGGTGCCGGTGTCGCTAAAGTCGAACTCGTGAACGGCGAGCCGACAGTGACGCAGCGGTTCGGGAACAACGGGTACTGGTGGCCGGTGCAGAACCTCCCGCGCTACGGCGATGTAGCCGCGTTCCGCGACCCTCGCTCCGATTACATATATGCGTGGGGTGGCGCGCCGACGCCCGTCACGGACAATATTGGCTCGCAGTATGTGTATTTACTCCGCGTCAAGGCAGCTGATGCATACGACTTGAGCAAATACGAGTACTGGTGGGGAACGGCGGGAGGGGGCTGGAAACAGGGGCAGCCGCTCACACAGTTCGGCGCGCAGAACGCGGTCATGTGGTTCGTGGGCCAGGGGCAGTTCGTCTGGAGTGATTTCTTCCAGTGCTATATTTACGTGCATCTGAGTGAGTATAATTCCCCCTTCTTCCCTTCTTGGCCCTCCTTAGACGATTATCAATCCCTGCTTTACCCCGAAGCATGACTATGGAGTTCAAGGCTAACCCTAGTTACAGGTCCCGGCGGTAGTGATGTTCTACTCCGAACAGCGACATCGCTTGAGGGGCCATGGACGCCAGACGTCAAGGTGTACACAGCAACGCCCATCGGCGGTGGCCTGACATATGCCGGCGTCGCGCACCCCTATCTCGATACCAGCGGTAAGACGCTTACTATATCATACACGAACAATAATCATATTGAAGTGATTAAGGTTACATTCTCCAAGTAGTATCTAGATAGGAGATTTTTATACGCGTAGAACTATTATCTGTAGATACAAAATGAAATATATAATCAGAATTTTCATTCATTCGGCAGATGGGCATTTTAGATGTAGACGACCTACTAGACTTAGCATAAGAAGTATATAGCTAGAGCTACACATTGGATCAGTGAAGCATATCCAAATTATGGATTAGGTAGCACGTCTTAGGTGTAAGAGCAATGTTTACCAAAGTGCTCAGCTATTATCAAGTGGTTATAGGTATAACAATGTCTCATTCAATTCGGTACCCGTAACTCATATTCTGCAAACCTATAAGCATAAGTACAAACACCCTACAAATCAACAATAGCAATGTAACCAGCATAGTCGTGTACACGGAGCCTAAGACTCACAGATCCCTCACTCCATCTCATCATAGCTTGTCATCGTAGAACCTCCACTCCGACTTAAAGTCCTTCTTGAGCTCCTTATCCAAGATCAGCGCCCTCAGCATCTCAATGGGCATGGTATTAGCCCTTAGGATCCTATCGTGGAACTCCTTCTCCTTCATCCTTCCATACTCCTTACTGAGCGCCTCTTTTCTGAGACGCACCAGTTGTAGCGCGCCGAGCATATACCCCGCCTGGTACAGCGGAGAGTACTCGCCGCCCAGACTCCGCCTGACCTCGCCCTCGGCCGTGGCACGCTCATGGCCCACCTTGTCGACCAGCAAATCAACACATTGCTGCGCGCTTAGCTGGCCAAGGTGGAAGCGCACCGAGAACATGATGCGCGCACACCTATGCATGCGCCAGAACAGCGACCCAACCTTATCCTCAGCGGACACGAAGAAATCACCTCGTTCCCAGAGCACCATCTCCCAGTACAGCGCCCAGCCCTCCACGTAGAACGGCGTGTCGAACAGAGAGCGTCGGTAGTGGTGGTGTCGCTCGCCGATGAAAACCTGCAGGTGGTGACCGGGGATCATCTCGTGGAAGGCGGTAGCGCGACTGAAATGTCGGTTGTTGCCCCGCAGCGACATCAGCTTGGCCTCGTGCTGCATGTGGCGCGTCGGGTACGACATCTGCATGTAGGTGCCGCCGAGGAAGAACGGGGATACCTTCTGCCGCCCCGCTTCGATCATATACATACGGATAGCCTCCTCTGCGATGCGTGGGACGGTCACAAGGTCGTGTTTCTTGACGTATGCGGCGCCCTCGTTGATTAGCCCTCGGATGAATGCTGGGTATGCTCCCGGTGGCTCGTATAGGTTCTTGACGTACTCGAGGGCGGCGCGCCAGTTGGTATCGAAGCCGAGTTGTTTCGAGGCCTTGATCATCTCTGCCTCGCACCATGTGTACTCCTTCTCTGCGATCTGCAGCAGCTCTTCGGGCGTGTACGGAATCATTTCGGCCTCAAGGTCAGTAAGTAAACCGTCCCTGCCGATAGGTTCTCCGACGATGGTGTCCTCGTCGTCGGGTTTGAGACCGACCAAGACTTCGCGTAGGAATTCTACCGTCTTGCCGAGTGCCGCGTCGAGCCGCTTGTAGGGCTCGGTCGCCCACCAGTCAAACATAGGGTCGTAGTCCTTGTAAAAAGCATACGTCTCGGCTAGTTTGCTGCGTAGGTCTGCCACCCTTCGAGCAGCACGATAGCCAGTAGCCTTCGAGTACTTACTAGCATTGTGGTTGACGTGGTCTCGTGCCTGGTGGAGAAGCTTCTCCGTCGCGTTCAGACTATTAGCAACGGCCTTGGGGTCAATAGGCTCGACACGCCGTCGCTGTTCGCACAGGGCCGTGATAGGTGTGGCGAATGGCTCAACAAAGGCTGCAAACTTGGCATCTCGCGCCTTGTCGAGCTCGAGAGTGCGCCGCGCACGTCGGATATAGTTCCGCAGCAGCAGGTGGTCGACCCTATCGTCCTGCGACGAGTACGAATCGAAGGACTGCCTCTCGAGGTCCGCTAGCTCGTCCCGGAAGAACACCTCGAGTCGGGCGTTTCGCGACGCCGAGCCCTCAATGTCGTAATAGGCAGTCAGATCCCGCAGGTCGTTTGTCACGCGCACGACGCGATCCTGGATGGACTCGGGTGGAGGTGCTTTGGAAGGTATATCTATGGCGGTCCAGTCTTCCTCGCCGTCTTCATACTCAATCAATTCAATCTCCTTCGCCAGATCATCCGTGATAATTGACTCTAGGGGCGATGAAGGCTGGGATGCGATATCATTCCCATCATCTTGGCCCTCCTGAGCGACCTTGCGGATCATATCGTACATCTTCTTCGGATCTCTGTTATGGCTGGAATCCCATCCGGCACTGGCCAACTTGCTCTTCATCTCGGCCGACAATGAGCGCTTCATCATGAGCAACACAGTCAGGCGATTCTTCCGCCAGCGCAGACGCGCAGGGGAATCCTCGTCACCTGTGGGCTCGAGTACGCTGGCTGTGACATATGGGAGCAAGTCCCTCGCCCGCAAGGCCTCGATCAGTTCCGCATTCCAGCGAGGGTAATCCGTAGGCTCGGTAAGCTTGTGTCTCTGCTGCTGCGGGGTCGGGCCCGCACCGTCGTTGGTTGAAGCCATCTTCGTCTCACGATCTTATTGGTTTCTCTAAGCTCATGCCATTACCTACACCATTTCACCGCGTCGACAACATCGGCGAGCCAATCATACGAGACAGGTTGAGCTGTATGCACTTGGACTTCGGACTAAAGACAAGCTTAAAATGCCATGTGTTCCCTACATGGAGAGAGGGACGCATGTACGCAACGAGGCTCGGCGGGGTCGGATGTAACCCGCCGGCTGATAAGGTCTCGGCGGTCTCCTCCCGATATAATCCTCCCACCATGACGTGTAGTGTCTCAGAATGGATTCTGTGCATATTTACTATCATGCTTGAGTCGAGCGCCAAATGATCTGACATAGGACCCAAGACATCCAAGTATTGTGCCCTTTCGAATCAGACCGAGTTTCATAAATCTGTTTCATGACAATGCCTAGTAAACGAACCAATTAGGGGCAAGATGAATTCTGACGAGTGTTCCTAAGACCATATTTAAGTGGTCAGTGCACAGGTGGCTTGGCGTGGCGGCTTAGCCCCGTGTTGTGTATTGGGAGGCCTGTCAATTGGAATCGGGCAAGATACCTAAGGACATACTTTGAAAAGAGTAAAATCTCTGCAGGAAAATATGACGTATTTACATTTCATCAATTAAAACATGTAAATTGAAATGATAACATTTATACATTTCAATATGCTGGATATTACTTGGATGGGTTTAAATTTGGTCATGCCCGAGTATGACAGAACCGAACTTCCCATGCATAAAGCCACCTTATAATACTTAAGCGAGATCACCGGGAGAAACGCAAACCGCAGAGCCGCACATAAATCCAATTAGCACAGCCCTTGATTTCAAGAAGTAAAACTTTTAGTAAATGTTGTCACGTGTTTATATGCCTAAGAGAATTCTCTGGTCCGTGGAATACCACGTGATCTCGACGAGAGCCATTGCTGAGTCACATGACTTCCCCCCAACCGATCGTTAGCTGTCACATGATGCATGACCGAATCTATTTGACAAGATGCTTCTATGTACTCGAGTTTCCCGACACCTTCTGTGGGGCACGCACGTGCCCTAATGACTATAAGAGGAAAGATCTGTCACATTATTCGATTTCCTAGAATCAACATCATTACATCCCATCATCCTTACACTTCCCCCAATTATCAATCGCAAATTTACATATAAAAATGCCTTAAGTTTCCTTGCACGGGCCACGCCTTACGTCCAATCACAGAGCCCAAATCGAGACCGCGCTGCCTATTTTTTGTGACATAAACCCTTAAGTAAACTTAAGGCATAAACTTAAGGCATTATGTCGAATCTACATTACCTCTGTTGAGATGGCGCTGGAAGGCGTGGCCCGTGCACCCCACCTATTACCTGAATTTCTCCTCCTAGTCGAATGTTTCTTGCACTTAGAAGAAACAACATCTTTAGCATAATACATTTACATCTCTTCCAGCGCCGTGGTGTTCTTTTCATTAAGATCCACGCCCATGGTAACGTATCCAATCATGCCTTTTGTAATGTCTTCACCATCCGCAGGGATAATGGATTAAAAGCCCCCTCGCTAGCCTGACCGATGATGACATTCTGATCGTTCGTTGTGCGATTGATTTGCGTGTGGGAAGCATGGTGCCATTATCGTCCAAGAGACCGTCTCATTGACGAAGAGCTGCTCTACGTTGACGAGGCTCCCTGTTGTAGCCCAACTAGCCAAGAAGCGTAACGGAATCGGTATTAGAGTCTAGGCTTGTGAAGCTCGAATAGCTACCGGTCGCATTGCAATGCCAGAAGCCCACCAAGACGCCTTCAAGCGGTTCACAGGTGGTTATATCTAGAACACCGACATCTAACTAAAGAGGAATGCCGGTCTGATTTTTTGCTCATGTCTTGTCTTGGTGAGATTGAGGCCACACGCATGAGCCCTCTGTAACGTCAAGACTCAGGATGCAAGTGATTGAATCGTAATACGGAGCCTCGCTGGGGATGACGGCGGATGAGTTGCGGCCCCCCTGGTTGCAGTCTTTTCTGGATGGATGCAGTGGTCTGTGCACTCATCGCTCGCCAGCCAATCCTTTGGGTTACTGTCCTTAAGAGTCCGCGGAGAAAGCTTCCTTATCTGCTTGTTCAGCCCTATCGGGTCTGACGAGTAGGAGCCCTTGCTGAACTCTTGCTGAACTTAGCACAGCCCTTGATTCCAAAACCAAAAGAATTCTAAGAAAGCAGTCACGTGGCGATTCAAGTTTTTGGGCGCAAAGCTCTTGAAAGACCCTCTTGATTACAACTCCTGCGCCCGTAGGAGTATCTAAATGGCATTAAGGAGCAGCCTTTATTAGGTATTTTCAAGTCTCGTCGAGCTGAGTGGTTAGGTTACATTAGCATTAAGGAGAACTCGGCTACTATTATGTTGACATCGACAATGCAAGTTTAGGAGTACCGTGTCGATTGCGCGAGGAAGGAATGCCGAGATTTAAGAGCTAGAGGGCCCTTTTCCTTAGATAAGCAAGATAAGGGAAGGTGTGGCTTATGGCAGGTGTGGCTCCCAAACTCGGGTTATTGTGTCGCCCGCGTGTTGCTGAGGTAAGGAAGTTGTGGCTGTGGCAAAAGCCATAGCAAAATCAAGGCAGTGACTCGGGTTTTACAATCTCATCCATGTTAGGAAAGGGCAGCCAAGTCATCTCCTCACTGGCCGAAACTTCCTTGGGGGCCGAAATTCTCTGGGGGCCAAAGTCGCAGACGCCTTATGGGGGCGCAGCCCCCATAAGGAGCACAGCCCTCGATTCTTGAATGAAAAATTCTTGCAAAGATGGTCACGTGCGTGTAATTCCTATGGACAAACATCATATCACCAAGACAGATCCAAAAATGAGTCATGTGAGCTGATCAACAGATGCAAATAGCGTGTGGAATATCACGTAAGACACTTGAGTAAAACCACCCAGTCACCTGACACTCACATGACCTCTGATCTCTAATAATGTACCCAACAGGTGCTCAATCTTGTCTTGATCTACTACCTAAGACTGAATTTTCAATTAGGTATTCATCTAAGAATCAAACAGGTAGTTTCCATTTGAACAAGATAAATCCAACACCTTCTGAAGAGGCGAGTGTCTATTGGATAAATTGCATGCTTGTCCTTAGGTATAAGCACAAAACCGTGTAGTTTCTCATTGGGAATTAGGACCAGCGCCGGACTCTTCTGATTCCCTAGGTCCGTCCGGCTCAAGCACCGATTTGTCAAGACCGCAGAGTTGGAGGAACTCAGCAAAAGTCGGAAGTCCCTTGCTGGTTGATAGTAGGGTGTCCGTGTCTATATCCAAGCTGCCGGTAAAAAGCCCATCTTCATCACTAGGATGGCGTCCATTTTGTAACTCTTGGATAATCAGAGGTCGGACACATTGTTGCCCTGTTTTGCTTCGGAGGTGACTTGCTAGCTTATCAGAGCGGCCAAACGTCAATTTGCAACCCCATGACGTCCCGTCCTCCAATAAGCCTGAGCACTTGAACTTTTTCTCTCCATGACCGCGCTCGTGGCGCTGGCAGTCGCTACGGCGAGTGAATCGTTCCTCACAGACTGAACATGTGAATGGTTTCTCGTTAGTATGCGTACGGAGATGCGACCTTAGGTTAAACTGTCGCGTGAACTTTTTCGGGCAGAGATAACAGTTATATATCGCCTCCCTTTTGGATGAGCTAATGTTTGACCTCGTGGGTTCCGGAAAGTCTGTATCATCGGCGAGGTCGATGCCGTGGCATTCAGAAAGGTGTGTTTTGAGAGCGCTTTCGGTGACACATCCAAATGTTGCCATGTAGCAGCCCTCAACAATGCACATGAAAGGCCTTTCATGCCTTGCTATGTGATCATCACGCTCGCCGCTAGTACTAAACCCTTCGTGGTAGAAGAAACAATTGACTCTGGGGCATTTGAACCATTTAGCCCCATAATACCGTTGGAGTCTTTCCTTTTCATCTTGTGTAAGCGAAGGTTGAAGGTTTTCGAGTACCGCTCTCAGCTGCGACGTTACTTGTCGTAAATCAAGTGCCTCATTTTCCGAAGGCCCTTGCCCGCTTTTACTCAGCTGTTTTTTTGACCAACCCACAGCCTGGGCAATTTTATTGTATGATTCGGACCGTGACAGCCTTACCAGGCTTTCGTGGGTTGTTTTCGACACGGTCAATGGTTTTGCATCATTAGACCAATGTAGATCAATGAATGCTTCCAACGTCTCGATCAACGGAATAAGTCTTTCGGGGTCGTCTTGGTGAGGTAGACCAGCTTGAAGGTGAATGGACCAACAAGCTGAAGCATAATCGTAGAATGCAAGACGTCCTTCGAGAATGTCGTCATGTGTTTCCTCCTTGGCCCTGTTTACATCTACTTCTGGAAATCCAAGGAAGCCCATAGTTGAGAAGGCTAAGGAGAAGTGAGTTTTGATCGGAGCTACGATTTCTGATCGTATAAGATAGCTATATTATTTGAGCAACAGATATTTTATATCAATGACGTATCGGTGACTTACTCTCGAGCAGTACCGTGGATTAGTTCGACTGCGTCATTAAGCTGAACCTCAATAAGCGACGCGAAGAGGTCTTTGGGAGAATCTAAAAATCGACGTTCATGGTTTATTTCTTGATTCTCAATATCCAAAGACACCGCTCCTTGAATTTCTCGCCACCTTAGAGGTCTTGGGGCGCACACGATCCAGCCTAGCACCATCCAGATTTCTTGTGCAAGATCAAGAGGTTTATTTTCCGTGATTCGATGTAATATTCGCGAGTATCTGTGACTTTGATTAGGTGTCCCGCCAGATAAGTGAGAGCTTTGACTTACGCATCATCTAGTTTTACTGGCAATTTAGACGGATCAAGCTCATAGAGCAAATTCTCTCTAGATGATTGGCTGAACAAGTATTCGGCCAACAGCCTCGCGAATAGGAACATCCCTAGACTCTATGAGCGTCCATTGCAAGTGTACCTAGTTGGATGAATTACTCGCCTTGGGCTCTTGCGAGAATGATATTGGCAATGTTAATATTCCCCGGAAGTCTGCCAAACCTATCCTCTATGCGCTTATGCCAAACGTTCGCAAAAGACTGTAGGTCATTTTTGTTGTCTGAAGACGTAATTTTGATGGAGGGTACCATACCCAAGTCTTTGCGGGCTATCCCGTCATCCTGGCTGACAAATAGACATCTTATGGCACCTATGTCGCCTGGAGGCAGTTCATCTACCACAGACTGAAAGAATGTTGAAATCTCTTTTCTGTTTTCTCTGTTGCACTCGTCGATACCATCTATGATAATGTACGTCGTCCCACAGTTGTTCAATGCTGTGCGGAGCAACTCTTCGGCGGTAGTCTTAGATGTCAATTCTATCTCGCCGCTCATCGAGGCCTTCTCGTATAATAGCTGGAGTAGATGGTTGTTTTGTACAAGTAGCTGCGATAGTAGCGATCTAGCGACGCTTATGAAGGTGTTTCGGGAGGGATCTCCGTATTTGCAGTAGAAGACAGCGGTGGACACTTGGGATATGCTTCGAACTTCGTCTACAATAACTGAGGATAGTATGGTTTTGCCTATAAGTTCACTTAGAGGTATATTACTGCCCTGCATAGTTTGATGAACTCACCAGCCCCTGGTATGCCGTTTATCCACAATAACGGCCACGGACACCGATTCGGGTTGAACCACTTCTGGAATCGAGAGCTATCGATCATCCAACGCCCGGGGTTATCACATATCGATCTTGTCTCCCTATACTGTTCTTGCAAACTCCCTACGTTGAATGGTGAAAGCCACTGAATGACTCTCAGCCGCCGTCGATCGGTTTCAGCTCTAAGGTGAGCCTCGAATTCGCGCTTCGCACTTTCGCGAATTTTTTGAATTTCTTCATACTGGACAATTGTAGCATGGCTCTCAATCAGATCCTTATGGCGCTTTAAGTTATCCTTTAGATGCTGGATCTTTATTGTGAAGCCCCTCCAAGTGGCCTGGAACAGTTGCCTCCACACTGAGGAGAGCAAAAATTAGTGAAAGTGCCTATATAATCGGGATGGAGTAATCCTTTACATCGCTGCTTGAAGTGTTTAATCGCTTCCTTGTGGAATTCTAGAATATCTTGGTATATTAGGACGAGAACATGTTTCATATGGGCGTTTGAGGAGAAGGATTGCTCGTATCCCTTGAGTAAGGGGATTTGCTCCCCGATGGTTTGATATGCATCCAAGATAGAGTGGAAGGCATCGGAAAACGTTTTGGCGATCTAAGCAGATTTTAGCGAACTACACGAGACTTTACAGAAGATCCATCACATACAAGTAGTATGAACTTCATTGGTCCCTGTCATATATGTAAGCCATCAGTCTACCTACCTACCTCCTAGGTAACCGGCCTTCACTTCGCAAGAGCCACCCTACTTACCCAGATAAAAGCCACAATTTCGGACGTATTCACAAAAACGTCCAGCACTTTTCCGTACTGCTCCATCGTCTGTAAGAATGGATCAAGTCGCTTCATATACATCATTCTTCGCTTTTGTTCTTGTTCTTGCTGGATGGTTCGAATGCAAGCCTGAAGCTCTTCCAGGCTAGTCATCTGGAATTCCGCTTCCTCTGTTTTCGTTAATCCTGCCGTTCTCTTGAACTGATCTAGTACGGCGCGAAACTCGCAAAAGTATGGCGAAACGTTTGGAGTATTCCCGCTATTCATCGTGAAGGCGTTGGATAGCCCAGGTACCGTAGTACCCGACTAATTGAGACAAAGCTATGTGGCCGCACGAAGTGCTAGATGTTGCATTCCGCGATCCTGCAGAAACATTACGTCGGTAAACCTAGCGAAACTTTTATGAGAAGCCTGAAAATGCCTTGTGGAAAAGCCTGGCTTGAGAAAGCCTCGTCGGCTGCCTCGTAAGCAGTGAATTGTGCATATGTTCACGAGTGGCTGTGCTATGCGGCTGAGCCACCCCCTTGTCATATGTAACTCCCCGAGGCCCCTCAGGCTTGAAAAATTTATCTACCTATGTAAGATTTACTTACCTGGCTTGACTCTCTGATTCAATCGTGTTTATTTGTAGCTAGAGTCTTCAATTCAATGCTTATGGACACCAAATATCGAGAAACTCCAGAATGAAAAACACAGTTACATACAGCTGTGCAGGTGAGCGGGGTACCTAGAACTATTTGAGGCTTAAGAGATGCCATCCCATAATTTCGGCCTATCACTCGAGAATACATCCAATGGCGCAAGCCGGGACCTTTGGCCGACTTCCACGGATCCTTCTGATGAAATCTGTTTTGGAATGGTATGGCTCTCAGTTCCCTTCATTGCGTATTTGCTAAGTATTGCAGTTGTGCGACATACAAATCCAGTGGACTCCCGTCACTAGCCGTCAGAAATTGAACACCATAAGCACTGGGGATGACGAAGTCTCAGACATCAAACTTCAATTCTCTGATGGGCGAGGCAGTCTCATAGATGCGTCTGGAAATGACATTGCTGTGCTAAATAATAAGACACATTTGGCACTTAGCGGACTTGCTTCGAAAAGCCAAATACACTTCAGCGGAATAATTCGAGGAGATAACCAGAAAAGTCTGGCCACTAATTCAGGAAAGCCTCCCACTCGTGGGCCCAACGCTAGGTCATTTGCGGATTTCCTTGTATTTGGCGTCCGAGCCATTGCGGATGACCTCGCGAAGGAGTTATCCCGACACCGCATGTTTCTTCAGCACCCGCTGCCGCTACCCTCTAATGTGCCGTACGAAAATCCACAGTATCTTAACATAGCTGGTGCCTCATTCTCTAACGGATCGCTTCTACCCGCTATTGATTGCTCAGATGAGCTTGAAAAGGGCTCTAATGTATCATATTCTCAAGAAGATAAAGAGTTACAAATTACTGATCCTGCCCATGTACTTGACTGTCTCCCTCGTCGCGGCTATCTCAAGGAAGCGAATATTGATCTTCGGATATCAACTCCTCTGCTCCGGTCAGTCAGTGCAAACCATCTAGCTTTCTCAAACTAAGAAATATTTGCAGTCATCAGAAGGAAGGGGTAGATTTTATTCTCCGTCGAGAGTCCCCTATGGCCGGAAGCCCACATAGTCTATGGAAAACCACTGGTTTAGACCAAGGTCTGCAGACGTAAGTATGGCTAAGTTACTGGAATTCTCTTGTCTTCAACATACTCACATCTTTCCCAGATATCACCATTTAATTACTGGGCAAACGAGCGACAGAGCGGACGATACACCAGGAGGAATTCTCGCAGATGCTATGGGAGTAGGGAAAACTCTTACAATGATCGCATCTATAGTTTCAAGCACAAAAGGAAAAACTAGCCTCGAGTCAGGTGAGGAGCAGGATTATTCTTCAGGAACGACGCATCACATCACAGTTAAGTCGACTCTAATATTAGTACCGTCCGCTTGTGAGTAACTCTCCTCTGTCACTCTCAAAATGCTGACTTGAGCAGTATTACTCGATGGGTGGATATCTGAGATTGAAAAGTAGGTTCTATAATGACTCACCCAACAGATGCTTACCTCTAGACAACACGATCTTACGATAACCTTAGACATGTAGTGCCGGGGACAGTTAACTACTATAAATACCATGGGCCAAATAGAAGACTACCGCCTTCGTCGGATTTCCCATATGACGTAGTATTATCGACATATGGGACAGTGGCGGCTGACTTTCGTCGCGGAGGTGGTGTCCTATCCAATTTCAGATGGCGCCGTCTAGTTTTGGACGAAGGTATGCTACTTGTCTCTTTTAACCGGAGCTTCTAAACTGAGTCTAGGCTAGCACATGTTATTCGGAGCCTGCCAACAAAACAATTCAAGGCTGTAGTACAACTGGATGCAGCGATTCGGTGGTGCATGACTGGGACACCGATACAAAACGGCCTCGAAGATCTGGCTTCGCTGGTCAGATTCTTACGTGTTCCTATCCTTGAGGATATTTCTGCTTTCAGGCGACATATAATCGGCAGGAAGAAAACTCTGAGCGGCAAGTCAAAACCGAACTTCGAAAAGCTGAGATTATTGCTCGGATCGATCTGCCTACGCCGCAGTACATCGGTGCTTTCCCTATTGGGTGTCACTTTCACAACTTCTAGGCCGGAGCTATCCCCTGAAGAAAGAGAGGCATACAATGGGCTTGCTCTTGCATGTAAAAGATCGATTGACGAGGCAGTCAGTTTAGAAAATACGCACAAGCCTACCCAGAAGCATATACTCGAAGCGCTCCTAAAGATGCGCATCTTTTGCAACTTGGGCCTTGGGATGGCTGTCGATGGCAAAGAAACAGCGAATCAACTAGATGAGACACTGAAGATCTCACAACAAAGCAGATTGGTATCCTGCTCTTATTGCAGCTCATACTTTGGTGAAATAGAAGAGGAGGCTAGTCATAACCTGACGCCAGGGGATGATTTGATCTGTGCCGAGTGTGCCCCTCGACAACATCACGGACTTGAGAAAACCCTCCCAAATTGCCCTCCGGTATGCGATCCCGACAACGATAATCAAGATGAAGAGCCGATCACTGCTAAAGAAAACCACCGTAGCCACAGCGCTACTCCCCCTGAAGAGTATCCTTCGAAACTAGGAGCTCTCCTTGAAAACGTCAGGCAGCAGGATCCACAAGATAAGAGGTTTGCGATTAACCACTGTACCAAGAGAAGGGTTAATGTTGATATCAGCCTAGTATCGTTTTCTCTTCATGGATCAGAAGTCTCGATGCCGTCGCTAGGCTTTTTACAGAGCACAACATAACTTTCAGGCGGATCGATGGCTCGCTTCCAGTCTCACAAAGGAGGCAGATCCTATCTGAGTTCTATGACCCTTCAGTCAAGGTCCTCTTAATGACCCTAGGGACTGGTGCGGTGGGGTAAGCTTACACCCCAGGATCTCACTAGCTCTTCGTCGGGTGAACTAATAACACTACCTAGTTTGAATCAACTATCCATTGCTAGTCAACTCCATCTGCTCGAGCCGCAGTGGAACCCTTCCGTGGAAAGCCAAGCAATAGGGCGGGTGATGAGACTTAATCAGAAGAAGCAGGTAACGGTAATAAGATATGTGACTATGTCCACAATTGAAGAAGTGAGATACGCAGCGCATCACGGAAACCCCATGTCATTGCTAACAATCCTTTGCTAGACCGTTGAAAGTAGGCAGACTCTGAAACTTCGCCTTGCCATGGCTGGCGGCTTGCAATCATCGAGTTCGGATCACATGGAAAGAATCCAGGGTCTCAAGGAGTTAGCTGAGCTCATACAGAATCAGTTGAAGTCTTAACTTCACTGGTACGTACACGTTCCCTGCACTTGAAACGAGTTACAGGGAGATTTACTTGGGGGATTTATGTTTTTATATATACCCCTCTCCATATGCTTCTATAATATCTATGGCAGATTTCCTGGTGGAGACTGGGCCAGTTGAATAATTCGCTCTGAGATCCTACGTAATGCGTCGTCAGACTCATTATGATGATACTTTTTGCCCTTGTAACTATCCGGACCTTTTTCGGTAACATTACGCTGGACTTCCTGTAGGAGGTGATCAAGCTCTGGCCGATCCGCTTGGTCCGGCGCTAGGCATAGTACTATAAGATCCTTGAGCTCCGGGTCTAGGTTATCCAACCGCTCTTGGTGGGCTTGTCTAGTGGAAGAATCAGCTGCAGCGTATACAGGGTGCCCCAGCCCTTCTAAATCCCTAGCTGTTGACCTCACAGTTTTCTTTACTCCTCGGTCAGTCACTTCCATCATGATACTGCGGTGCCGGTCATTCCAAACTCTACCTCCTATTAAGGCCAGCATGACTTTTCCAACATCCCACATGTTGAGTTTAATACCCGGAATTGGCGAGTCGGAGATGACTCGGCTCTTTCCGAAGTCGATAAGCTTAAGCATAGGGACAAATTGGTGCGCAACTGGCTCAAAGTCCCCAAACATAACTGATCCGGTATGTGAGCTAGATATTTTATGTAACAGGAACCAAGGAAGGGTTGAATCATTTACCATTTTCAATATTCAGGTCTCCGTGGACCAGGTTAGATTCAAGTGGTAGGTCACCTTCTTCATCCCGTGGTGGTAAATCTCCCTTACTCGAAGGAGCATCCTCATTGCCTTCTGGCGGCCAGGCCATTGCAACGAGCATATAACAGACTGTGTTTAATATTTCAGCTCACATCGATCACAAATGCGTTTAGGTTCTCACAGCAGAGGAAAAATCTCCAAAGCATTCGGTTGGGTAAGGGATGACCCCATTCCTCTCGTCTTCGAAGCAAGTTATCGAACAGACCATTGGGAATCCACTCTGTGAATAAGGTCGTACCGTGCAAATATGCTACCTCAAGGTCTATAGTTTCCCCTGGTAAACGGAATAATTGTTGGATATTTGGGGCTCCTCGAAGTTGCTATAAAAAATTTAGATTAGATACCTTACAGTGGTGGGATATGAGAAGTAGACTCAGGTACTTGGAGAGCTCTGATTTCATTCCTGATGCTATCTTCTCCGGCCTCATTTAGGGCCCTCTTCATTACAAATCGTGACGCTGGTGTCGCTGTAAGCGATGGCTCAGATCGATCTATTATCCTCATCTCTAAAGTATACCCTGCTGAGCCCGCACCTAAAATCTTTTCGACTCGAAATCTGGTTTCTTCTATCCGTTTAAAGGTATTTGATATTTCCCGAATCTCGTTCAACTTCTCAAGTGGAATTGATGACGCCATTTCATCGCCCTTTTTTATCTTTTACAGCCTTCAAGACTAGGTACATAGGTAGGTAGGTAGGCAGGTATTGCCAACGGATTCATCCTTGCCCAGATGCGCTTACACTTATTCAAATATCCCATCACGGGAGATACTGGCTACACGGATTCCCGTAAGACACCGGAAGCGGAATGTAATGAATGACAGTCCAACAGCAGTGTCTTTATCCCACTTATTAATAGCATTGATAGAAGCAAAGATGTACCTAACAAAGAATTATATAGCTTATAGCCTACAAAGTGCTACTGCATGAAAGCTGAGATGAAAAAGTTCTTTAAGACAATAGCTAAGGTACCTAGATACAAACCCGAGCTCCTCAATCCGCATGCTCGGCGAAGTAAACCCACAGGGAATCCGTAGAATACAGTAACTTGACAATATATAGAATACTCATTGAGGTACCAATAAAAATTACCTCTCTAGTTAGGTGCGATAAATCTTGTCGTCCGCGAGCCGGTTGTTATAATAGCTGATTTTTTGTCCATGGTATGAAGGACGATGTTCAAATTCCGACCCCTACCCTTCCATTCTTCCCCCTTTTCTACGTGTGATAATTTTCGAAGTAATACTAACGGCAGCTCCAACTACAGCTTTGTATTATCTCATATAATCATTCAATTCCTTACAAACCTGTTATAGCAACTAGATTAAGAACAAGTAACTATACATTTTAATGCCCCTTCATGAGACTCGGTTTCTTCTGAATTATAATGCTGACTGTCTTTTGAGAACGATACTAAAACATGACACATACAATGGCATTATAAAACCAGAGGAGAGTAAACGGATATGTAGTCCTAGATGCCCATAAATAGGTATATTACATTATGCACTCTCCTTCCTTATTGGCTGTTTCGCAGGTAATAAGCATTCCGTGTGTTCAAAAATTGTCAAAATGTCTTCACAAAATCAGTGGCCAAAACCGAGAGCCCGCACATTCGGGGCGGAATTTGAACTTTTGGTTGCGTGGTTATATGAAGGTGAACCAGATCCTCATCAAGGCTCTGAGGAAAATCTACCGCCAATACTTAGGCTGAAAGTGGATGATGATATAAGAAGGCAATATGATGGGAGCCAGTCGAAGCTGCCTAAGGAAATAGAAGTCATGCTGTACGATGAGATTTCCAAATTATTCAAAGACCACTATTTACCCGCGCGTATATACACGCGTTGCTTGTCACAAGATGATTTCAAGTTCTGGGTCCTCAAGGAAGACTCAACTATTCAAACTAAACGAAAAGATTATAAATGGTTTCGTGTTGAGATTGTATCTCCCGCTGAAAGAGCATCTCCTGAAGCTTTCAAAACCATTCGATACGCTCTAGAACTACTAAGCTCAAACCATAGGGTCACGTCTAACAGCTCATGTGGATTTCACGTCCACGTCGGCGACGGCACTGAGCTTATGCCTCTAGAACATATAAAGCGTGTGGTCGGGCTTTTATGGGCCGCCGACCCTCTCCTTGGTACGCTGCACCCACCATATAGAAGGGTCAACTTCTATTCACAGAGTATCCGAGAACGGAGTCACCTTGCCCACGGCGACGTGCCGGAGGATATGGGTCTTTGGCTACACGATGCTGATAAAGATTGTTGTATTCGATACATAGGGCGCGGAACTAGATTCGGGGAACAATCAACCAGCTGGAGGCGAAATAACAACACAGAGCGCCTCAAGAGAGCATTCGACGCGACCCGAGAACCCGGCAACTTCAAGCCTTTCTGGGATCCTCCTAAGGAGGGTGAGAACGAGGATGAGGATGCACTGGAACTTAGCGTGCACGACATTAGGATTGATTTATTGGGACCTGAAGGTCCTACAGAAACGTATGATCGTGAAGGAATTGAGGCTCGTATTGCAAAACACGAGACGAGCGTCGACAAGGGGAACGCTGCATTAGACGTACCAGATTCATCTATATGGAACCGCCGGACCCAGCGCTTTGCGCATCCTAGATTCATTCCTGAAGCTGAAGAGTTGGATAAGGACCCGCGCGCGACCCCAAAAGCAGCAAAGGACTTCGGAGTCTTTCCTGGCGTTTCAGCAATTTTCCGTGCTCCTAGTTCATGTGTTGTCAGCTGGCTTCATATAGCGGAGGAGTCAATGGTTAGGCCCAATTATAACATCACCCCATACAATTGTATTAACATACAAAACCCCGACTCGCGCCCGGGAACGATTGAATTCCGCGAAGCCGAAGGAACCGCTTCGGCCGAGTGGGCGGAAATGTGGGCGAGAATATGCGTCGGCGTTACTCATTTCGCAATTCACGCCCCGGTGGTTGACTATATGGCCGTCATAGACCATATAGGAAAAGCAGCCTCTAAAAGGGCTGCGTATGACATCGTGGACTTGCTTAACGAGATAGGTCTTTTTGCCGAAGCCGCGTTTACCGAAGAGAGACTGATCCAGAATAAGGAGCGGTTTAGATTGAAATTCATCTCCGAGGCGGAAGCGTGATGAAATTTAAAATCAGCTATGTTTAAAACTATACGAAGTGTGCATACTTCTGGGCTTCGGGAGGCGCGAGTTTCCCGTGCGGCTGAAAAGGGGGATGGAGTGCCCAGGAGGCTGATTCCGTAGCGCAGCCCCCTGCACCCCTGTCTTACTATAATTAATCTGACCTATCAACCAGGTAAGGATCTATCCAAAAACTCTCGTGTTACCTGCCTACCTAGGCAGAGTAGTTGAGAGATACGTACTATTTGAGAAGGTGAAGTCTTGGTAGAACTTGCCATGGCTTGTCGATTGTTTAAGAGCTGTACTTAGGGGTTCTACAGACACCCCATTATTCTACCTGTTTTTGACTGAAGGAGTCAGTTGATCCTTTCATATCAAAAGCACATTAGCAAGGATCAGTCGCAGATATATGAGAAAGATATGAATAGAGGCGAGCCGAGGTGATGTTTCTATGGTGGTTTTCAGCGACTTTCCGTTGGAAAAGAAAAAGGAGAGGTGGTCTAGATACCTAGGTATGCTTCGCCGTTATAATAGTCTCACCAGGAATAGCCTATGCACTATCTATTACATATAATGGAAAGATTGATCCTATGTGTTTTATAGACCATGCACTGAAGACACGTTAGGGATTAAAAGCTTTGAATAAATATGCGTAACGCCTTCCAACCACCTAAAACTCCATGATAAAGCAGCTCTACCAATCTAAGTGAGCCAAAATCTATCTATGATGAATATAGTACGGCATAGCGAAGAAAGCTCGGTGACGGGGGTAGCTCCTAGAGTCTACTCAAGGGACTCCGTGTGCAGCCGGAATTAATCGCCACCAGAGATGGGAGAACATGAAACAGCCAAATGCTTATGCCACATGCGCAAGGGGTGTATTATGGTATTGGTCGAGGCAAAGGAAGGACCTGTGTGATCTCAGTGAGATTATTCAAGTTATTGACTCCCAGAAGGCTCATGCGGAAGTACGCTTGAGCGTAAGCCTTGAATAATTATTAGTATAGGCACCAACATGGGTCGGGGAGACGGATGAACTCACAGGAGACCAAAGAGCTTGACCATTTGAGCCAGCGAACGTCTTGAACGCATTTGCAGTAGACGAGTAATTGGATAGGCTCTTATCGCTATGTAAAATCAAGATTGTTTTGTTGTTCCCGGCGATTGTCTGGGAATAGAAATCGGTATCCCAGACAGTAGGTGTTGTATCTTGAGGGGTACCCTTTCGACTGACATCGACGAACCTCTGCTTCGACGCGGTGTGAGAGCCAACCAGAGCAACTAGGTCACTAGGTGTGAAAGTCTTTGCCTCAAAGAGGCTGATCAGAGCTGGAGCATCTTGCCAGTGATGCGGAAGCTTGCCCGTAGGACCAGCACGGCTATCGTCGTTTCTTCCGACGAAGAGCCTAATCCGAGGGCCTCCCGGACAAGACACGGTTGCGGTCATGGCAGCGGTCTGGATCAAATCGGCCATGCCTATTCCGTAGCTCTTATATTTCTCGTACCATGCCTTGGTCTGGGCTCCGGTTTCTGCGAGTCCTAGGTTATCGGAGCGACTGAGCTCATCGCTCAGTAGAATGGAGCCATCAGCACCCCCATAGGATGAGAATATATCCCAAGTCGCTGCATCATGGAACCCTAGACGAATGGCACCGCGAGCCAGATCCGTGCAGCCCTGATCGTACACGAATGCGGACTGCAAATCTTGGATGATATAGTACCAGATACATAAAGTGCTCTCCATGCATGTCTTGGATGTAAGTGCGCCTGGCGGGCTGTATGTATGGCTACCCGCAATAGCACTAGCCCCCTCGAGGATAGTCTTGATGGCCGACCCCTGGGAAGTCAAGTTGATACCACTGGTTGTCAAATCTCCCAGCAGCTGAGTAGACCTACGCCCTAGACCGAACTCCCCACGGGCTTGAATCTCAGCCATAGTCTTGCCCATGCCAGGGTATGCTAAAGCCTGAGGGACGGCGATGGCGGCCCAGAAAGTAGAGACCTTCATCTTGGCAAAATAGTATTGGTGCTCAGGTAGAGGTATGTATTACAAGGTCAGGTCGTGCGGATTGTATTATATGTATATCAATTATGAGTCTCCGACTAAGACCGTTAAGGGGACAGGAATGAAAAAACGAATGATTCCTTACTTTCCTTTGAATGAGAGAAGAGATGCAGAAGTAACTGCTTTTGGTCAGATGAGAGCATCGACAGGCCACCCGACTTATATGTATAAGATGACATTGCCCTTACTACGCTCAAATAGAACAAATGGATCCGCGGGCGCCACCCCAAGAGTGCCCCCTTCGAGGACCGCCATTGCGTTCCAACCTGAAAGATCGGTCAGCCCACGCTTGCCGTTGGAGTCGGCCTTTCACGGCAGAACGCCCTGTGGATCGAATTAGCATCATGATAGATGATATTACGCAGCAAGACATTAGGCCCAAGCCGGAGAGCAAGTTACCTGAGCCGACTATGTAGGGCGCTGTAATGCGATGTAGGGATCGGGATTACATTCCCGAACTATTGGAATTCCCGGTCACGTTTTCGTTCTTCGGTTAGCGAAAGAAAAGAAATGTGAAGGCTTCGCGCTTGTTTGCAACGCCGTGGTTCCGTAGGCAATTCTCGAACGCCTCGTTCATAGTCACTAGAACGGGTGTGACCGAACCCAATCAAAATTATCTTCAGTTGCACGAGAGACCCACTAATCTAAATATGAGGCGCATTGAGAGGCCTATATTTGTGAGAGTGGGCCGCCGCCGTCTTATGCCCGCCCGCGGCAAGGGGGCCCCTTGGGTTATCTCCGCAGCAGCAAGCCACTGGAGCTATTTTCTCCTAGACTTGGTGTGCCTGGGTTATCCCCGGGTTGACAGCTTGGCTCACGAGGTCGAGACTGAGTTCTTACAACACATGCGCTGTGATTGGTCGCACAGGAAATTGTATCGCCAACCGACATCTGTCATAGTGTACAGCATCTCGTGTTCCGGACGTCCGATAGCTTAGTTACGTTCCTATGAATCCATGTGGCTCGTGGTGCTTTTTCGGTGCGGAATGCAAACAGGATAACATACGCGCAACCTCCATTATGTTACCAAATAATAGTAGCACGAGGTGCGCAATATTACACGTATTTTGTTCGTGGTGTTAGTCATACTGCCTGCAAAAGTCCCGCACGACGTTCAGGAGATTCTCATAAGCATGGTGATTATCACTTGTGGTGTTTCATTCCAGCTGAGGTTAATATAAGACTAAAGGTAAGCCCCAAACCGCGAGACATAGAAACATATTATCTGGGTACCTCAGGAGGTAGGTACTCTTTGAGCCACTTACAAGGTGCATGGTGGGGGTGTCATGTGACACCCTTGTGGCTTACCACCATCCCGAACCCCCACTTTTGCACCCGTATGGCCAGCTCTGCGAGTAACACATTAATAAGACATTACCTACCTGTGTAGTGTAGGTACACTTAAAGTGTCTAGGTAGTCAATTAGTTTCATTAAGGGCTACAGAGCGTTATACGTCAGTTGCGGGAACATACTTGCAACTATTAATTGACCACTTACAACATTTGTCCTTACTAAGAGACACGCAACATGACGGAATGTTAGCTATATTGGAAACCTAATATAGGTTGCCTACCTGTCATCAATACCCCCTTTAACAGGTTTTACACTTTAATATGTAGGGTCCCGTAGAAGATTCACGTGGTCGCCGACCAGGAATAAACGGCGCAGTCTTATAGGTAACTTGGAGGTCACAGCATAGACAATAGTTCCTTCAATTAGGTGCTAAAACGGAATTTGAAGTTGTATTATCACGCGATTATACCTCGACCGATTCTGGCTTCATGAACACAGCGCTGCATGGAGGTATTGCGCTAAGATCCAAAAGTCGCTTCCCGTAAATGCAGCTATGAAGGATAAATTGAACAAACTCACTCAATCCCAGAGCATTATACCCACCCGCTGATCTCACGATATGCAGCGCTCCCGATACATGCTTCGAAGCCATGGGAAGATCACCGAGCATAATCTAGAAACATGTCAGTCGGCCCGTGCTTCAGCAGCTGACATATTAATTGCTGGGGGAAACAATGCGCGAGACGTGGGTCTTACATCATCGAAAGCCAAAACCAGGGCCCTGGAAACGGCTATGCGGCCCAAGGACGGATCCGCTGCCGAAACTATTTCACGGAGACTTTGAAGATACGCTAGCTTGTACTGGATGGCCACTTTCACAAACTCCTCCTCCAAGCAAACTATAGATAGATGACGGGAGGAGGCAAGCAAGAAGCCCCTCAGAAGGTCGATGTCGGTCGAAGAGAATAATATCCAGTTTTTCCTCATATAATTACTATATTCGGCGAAATTCAGCATCACAGGGCAGTGAGTGCACATATAAGGGAGAACGACTTTGATGTCTAGACAAAGGGTTAAACCAGATATTTCTCTTCCGTATACCTAGAGACAAGAGGTGGCTTGGTAACTTACAATGGCTGAATAGAAGATGCTCTCGATATGTCAGGGAGGTCAAGAAAGTTGCCATCGGTTCATGTTCAAACGCGCCCGAAATAGACCTCGGTGCTAATACCATTGATGCATCGCAACCAATCATAACTTGCGCGTCTTCATCCACAGCCCGATTTGGGGATTGCCGAGCCTGTTCCTGCATATCCGGGTCGTGTGCGTGTGCCTTCTGGTGTATGTAACCAGCCACGCGACGCCTTCTAACTCGAGCATGGGCCACTCGGGCTGCGTGGGAATGAGCCTGTCGCCTCAATTCTTTAGAGCCGCTTTGGGCTGGGTGTACCATGGTGATGAACTCCATAACTTCAAGGGAATAGGGGAAAAGGATGAAAGGAGGGCCTCATGAAATGATCAGCTTAAACAAAACGGGGAAGCTTCGCACACGATTATTTTAGAGGTTGCAGAGGAAGCGCAAATTGTATCTGCTCCAGCTAATTTGTCAGCGACTTTGAGGCGACGGTACGGTATCCCGAGCTAACATGCAGTAGTACATACTAATCTCAGATTTCGTAAGCACCTTAAATGCACCCGAGTACGCCCTATAGCAGCTGTAGCAGCTGTAGGTAACCGTCCCCTGCAGTCGTGCCATCACCGCCAAGACCTGCTCCTACTAGAAATAGCCTAGTCTAGTGGCACACGAAGGGAGCCAAGGATAGGGACTTGGGAGTTACCGTTTGGCGGCGTGGGGTGGTGGGGAACGCTCACAGGATCCACGTGGTTCCAGAATAACTCATACGATAATATTTTTAGAAGAGGCCCTTTATGCTCATGAGGTGAGGTGGTATCATAGAGAGAAAAATAGCACTACATATGCTCGTAATGATCTTTAATTATTTGAGCTCCGATGTGCTGAAGGTCGCCCTGAGATACCCATTGGACATGCACCTGATCCACGGTGCAGATTATGCCAGGACTTCCTGTAGATATAATTGGCTAATGTCTGGACTTATCATGCACTTGGCCGAGACTGCAGAATAGTGGCAAGCGGCATCGAACGACCATAACCGCATAAGAGTAAGTCCAATTTGTTTCTCACATAATCGTCGACGTAATCCGATGATTAGAAATTTGTTTCGATTCTTGCACAGGTTAAGGCTATAACTCACCGAGGCCTATCAAGGGACATCGCTTAGTCCCATAAGGCTGGTAATAGGGCTAATTAGGGGGTGGCTAATCTTGTAGCTAACAGATGTTGGATAAAGAACCCTTTTTGTGTGTTATTTTCAATCCAACTTCCCCCGGACTACCGATTCCATTATAAGGCGTGTTGGGAATTTTAGAGATGTGCCGCTAATATCGACACCCAACAACCACAGGGACGGGACCCTCGGACCAATCGTTCGCCATTGTTATCAACATCTACGGTTTCTAAGTCAAACCACCGTTACACGAGCATACCTAGCTCGGACCGGTGATTTCCCATATAAAACCATTAAATTCAAATATTTATAATTAAATAAATAAAATAAATATAATAATAAGGTTTGAAGTTTTAAATATTTAATATAATGTATATTATATAAAAAATATTATATATAAAAATATTAATTATTTATATATTTAAAATTTTAAAAATAATTTCGTTAACATTTTTATATATAAAATATACGTAAAATTGTTAAAGTTAATAACTTTGTAAATATTACGTAATATTTTATAATCTTTTATTATTATATTTATAAATATATTAATAATATAAAGATTTAAAAAAAAAGCTGAAATAATAATTTATTTAATTTATTAATATATTAATATATTAAAAAATTAAAAAATTAAAAATTAAAATTTTATTTTTTTAATAAAATTATAAAATAAACTTATATTATTAATTAATTAAATTACTTTTTAACCCTTTTTTTAATTATTAATATTAATAATATATTTATAAAAATTATATTAAAATTATATAAATTATTATATAATATTTATAAAGTTATTAACTTTAACAATTTTACGTATATTTTATATATAAAAATGTTAATAAAAAAAACTTTCTTTATTTTATTTATTTTAAAAATAAAATAAAATAACTTAAGTTATAAAATTTAAATCTTATATTAATAAATAAATATATTTAAATAATTTTAAAAGTTTATATTTATATCTATTTTAATTAATGAATTATAAATATTTAAATTTAACGACTTTATATGGGAATCCACCGGCCCGAGCTAGGTATGCTCGTATAACGGTGGTTTGACTTATAGTCCAAAACCAACGCGGATCCCATCATAAGTCGAGATTTGTGAAATGCAGAGTTGCAGAGTTGCAGGAATAGCGTATCTCCCAATATGCAGACTCAAATTTCGTGCTTCTTCTATGTCCAAGTGACTGCAGATGAATGCTCTGCTAGCTATTTTTCTCAATTGGATGTTCGATTGCTCAAATAACCAGTCGAGAAAATGGGCGACTATAAAAGAGACTAAGGTTAGGAGCTAGACTCCCTTTTCACAACCACCTCTTCTACTCTCCAGCACTCAAAAGCTGCCACACATGTCCCCTTCGGCTACCCAAAAGTACTGACGCCATGTCTGAATCATTTCAGATCATAGACGCTTTTATGCGTCTCCCCACTGATCCCTTTTATTACCGCATCTTGACGGGCTCCTCCATCATCAAGTATCTAATTGCCGTTACACCACCTCCCGGTATTACTATCCCGGATATCTGTGGGGAATGTTTGGGCTTCCAAAATATTGTTTGCGGAGATTGGAACGTTGGTAATCTGAGACTCACTGATGATGGATGCTTTGTTTTGGAGTCGACCAAAAAGGAGCACCTGCCAGATGTTTGTACGCCTTGGCATCATTCCAAAATCGACTTTCTAGACCTACCGGACCAAATCCCGGGATCAACCATGGAAGGCGAACTGCAGTGCCGCAACCAACTGGTGGCTAGAGTTGTGTCACCACCCAGCCAGCTTGGGGATTACCGCGCGGCTATTGCGTTCTGGTTATGGCAGCCTCCCTTGTCAGAAGGCTTAGGTCCGGAGAGTAGCATATACGCTATGATCGAAGGCTATGACATCGGGCCCAAATTCCTCGCCCACATCACTGAGAATCGCACCCGCATAATTGGATTCATGGTGGAGGGTCTTCAGGCACGCATTGCAGGTGTCTCTGACATCGATAAGTGCAAGGCCGTCTTGTCCAAGCTGCACTGCCTCGGTATAGCCTACGGAAACCTCAGGCGAGATTCTTTCCTGGTGGATGACAGTCTCGGCCGTGCATATCTCCATGACTTCGCAAATTCATACATGACGACGGATCTGGGAGTCTTAGGATGTGAGCTGGCTGGTGTCGAGGACATCTTAAAGCAGCCGTCAGGGGCTTCGTTAGCTCTTTACCGTTGGAAACTTTAAGTTTCCATCAGGAAAGGAGCTACGCACTGATTTTCACTTAATCACGACCCCTATATCAATGAAAGCATAAACGTTTGGAGCGTTTACACTAAAATACCTGAGTAGCCGCACATCGTGATGATTAAAATAAAGATATCTGCTGTGAATGCCGAAGAACTATCTAGGCTCAATGCTGGCGATAGCGTACTATCTAACTAGCAAATCAGGTAGACTTGCTTCTTAAGCCCCTAAAATAATCTTCATCTAGCAAGACGACAGGAAACTCGAAACCTCCTAATCAATGAAGTAGCACCACCCAATCATCGTTGACAGCCACTACGCCAGCTCAATTCAACATCGCTGATGTGGCCGTTGGACCTCCCCCCCTTTATGTTAGGTAGCTGTGCCACATAAAAGCTACCGAAAGTTAGTCTATCTCGTCTTGAAGCGCCAACGAGCGGCTAGAAACGCCGTCCACTGGAATACGTAGGTGGTTTAGATGTATGCCAAGAATGCTGCGTTGACTTTGATCCCTCGAAGCGATCTTTGTCGGATCACACGATGCCTCGAATTCCTTGTTCAAGGCTGAGTTCACAGTTACCGCCGGACAAGGCTTGATATTAGGACCATAGTTCCAGTCAAGTGATGTTATCGTAGGCTCTTTTGAGCCATCATTGGTTTACTATTACACCATAGCCCTTTTTCAAATTTCGAACATGAAAAACTCCAAGGCACACGAGGAGCGTAAGGTCAACGAAAGGCCAAGTATGGCATATGATAGCATTTCTGCCAACGATAATGGGCGTCCTTTAGCTCTTCTGGAGGAGACTCGTTTTTGTTTATATAGAGCTTGTATTCCGTGAGCCTAACTTTGACCCATCTCCAGATTCTTCGTGCTCAGCATCGTCAGATCACCTCTCATCTCAGCTTCATTCAATTATTTCATTAGCAGCGCCTCACGAAGTCCAGAGCCTCAGGGGGGTTTACTACCGTACCTATTCAATATTAGAACTCTCAAAACTAGCTGTACTCAAGCGCCTGTGTAAGCAGTTTACTTACCTATCACTGTGAGACCGATGTCATATTTCTGACAAAGGATGTATTTTAGTATCGTGCTCACCTACGTTAGCAATAATGTGCGAATGGAAGCATACCTATTGGTCCTGTGGTTGCTACAGGGGACTATTTATTGTCGGTAGAAAATGCAGGTTCCATCCAAGATGTGAAACAATGGTCACTAGCCCAGCGATTCGTCTCTCGTATCCTTGCTCCAACCACCCAGAATAGGGATAGCATCGTATAGTGGCACATCGGCAAAAGCGACAACTTAGAAGGATGAGCTCAGCGCCTGGCGTTTCTTTATACCACAGAACAAGGGGTTGGAACAGAGGCACATTTAGATGGCCTTGGAATTATCTTCATGCTGGTCATGTATCATCACAACACTCATTTAGCTATCTATTCCTATATAGAGATTCTGGAAATCATCACAATTGACTAAATTTGCTCTATTTCTATGCCGATATAGTTTAGTGTCTAAGGGGGGTTATATGCAAATAGGATCCTTCTGAGCCGCGCTTAGATGTTGAGGACCACACATCTTGAAAGGCTATTGGAGAGCAGTAAGGGGCTCTTTTCTTGGCAGGCGAAGCACTGATAAGTCTAATATTAGTTATTATAATTACTTGTAAGTAGGCGATTTGCATGGCGAATGAGGTGGCTGGTACTGGAGTGGTGAACGTAACTGGCGTTAGAGTTCACAAGAATAGATATTGTCAAAACCTTAAAACCACCCCCTTGTTGTGATTCGTATTAGAATATACCTAAGACGGTTCCCCATTCAGTGCCAGATTGGTTTAGCCTTTTCCCACACAGCAACCATTTCCGATTCCATTTCCCAAGACGATTCTTCCGTGGTAAACGGCCAAATAACATAACTTCGGGCTGAAGAACATCAACGAAATATCGCTGATTATATTCATCCGACGTCATTAAGGCTACCTGCACTGATACTCGGCGCGATACCCGCATAACCCGCATAATGGAAGAGTTCATCGGCAAATGCTGTGCCGAAATATGTGGGAAGTTCATCTTTAACGGCTTATGTCTTGCTGTCATGTCTATTGTCGAAAACCAAATCGTTTCACAACGGGAACTAGTAATCCGACGCGGCCGTCAGGCGCAAAGGATACTACGTATTCCTGAATGTCTAAGAGTCTTCACCGACGAGGAACCCGGAATGCTAGATTGCGACATACGGATGGCTGGCACATGGTTAAGTATCTCATACCTCATGGCGAGCCCCGCGGTTTTGGGTGTTGCAACACTGTAGGTTGGTCTTTTGAATCCCGGGGTCTGGGTCTTCGGCGTCGCCAACCCACTATGCGTTTCGATACTGGTTTGGCTCATGCTCATCGTTTCTGCGAGGAGAAGGCTTGGTCGCACAACAGGGGGAAGCGGACGAGGAGATAGTGGATAGGTCATTTGAGGAAGATTTTCGGTCATGTTTGATTACTTACTAAGTCTTAGGGCATAGTCTCGCCGTCCTAAGCTTGAGGGGTTTTCTATTATTCTGGTTTCTGGCCCCAGACAACGACAAGAGGATAACTTGCACCTTGCTCCGAGAGTTCCTGGTTCAAGCGTGCCGGCAATGTGGCCAGTTCGTCCCTGGTCATGCACTTCAGCCCATTGGGTAACTCTACAACATAATTATTAGCCATAACTTAAATGGGATGGCAATGGAAGCGGGTGCTTACGACTTCCCCACATAGTCAGACCAGCCACAGCTGCGTTCACTGAGCTGAGGCTTCGGGCACGTAAAGTTTCATCGACGATTTTAGCCCCTATATCGTACGGGAATACTTTGGACTCCACATTTACGAAGCCTGCGTCCTCGACCCATTGCGATATCTCCATTGAGAATGTGGTACCAGTACCCATGAAGGCAAACATCTCCTGCAACAGTGCGAAGAATTGGTGCATGGCTGGCCCGTCGTCGGCACCAATGTTGGGAGCAGACTCGGTTAGTTGCACCCATCCTCCAGGCTTGACGTTTTCCAACAGCCGCTTCACGACATTAGAAGCCTTTGAGCCGCTGCCTGCGAGAACCAGGCGTTGGTGCACCAGGTCAAAGCTATTGCGCCAGGCTTTGGGCCAAGGATCAAGGACATTCTGTATCTGGAATGAGACACCCGTGGGTGGGTAGGTTGGAAATCGTGGCGCGTTGATATCTATACCGACCATCGACGCGCTTTCGGGGGACTGCAGCGAACCGCGAAGGTCAAGCAGCCAGGTTCCTGCATCAAATGTTAAGAGCTTAGGATGAGCACTTGGGGATTTAATTGGGGATTCCTACCGTCTGCCGTTCCCGAGTCCAAAATGCGCAGATTCGGTTGCGAGAGGTCTATTGGAGCCACGACGAGTTTGTTCCCCATAAAAGCCTTGATCACGGCGTGCTGGTCTGATAGACGCTTGGCCTCAGCAGCATTATCAAGAGGATAATCATTCCTGTCGTCTTCGGATGCCATTCTCCTGTTTGGAGTGTAACTGAGACGCCCACCTAACGTCGGCTGAAGGGAATGGCGATGGATGTGAGGAGAGTTTGGGGAAGTCTAAGATCGTTTTGATCACTCATCAGACCCGTATTTCGGGATGCCACCACCGCCGGGACCCGCTCGGTATCCGAAGACCACGGCATTCGGGCCCCCTCTCAGGCGGGGACACAACGTCGCATATCGGATGTTAAAATAGTCATAAGTTATGACAAGCCACACGAATGCGCAGACGACATTCTGGGACATGAGTGTCGTGAATGACATGAGCCACCTTAGATCTTCGGTGGCATATTTGAGATTAAACAATCATTGCTGAAGAATCTGATATTATTGTCTTCTAGTTGTCTTATAATACGAACCTAGATTTATTTCCTACGAAATTCAAGCAATCTCAGCCATCCTGGGACGACGTTCATTATGAAGCAACGAAGTTGTTGACGAACATCCCCTGTTGCTATTTCAATCAAATAAAATAACATGTGGCATATGAACTGCTTCTCAGATTATGTAAGCTAACTACTTCACATACATATTACTTAGTAATACAATGCTTAGTAATCCAAGCACTCCCCTGTCATCATCGCCAAGACTTGCTCCTACTAGATACGGACTAGCTCATGGCTCTTTTTTAGGCGCGCCTCAGGACCCACGCTGAACCTTTAGGGGGCTGTTACATGTAGTACGCGATCTCTTCCTCTTCGCCAATCTGGGCATAGACGTTTTCGAATGCAGCAACCACATCGTCCGGCAGCGGGCCCGCTTCAACAGTATCGATGTTCGCAGTCAGCTGCTCCAGGCTGGAGGCGCCGATGATGACGGCGTCGTCATGCTCTTTCTTGAGAACGCTGTGGTACGCCGTCCAGCGGAGCGAAGCGGCGTGCCCGCTAATTCCGTTCTTAGCCGCCACCGCCACCGCGTTGTCCACGGCCGCCAGGATCGACGGCTTCAGGTAGAAGTTCGAGTATATGCTGCCGATGTAATGCTTTACGGTTAATCAAGTACGTGCCTGGTTAGCTACCTAAGGAACAGCAAATAGGATAGGTATAGGAATTGGGGAGGTTGTGGCATACCGATTTATCGTACCGATCGCCCGCCTTGACGTTCTTGTGTCTGCCGGCGAAGATGCCGCCCGCGGCGGGGCTAAACGCGTAGAACGCGATGCCGTGCTTGCGTAGGACGGGGAAGAGCTCCTTCTCGCCGCCGCGGACGACGGCGTTGTACTGGCCCTGGTAGGCGGTCGGCTTGACCCAGCCGTGCTCCTCGCAGATGTCGATGATCTTCTGGACCTCGTCCGCCCTGTAGTTCGAGAGGCCCCACTTCTTGAACTTCCCCTCCTTGTACGACTGGTCCATCGCCTCGCACGCCTCCTCGAACGGCGTGTCCCGGTCGGGCTTGTGCAGGTACTCGATGTTGATCTGCTTGATTTTCAATGCGTCGTACGAAAGGTTGATGCTCTTCAGCACCTTTTCTTTCGTGTGCGACCCCGGTTCGCTCGATGCGACCTTGGTATCGATGATGAAGCGATCCCCTGCGCCGACGGCGGCCAGTCTCGGCTCGCTGCTCCCCGGTGCCATGGGGGAGTACGTCCGGGCGGTGTCGAGCTGATTATACCCACGTGCGGCGAAGATATTAAGAAAGCTGTTCACCTCATCGGGGGTATCGAAACGAGCAATAGGGTCCTTGGACTTGTCTCCAACCTGCTCGGCCCTAATGTTAGTCCAAACTTCGAAGACCGGCAAAGGTATTGCTATTGCAGGGTTGACTTGCATTTGCTACCCCAAGGACCAGAGTCACGGGCGATTTTCCGGTGTGCGCCATTGTAACTGATGACTGTTGGATAATCGGAAGTAGAGAAGTAATAATATGAGCTCAAGGTATATCACGAATACAGACGAAGCTTTAAGCCTTTGGTTGCTTGATTCTATTGCCAGATATCTGCGAACCTCGAGGCCTTTTTATATCTCGATGAAGCAGCCATCTGTTTAATATACCAAAGGGCGTCAGAAAAAGTGGCACGAGCACCGCATAGCAAGGGGGGACAAGATCAGAAATCTCGATATCAGTACTACGATGCCGATATTTCCTCGCCATACGTCCAATCATCGCTACCGGATTGTCTAATGTTGTGTACCTATAGCTTCCATGGGGCCTAGATCCTGGAAATGGACTGTTCTATTTTCTGCGCCCTTCAGCGTATATGTCCGTGCCACACCCCCACAGATTCGTTGCCAAGAAATGCTCCTACCCTTTTAGGCAACTGCAGGGGTTCTCATAGGGGGGCATCAAAACACCATGCTTCAGGTTCACCAGACAGATGATTGTTCTGGCGTAAGTTACACGTTGTTGTATTTGTAATATTCACTAAGATCAATACCCGTCGGCGCAATTACGTTCGCAAGATTTGTAAGTAGGCCACTGACGTGATTGCCGCGTACACTTTGTGTTCGGTTATAACACCGATTTGTGCTTCACTCGGCTTGTTATCATCCGATACCTCCCTGATACTAAAGCGAAATACCACAGTAGGAAAAAGGGAATACTGAACTAGTAGTCAAACATTAGGTATTCGCCAACTAAGTTCGCTTTTTGTCTATAGAATACCTCTCTCCACTCGCTTTACAAGGTCTTGAACAACGCTTATCCATATTAACTGAAAACTGGTGCCCCTATCCCAGTGTAATCCATCGCTAAACTCCGAGTTTCACCACGATCCCGCTAGTTCCTGAGTTGCCATTCTAGTCACCATATTAACCAGCACTGAGCCTTTTAATCAAAAGCTCTGTTTTCTCCCCAATGTACTTGTCAGGATTGTTCTTCCAACTCCCAAGAAACCTTTCTATTTCGATGATCAGATTCTCGTCTTCGGGATCCTCGGCTCCCGAGATAAATTCTACTACAAGATCAAAGAGTAGACGGGCCGCGAAGGCTCGATCCGGTGCCTCGAGGTTTTCAATCATCGAACCGATCTCGAGGGCCACTGGAAAAAAGTGCTTCTTGTGGAATGGTTGTAATGCCGCCTGCCTTAGTCTGATCCATGCCTTATAGCTAGGATATCGCTCCTTTGAAAGTTGCGCAATCAGTAACGTGACATCTCTCACAAAATCTCGGATGTCAGGGGCAGTCGGGATTTCAGGAGACTGATGCCAGTGTTTCCCTCTCAGAATCTGTAGTGATATGGTCCAAGTCTCCGGGAGTTGCCAGGGTTGTCGGTTCGAACTGCAATGCCAATCTGAATTTTCTAGTGAGTTTATTTTTGCTATAAACCCCTTGAGGAAAGGCAGGCAGTTTGATTTAAAGAAAGCGTGAGTTTCCGGTGAGTAGATACGTCCAGGGAAGTCGAGCTCGCTCAAGAACGCATTGTAACCAACGACGTCTGACGTAGAAATGTATAGCTCAGCTATCTCCCATATAAATGCCTTCAGCCCCTTAATCGTAGCACCCCCCAGTGCCTTTTTAGTAGTGTTCATTGTTCTGTCAAATAGAAGATCCGTACACTGATGGGCCCCCAGGTTCAAGGCGCTCTCGGTCGTGTTCCAAGTGGAAAGCCAATGTTTCCTAGCATTAGACTGAAGAAGCTCAAAGTTCCCTCTGACGGCTTCATTAATAAGAGCAATGTTATCCCCGGGGTTGATATTTATCTTAACTACGTCTTTGATTCTTTTGAATGTAGAAGAAGGGAAAACCTTGGGATACATTCCGAAAAGTTCCGCTAGGAGCCTGGGGTTCAGTGGTACCAGAGGTAGGCTTTTGACGTCAAGGTCGAAGCCGTTTGCTTTCAAAAACAGAGCGGTCCATCGCTGGTGGTTTATAGCCGAGAGTTTCAAGGTCGGCAGTATTATCCTTCTCATCCATCTTCCATGACACGTCTGGCCGACGTTCTTCTCAGTCGTATCAGGCTTAGGAATTGCACGGACAAGAAACTTCATTATCGGTGGTAAGTCTAGCGCTGAATCCCCCTCATATACATCAGGCAAAGGCGCTTCTCCGGCTTCGGCTCTCGCCCATTCCGCCTCAGATAGCGGTCGGCGTTCATCGAGTGACGCAGCGATAGGCACCATATGCTCTTTTAGACTCTTAATAATACTCAATTGTATATCCTTGCGATCAGTGTTCGATAAAATTCGCCGTAAGCTTTCCATAATTGTAATTTGCATGTCCGTATGTGGAAGATCCTTCAAAAGGCAAACAAGGGATTCACGAGCAAACTCCGGCCACAGAAACTTATTTTCACATGCCAATTGGGCAGCCAATTCGACAGTTCTGGCTGCGATGAGAGGCAGCTCTGTTGACTTATTTTTCTTCTTCCTCGATATTATCGCACGCTGCTGAAGTCGAAGTTTATTCTTGATGTCGTAACAATATCCATGGAAAAAATCTCGCACATCACAGGAGCGTAGGCGAGAAAGGAAGTCCACGTTGAAGGGATATCTGCGAAATGGCCCCTGCCCCTGATATTTCAAGATAGCCATTCTCACGAACTCGCAAGCATCTTGCGGCGAGTCCCCTTGCGCGAGTTTCCCGACAACCTTGAGGAACACAGTAAGCACTTCGTAGTTGATGCTTTCGTTGGCATTCAACCGTTTCCATATTGACCTCGTAAGCCGCCTAAGTAGTTGCGTAGGAACAGAAGCCGAGAGGCGGCCTAAGATACGCAGCACCGAATCCGATGTCACTGAATCTCCTTGGCCTTCCAGGAATTCCTTCGAAAGGTATAGGGCGGGGAAACGAGGGTCTTCCAAAGATGGGAACGGCGATGTGAACAAAGAAGAACCCATGCCGTACTTTGCATTTAGAAAATCAATTGCTGCTGCGGCCATAGCATCCTTCTGGGACTGAGTATAGTTCTTTAAAGAACCCTGAAAGTCCCATATCGACAGCACCTTTCCAGCATAAATATTTTCGGGCGTAAGAGTCCCGAAGCGTGAATAAATGGAATCCGAACACCATGAGCTCTATACATCGTTAGTTCTGAGCATGTAGTCCAAACAGGACTCGGGCAACTTCTTCGAGTGTCGAATTACTTGGGGTCTAGGTGAAGAGTGCATAGTTGTCCGACTCGGATTCCACTCAACGGGGGCCGTAGAACTCTCCTTTGACGGGAACTCGAGATTTAATATTTCGAATGCTGCTGCTATTGAGTCTGGCAGCGCGATGCCCGGGACCAAGCCGAAAAAATGCTTCCAATACCATAGCGCTTCTTTCTGAGAAATACATTTACAGGTAAGCTCCGTCATAGCATGATCCCATATTTGTCGAATTCTTCCATCTCGCTCGGGGCCCTCATCCACTGCCGAAATGAAGATCCTCAAGGCAAATATGAAATTGTCCACAAAAGGTTCAATGGCCGCTATTGTTTCTCGGTCAGTCGGGAGAGGATCTAATAGCGTTTCTCTAGGCGCGAATAAAATTGCCCTGGCCCTTGATTCCAGGTACGGCATATTCGTCCAAGCCGATGGCACAGCCGGGATCAAGTATTGAATAGGCAGGCCTCTTGGCCAAGGCGCCCCAATATCTGCGATTTTAGGGTGCGTTTTGGATCGATGTTCTTGCCAGAACTTGTCGCGAGACTTCCCAAGTTCATCAAGAAACTTGCAGAGGTGGGCTTTAGGATCATCCATAGGCGGACTTCCTGTTAATGGTCCTTTGAGGGTCTTAGAGTACAGGTGGTTGTGCTCATCCTGTAGATTGAAACGCTCAAACTCCATTAGCATATCAATACTGGATCTCCACACTGAGCTGTATATCTCATTATCTGATAATCCCGCGCTCTCTTGTAAAGCATCTAGCAATCTGGCTCGTCGCCAAATGATCTTAGAAGGTAGAAGTTGGAGATTAGAAAGAATACCTTCATCGCATATGCCAAAGGAAGGATCCCGGCGGCATGTGGAGGCCATTTTCATATACTGCATCAGTATTCGGTTCGCCCGTACGACATTCTTTCCAAGTTGCGCCAATGATTGCTCGTGATCTGCGATATAATGTGGAATTCCACTCAAGAGATCTAGGCCTTCCTGCGCGAATAGAGTACTGGTTGAGAATAGCCTCATGACTACATGGTTGTCTCTATTGAATTGCTGTGCCCAAAGGATCGTCTCCTCGTATAGCTCTAGCGATCCCGATGCAATAGATAGTAGAACAGCCAAATGAGCCCACTTTGCCCGTTCTTCAGCATCCTGCATGGAAACGGCGTTGGATTTTCGCACTTCAAGGACATTCGTTATATTCGTAAGCCATGTCGCATTGCTTGAGTCGCTACCATAATGTCTCAAGTGCAGTAGAGCCGAGATTATTTCAGGGTCGCCAAACGTCCTGCTATGGCAATCGACAACTCTTATGATTCCTCCCAGGCTCCCAATTTTGTCAGCCGCTATGAATTTGTCGCATGGATGAGCTGTCCTCAGGAGCTGGAAAAAACGAAGAGCAATACCACTGGGAAGTAAATAGAATAGTCTAGGCGGCCAAGCATTACTGAGAGATCCAAGCTCCTTAATGCTGGCACTAGAAATATCGACCTTAAATGGCCTAGCATTCTGAAGTAGGACTTGTAAAAGAGGAAATCGTAGGCCGGGTCGAACACGTTTTAGCTCTTTTGCAATTCTATCCAACGTCCACTGGTGTTCCTCTTTCATGAGGCCTAGTAATGTCTTGAGCAAATCCCTTATGACATCTTGTCTCTCATGAGCACGGTTCCATGCTTTGATGGCATAGGATATGATGGAATAGTCCAATGCATTTGCAATGCTAGGCTCCTTGTTTATACACTCGATAACAAGACGATAGAGGTCTATTTGAAGTAAGTGACAACCTTTCCGGTTACAGAGACGCCTGGCCAATGGGCGAATGAGGTCCTCGACGAGATTTTCCGCATTCGCCTTGAGGGTAGTCGGAGTTACTGAAAGTCTTCGTAGAACTTTTAGCGAGAAGTCCACGGTGCTGCCCTCGAGCACAAATTTGAAAGGCGTGATTGTCCTGCCCGGCGTAAAGACGATGTCAAGAAATCTGGGTTCATAGTCTTCAAGGTTTGCCTGGCAGACTGTGCCCTTGAGCTTCAAGCCCTCGAAGGCTCCCTGGAAAACATCGTCCGGCAAGCATGCAGGGACGATTTTGTCATAGTAAGTATGTAGAGATCTGCTGTCAAGGTTCCGGTTGTTGCAGCCTTGCTTGCCACCAGTGTTTCTTAGGTCCTCGAGAAATTTAGAGAAACAACACTGACGGACCTGGATGGGATCTCTTGCAGACGCGCATTTCCCAATGCTGCGACAAAGAAGGTCCAACTCGCTTACGGACATCGTCGACATCAAAACCAGCATTCCAAATGATCTACCTACGTTGTTCCACATAGTCCTAAAGGAATCTGAGCGGCACTGCCTGATAAAGTGACGGATAGCGATACGCCGGGCAAGAACCGAGCGGCTCTGGATAAGAGCATAGAAGATCGCACGTGGTTCTTTGCAGACCGAAAGGAATACGTGTACGACTCTGGGTGGGACGGCTCCCGAGTCGATGGCGTCTGCAAGGTAACCTGTCAAGTCCTGGTAGGAAGTTCGTTCCAGCTGTTCTTGGAAGTATCTCGCCAGCCCGGGGGCCGGAGTGTTGCGGAGAATGGCATTGTCCAGGGCTGAGGTTGGACCAAACCCCAAATTGAGGTCACTTCTGGAAGGAATGTAGCAAGCGAATGGAATATCCTGAATTGACATGGTTTGCGATAGTTCACATGTGAAGATGGTGAGTAATCGGTATAGATGAATTGGGATAACACAAATGGAGCAGAGCGACAACGGCTATGAATTATGTGTTTGACGCGCTGATGGGATAGAGGAGCGATACCTGGACGGGCTAAATTTATGATTATGTTGCAGTCATTACAGAGAACTTCGAATGTTGTTTGTTCTTCGAAGGAGCGCCATTACCTTTTGTAGCTTAGGTAGGTACCTGTATCGTATACCTAATATTGCAGCTGACAAGTGCGAATTACTGATCAATTGAAGTCGCGATCGAAGAAGATGCATAAGCTATGGACCGCACATAGGACCTTCTTCACTACCCCTAAAGATCTGTTAAGGATAAACCCCCCTATTTTCTGGAATCGGGGGTCGGGACCCACCATCGTGGAAGTAGCGACTCTATTAATTCAATACGTCGGTGTCCGCGACGGCTTGTATCGGTAACTCTCGGGACCCTGATATTGTTCACTATTCTACACATACTTTCATGACAACTTACTACATCTTCCGACAACCTTGTCACTACTTGATGTTTACATTCTGTTTCGCGTGGAATTAGGTAAGGCTGGAAGCAAACACATCATGGCGTCGACATGGGTTCCTGATGTTTCGCCCGACTCCCCGTTTTCCTTGGCCAATATCCCTTTCGGCATCATCAGCTCACAGGCCGACCCCGCGCCACGCGCCGCAATCGCCATTGGATCTCATGTCCTTGACCTGAAAGCCTTGTCTTCGCATGCAGCCTTCGACGAGGTCTTTCCAGCACTGAAAAATCATGCTGGCATATTCTCAAAGCCGACGCTAAATGAGTTTGCGGCGCTTGGGCGGCCGGTTCATCGAGAGGTTCGCAGGACGATTCAGGATCTCTTATCGGCCGAAACGTCGCGACCAGAGGTACTCAAAGATAATGCAGCACTCCGAGAGAAGGCATTGCTCTCTCAACAGAATGTCAAAACTCATCTACCCATGAGAATCGGCGACTACACGGATTTCTACGCTGGTTTTCACCATGCTTATGCCGTTGGTGCCCTGTTCCGCGGCCCGCAGACGGCTCTACAACCAAATTACACTCACCTCCCGGTCGGCTACCACGGGCGATCTTCCAGCATTGTGGTCTCGGGCACGCCAATTAAGCGACCCGTGGGTCAGATCATCATCGACCCCACGGCGGAGCCTAAGCAACCTACCACAGCTCCTAGCAGGCGCCTAGATATTGAATTGGAGCTAGGGTGCTTTATATCAACTCCAAACGAGTTGGGATCCTCAATCAAGGTCACAGACGCTGAAGATCACATCTTCGGGTACGTGCTATTGAACGATTGGAGTGCGCGCGACATTCAGACCTGGGAGTACATTCCACTAGGACCTTTCAATGGGAAGAATTTCGCTACCACCATCAGTCCCTGGGTCGTTCTTGCGGACGCCCTAGAACCATTTCGATCCAAGGGAATTGACAACTGGACTCCACTACAGGGATATTTGAACGAAGGCAAGGAGGCCAATGTCTTCGACATCGAACTGCAAGTCGACCTGCAGAGTATGTACCACCACGCGACAAGACTGTCTAATTATCATGGCTAACACGAAGCAGCACCCCAAGGAGACTCGACAACAATATGCACAACGAGTTCGAAGTATCTCATCTGGTCATTTCCCCAGATGATCGCTCATCACTCTCTTGGCGGCTGCCCACTGAGAACAGGAGACCTTCTTGGTTCTGGAACAATAAGCGGGCCGTCGCTGCGCGAAAAGGGAAGCCTTTTGGAGCTAAGTGAGGGAGGAAAGAAAGATATCATGCTTTATGGTATGGATGTACGTCGTTTCCTAAAGGACGACGACACCGTAATACTTCGCGGGGTCTGCGGGAAGCCAGGCGAGAGAGTGGGCTTCGGCGAATGTGTCGGCCGCATACTACAGGCCACGCCACCGTAATCCGTAATCCTGTAAATATTAGGGGGTTATGGTACATAAAGATCAGTGTCGATTTCGCCAGTTTAATGAGGCAACCCAAATATAGTGCTTCCAAAATGATTTATCTTGCTAGGCCCCATATACGACATTAAAGGAAAATGAGATGCAATATGGAGGTTTGTTTCATCTCATCTCGGGATATCTTGATGTCTGGAGCTCTAGGGCACGGATCTTCCCCCCCATGGAGACCTGTAGCTGGTCGTCACGCGCTAAACGGAACGTTGCTTGCCAAGCTTAGGTACCTGTACCTTACCATCACGCAAGACTTTAGATATCCTGGGTAAACTAAACTATATTCAAGCTTGCTTCAAGTTTGAACTTCTCAGTTTTCTATTTCCTCACTTCCTACACGAAATTATCTTATTATTTCCACTGACTGAAGGCCCGGGGATTAGCCAAGTATGGCGTGTGGCTCTTACTACTACCCTAGCTGTGTTAGCCCAGTTTCAGGCTCTGGGCTCACCTACGGCACTACAAGTCGGTGATGATGATTGCCAGAATGCACGCTGCGCGAACTCCAGGACTGCCTCTTCTGAGGACGACTGCTGTGTATTTGAAGGAATCAAAGGCTGAGGGCACAATTGATAGCTGCGGAGCGGCTAATGGTGCCAGCAATGATGAAGCCTACAACGCTGAACCCATCGCAGCTTGAGGTCGCAACTCCCGACCATCTTGCCGCAATGCATCGTGCTTTGAAACGCCTAGCTTACCGCTCTTGTGAAAAATTGTCGACTTCCGAGCGCACCAGCAAGAATGAGGGCAAGTCAACGGGACTATCCAATTGACGCCTCCGAGATAATTCTTGTTGGCAAGAACATTGCTCGCGTGGCTTTTGACGCCAAGATTAACGGGGCTACAGATCTTCTTAGCCACTGCTTTAGCGATGAAACCCGCTAAAGCTCGCTCCCCTACGGGCTGACTCAACGTTCGCCATATCAGTTACATGACCATCCTAACTATTCTAGTCTTCGTCCTCGCTTGGGCGCCGCCACTCCCTCAGCATGACATTTCCTATGAATCCGCGTGTCTCGCTCCGGCTACTATCGTTCAGGTTGTCATCGCTAGGCCGTTCCACCCAAAGTGTCTCGAGGATTTGAGCTTTCACCGGGTCTTTAAGGTGGATTTACGACGGCATATATTTTCCCTGTGGCGGCGTTCGGTAATCCTGTCTGCCAAAACACAGCTTTCGCTTGACGCAGGTACGTTCTAATAGGCCCCTGACTTTGATCTGGTATTTCTGTTTATAAGCCCTCGTACCACTTTTGCAGCCTATTTATCTTAGGTACCATACAGTCCGCTGCCACGGCTATCGCTGTGGTCCCTAATCCGGCCAGTCGCCAGGCATTGAAAAGCACGGTTCTGTCTGACCCAGCTTGGAATCATCCCGCTGTGTTCTAATAACGCCCCACTCAATCTCCCAATCCTCTGGATCAGCGCCGTATCGAATATTGCGTATCCTACCAACCTCACAACTTCCCCACTCGTAATAACGAGATTGAGGAATCCATAGATGTTCGAGTAATACGCGATTGCCCAACAAAAGACTCTGTTCCCGTTTTCCATATTCTTTCAGATCGATTCCACAGTCTTTAAGCAGAGATACCCATGCCTTGAGAGCACGGTTCACCCTAGCTTTATGAACCCCCATGAACGTCCAATACCTAGAATGGGCTAGGACACGGAAGCTATCGAAGCTATTCCAGATACACCAGAATAATGGCGTAGCTGGGCACTCTATCATAGTCTCCTTAAGCCAAACTAGGCTTCGAAGGTCATATAAACTATGTAGGTTAGTCGCACCAGCCTCCAAGACCTCTTTGAGTAGGCTTTGAAATCCGCCATACATAGAGGTAGACGTATATAGCCCTTCGTAGCTATAGTGTAGTATCTGGCCGTCAAAACACTCAGACACGAAGTATGCCAAGAAATTCCACAGCGGCGTGTCGCACCCAGCTGCTTCCTTGCAGAGTCTCCCCTCCTTACATACGAGAAACCTGATAAGACAAGGGGGTATCGAGGACCACTGAGCCGCGGACCGTAAGCGGGTGCAGAGGTCAAGATTCTGAAACGGTGATAGGATGCGCAATCTGAACAACTCAAAGCCTTCGGGATAATCAATCCGGTATTTCGTAAGGATCTCCCCATACAGCACACAGCGGGGAATTGAATCTAGTGCTTTTTGGTCCTCTTCCAGGCCATCAAATGTGCCATACGAAGCGAAAAAGCTAAGATTTACCCAATGCTTGGATTGGGGAGTAAGTTCGTTGATGAGATATCCTAGCGGAGTGTCTCCCACGTAGTTTTGCTCTGTAAAGTCTAGCCCAGCGGCTAATAATATGGGTATAAAGTCATTATTTTGCGCCATAATCGCAATCTGGAAGAAGTACGTTAGTTGAAACGTACCGAAACAGCGTATCCAATAGAGCAACTTACATGTAGCAGAGTGTCACCGTAACTATGCCTATCGAAGATGCTAGCACGCCCTGTGCGTATCGAATCCTTGAAGGCTTGCATATCATTATTTTTGATGGCTCTGACGGCCGGAGAGGAATCAGGAGCCATTCGCCAAGCTCTGAGATGTATTTTCCATCCTGAAATTGTTCTGGTAACTAGGATATCCCACGCTCTATTAGCTAACCAGCTGGGACATTGTATGCGGATATTGTAGTCTGGACAGATGTTAGCATGCCCCTGAACTGGAAGGAAAATGCCACCCACGATATTCCGTGAACCCATTCGACTCTGCGCTTATCCTCTCTATATGGGTTGAAATACTCCCGAGTATTGAACTACCATACCATGGAAGCCGCAGACACCGGTCGAATTTTCGAGCTGAAGAATCGGGAGAAGTTGTCGGGTTGTGATCAAGTTGGGAGCACATCCCCGAAACATCGATATTGAGGTTTGCAGATCGATCTTGTTTCACGCGCGATATGCCAGGCTTTTCTTCTGTGACAGTAGTCTGATACTGTTGGCTGTTGTTGGCCATGGCCAACTGTTCTAGCATAATACGCGGTAGCTGTCTGCAGTAAGCCCTGTGTCTCTTATTAGCTGGTTACTACGATAAGATGATTCCAGAAATGCTCACATTGTGTAGCTCTCGTGAGCAATACTTAGCATTCTGACAACTTTCTGCAGCCGTTTCTCAAAGTCTGACAAGATCTGCTTCTTCAACGCTACCTTTGACCTCGCAATAGCCCTTTTTAACTTCTTCTGTATATTAATCTGTTCGTATAGGTCGTCGACAGCCTTTGTCAACTCGTGCAATAACGAACGACAGTATCTAACTACTTCTCGTATCGCAGCATCGTTCAGAAGATCCGGATTGTTATCGATCTGCTCCATCTCCCGTAGGAAAGGCTCAAGGATTTTGACTTGTTGGATAAGATCTTGAATGGCTGAGGGGACATTCTGTACTTCGTTGTGGAGCTCCTTGAGCCGTGAAATGGCACATGCTGTCGTCGCAGCAATCTCCACTACCGTGATAGCACTTGCTATGACACCAAGGATTTCTGCCATTGCAAGAGGAACCAAACAAGCATGCATGCATCACCCAAGAGGGTGTTGAGGGAAGGAAATAGAGGAAAGCATTATAATCCCATTTTTGAGGCTCTAACCTAGGTAGATTAGGGAGCCTGGTGGAAAGCCTACCGAAAGTGGTCGTATCCATTGTGCATTCAATTTATTTGCTTGCATCTACGCCACCAATATACGATGCCCATCACTGTCACAGTTTTCCCGTGATCAGGGACCTTCAGTTATGATAGGTCGCTGTCCTCGGCATTGCTCAGACGTGATACGTGGCAGAGACATGCAGCTAGCGCATAGCCACACCGGTTGACGATACCTCTTCGATGAACCAAACCATGATTGACCAGGAAACGAGAAACTCCCAGTACCGGCCAGCGTCCAGAGACAGCGCAGTAGGAGTTGCAAGAGGCTCATCAAGAAGCTGATCGGTATGGGTTCGCGTACGAAAGAACAGTCGAATTATTGACTTGCAACAGAAGCGGCTTGTTATCTTTCCACCGAATATGCTAGCAAACGCCACAGCCGGAAATTTACTCAGAAGATAGCCCGAGGTGAGCCTAAGGCAAGCCTGAGTAGGTACAGGTAAGCTGAGGTTCGACCCCTCATTGTGTGACAGTACATTACCAGGCACCTAAACGCACACAGAGGCAGCGTTAGAATACCCACACCTACCTCATACATATGGAGGTCCTTTTGGAATCATTTATATATGTCATACATGTAGTCGTCGATCCTCATGGTCGTTGTGAGAACCTTCTGAGATTCGTCAGGAATTTGCCTTGTTTCAAATGTATACAGGTGCCTGAGTATTTCATCAAATTTCCTTTTTCACGAGACGAAGAGAGGGAAGGGAGGAGTATCGCAAAGTTATCAATGCCCTACGAGGTCAAACTGATTTAACCTCGATCCTATGTAAGTAGGTAGCTAGCTAATATGAAGCTCACCACGCAAATATCCGTCCTTGGCCTTGATAGATCTCCCCTAGAAGGGACTGATAGAGTAGAACGCTTAGCGAAATAGGGATGAATGCTCCTCCCTAGTTGTCGCTACTCACCGCCACCTTAGCTCCGTTACTCACGCACGCGTCCGTCTTCACTTCATTTCTGACAAATAATTTCAAGTCCTTCAATTCCAGCTGGTCCGGCTCCACAATGCCGACGTCGTGACGAGTATACCCTTTATACAGCTCGATGGATCGTGGAGACTCAGTGTCGCATGCAAATGGGGCGTATCTATATCAGCAGCATTAGCGCGAGCCAAGCAATATTGGTACTGAAGGTAGGTATAGGGGCTTATATCTTATGTTATGAGGTATGCAACGTACGCCTTGTTAGTCAGGATATGGGTAAAAGTGCCCCCGACGATAATAGCAGGCCTTGCGAGGTCCGCAATAAGCTGCCGCATGGGAAGCGTTCCGCAGCAGCAGAACACGGCAGAATTGTCGTCGATCTTGCTGAGTCCACCTGCGCCGTGGTCGCCTACGATCGTGAAGCCAGCTTTTTCCAACACCTTCTTGCCCTTCTGGGTGTACGCCGGATCCTGAATGAACAGCTCCACATTTTCGCCCATTCCCGCGCGGGCCGCAGTCGCTATCGTCAAACCGAACATGTGCTGCATCAGGCGTTTTTTCTGGTCAAGTATTGCCATCTCCAGATCATAGCGACTGCCAAGCGCGCGTTCGGAGCTGAGAAGGATGTCTCCCAAGCCGAAACACAGAACCTTTGTAATCTTCCTCTCGCCGAGGACTGTGGCAAGCTGGCGCTTCAACAAGTCGCAGCTTGGGCTGCGTTCCCATTCCTCCTTCACCTTTTCGAACGCGGTGTCTGGAGAAGGGGCCTCACTAGCGATGAAATTCCCAAAAGTCCGATTCTCCCATTCGATGAAGTACGAATAGTACGGGAAAGAATACGGGAGTGTGTCACGTAGTTGCGCTTGTGGGTTGTCTTGTATCATCAGGTACCAGTAGTCTTGGAATATGATCTGTGGTCTCCTTGCAAGATTTGATATTTAGCTCACGTCATTTGGTGCTCTTTCAAGGAGACGTACCAGATAGGGTTAGCCACCCCATACATAGGATTCTTGACAGAGACAAGCGACCCGTCGAACCGGCGAAGGGTGAATGATGGCATATCCTTGCAGTGAGAAAGCTCGTATTCGATCCGCTCAAGATCACTGGCTATCCAGAGTTTCTGACCGGATCGATACAAATCTGCTGCCTTCTGAGTGCTTTCCATCTCCAAGGGAATGGAAGCTTGCAGCTCCTCCCACTCCTTTTCCTTCATGGCCTCTTCCAATCTCAGGGAGGTCTCGAACATGTTCGTAAGCTCGCTTGCAGGCATGATTATCCGTGTAATTGAAGCTGTAGCCCTTGCTACAACAGATGTGATAGTGATGATATGGTTAGATTGAATATAGAGATGAGTTACTTCGAGTCTTCTTTCACGAGAGCAAAATTCACCGAGTTGGACGTCGTAGGCCAGGGTTTTAGTACTTCGTGTCTTCATCAGGCTGCCACCGTCGAAGGCTGCCACTATCGACGGCTACCTAAGTCCTAGAGCTCTAGAGCTGCAGCCGACCTTCAACGACTAATGTTGTGTAACTGAGATGCCGCTTCTTCAAGGGCCTATGACTCACAAGGCCTGCAGCAGCATGAGACTACCATGTCGCTGGCCCGAATATGCCGCCGTCCGTCACCGTTTTGAGCCACGCTGTAGAGGATGCATCCTGCTCAATGGTCAGTAACGCTTCAAGCCTCAAACAAATGGGAACTCCTGACACGGCTGGATGCACTTACAGCAGTGTTGAAGACGTCTACATTACCCCACCACTGCGGGATAGTAACGCCCGGCAACGTGATGGCAAAAAATATGACGATCGTTGACAAGATCAACCCTGCATCGAGTGCCGCGGCGGTTATGTAATTGTAATTATGCCACCACCCGTGGAATCGCTTTCTTATCGCCCAGTTGAAAACCAGTCCCCAAAGTGCCCATGTCGAGAAACTGATCGGTGTGGCTGGCGGCAGCCATGCCATAGCTCCGAACATAATCGGTGCATTGAGGTGGCGTGCGAGTCCAATCTTCAACTTGCGTCCGAGGAACCACAGCAGGACTGGGGTTCCAGCACCAATCAGCCAGAACCAGTTGAAACTTGCATACGTCGACCCAGGACCAAACATGCGTTCCGGTCCAAGAACTCCCCAAACAATGGACGCCGAGAAGAATGCTCGTCCATTAGGACAAGTGAAATGACTCGGTTGGTGGCTGGATTTATATTAATACTCAGGTATAAGTGGCAGTAGCCGATAGGTCTTACCTAGAGCAAACATCCGGAATAGCCCCTAGTGTCCAGTTCATCACGGCAATCTGCACAAACACAGCCCATATGCTTGCAACTACTTGACACCAGAATGTGACTCGAGGGGGAACTTTCATGTAGTGGGCCAATTTCAGATCGGAGGTCTGCTTTATGTCAGTAACCGAGGTAGAATCTCAAAACTTATTTCGGTTGGGTTGCGTTGTTGAAAGAAATGGATGGTCTGAAACACATACTATCGATCCATTAGCTTCAACAATCTACGCATATGACGCCTAGCATCTGGGGAGTGTATTCTTACCATAAGTCTGAGCCTGCCCTAGCGTAATTGTACTGAAGACCTTGAAGATCATCACACCGATTGGTCGACCGGGGAATATGAACCCTGCTATGAAGGGGGCAATAACGTTCAGAGACAACATGATATTCGACACGGCCATGATCATACACGTAGGTATCACGAATACCATTGCTATGATGACCGATACGAAGAACCCCCACCAAGGTAACTGTGAGTCATACCCTAATACAGTTCCGAGACCCAGTGCGAGTGAAACAAGGAGTAGCGCAAAGTACCACCACTCAGGAGCCTCAACGTACTTCTTCATCAACTTGAGGTGAATGTCGGGTTCCTGATTACGGGCCGTCTTGAGCCGGTACCAAATCTCTTTCCCGTTGAAGAGACCGATGTGAACGAGTGACGCCGTCAGTGCAGCAAAGGAAAGCCCATAGTTCAAAGCCAGCGTCGGAGACAAGAATAGCGGCGAATAAGAGCGATACTTGTCTAAGTCGAGAGTGAAACTATCCCCAAGAATCTTCGATACATTGTATGCATTCTGGGTGTTGTCGTAGGTTTGAGACGTCACGAGCGGGAGGTATTCAGCATAACTGCCAGCATGTTAGAGGTTATACCCGCCAAGAGCACCGAGCTAGTGTAGACCTACATAGCTCCGGAATACGTAATCCCAATCGTTGCGATCGTAACGAAAAAGAAAAGGCCAATCAAGGTGTTCACATGAGCCTCCGTTGTAGCTAACAATGGGTCATACAAGTATGCAGAGACGTAGGTCCAGTCGAAGGTAATCGGAATGAGACTGAGGCCTGTGAAGCCGCCAAAGAGTTGGTTGAGTACAACGTTGTCCGGTCTAATCCAGGTCACGAAGGCGAATACCGACAAGCCTTGCCAAAGCACGCCCGGGATCCAATAATAACAGAACATGCCTGCTGTTACAATGAAGAAATACCGATAACGACTTATAGTCCATCCATTAGCTGTAGCGCCGTCGCTCTTGCTCTTATCGTGAAGCGCGTAGAAGAGCGAGGTGTACGAGAACTGGGTTGGCCACATCATCGCCGCGGGATAGACGAGGAAGCGCCTAAATATGCCGGACAACGAAATACCGATGAGCTGCGAGCTCAGAGTGAAAATCAAGGCGAAGCCCCAGCCCAGGTTAAGATTGTAGAAGGGCTTCCCTTGGAGTGCGAGCAATGCATCGGTAGAGTATGCGTAAGATATTGAAACGTTCGACATGATAGAGATAACAGTATGCTCTTTGATCGTGAACGGACCAGGATTAAATGTCCACCGTAGACCAAACGTGTTAAATACCTTCGTAGGCACAACTTTGGCCCATAGACAACCGATTGGATAAGCCAGGAGCACGACGACCAAAGCTGGGAAATTAACCATTGGACTTCGCATGCTCAGTAACATGTTCAAGCCGCTGCCGAGGGTTACGAATATCATGCCCAGTATCCACGCTCGTACGGTACATGCAACTTCTCCGCCGTCAGTGTTGCGCACAGCGGCACGCACCTCTTCGTAGGGTGAGTTTTCGGTGAACAGCAGGTCGACCTCAGTAATCTCTGCGGCGTCGCCATGTTCAAGAGCTGACTTGACCGCGTCAAGCTTCTCTTGCGGCAGATTGGGGTCCCATTGATGATTGTGCTGGATTTTGTCGAGATCCGCAATGGCAGTGGCCACGTCTATCTGCCGAAGCTTCTCATCGGACGAATTGGGCGTCATATCTTTAACCGGACTTGGATTGATCTCTGATGCTGTCGTAGCAGAAGCATCTGCTCCTTTGAAGGAGAAACCCATGATGACGGGTTGTTTGCTATTGCTAGACGCAAGCTGGTGGTGGTCGCTGGCAAGAAAGTAACCTAGCTAGGTAGGGAATCATGGACAAAGAGCTGGTCTTATCTTTCCCGTCCGCAATGGGACGAGATACATTGCAATCGCCTCATCTCCGGACACGACCTATCAGAGTCATCGACTAGTCGAGGGATTGAGGATTGCCAGCCAGCCGGTACGACAGACCCTAGACCGCTCCCCGCATTGTCTCCTAGCCCCCCTTCGCGTAGTATCGACCTTCCCAATACAACAAGCCCTAGTCAACGCGTGGCCAAGTGCGGGCACCCATTGCACCGTTGATCGCGGGCATGACCTAAAATAGGCCAAACCTGTTTATGGCGTCGAACAAGCATTGGTGGCTCTGGACCGTGTTTTCTCGGCACCTTTGAGCCGATATGGACCGACGAGAGTGGAAGAGATACCCAGGTGGACTGGTAGATAGGCGAAATAGACGAGAACGGCTATAAGACAGCCAATGCTTATCGTACCCACTTCTCCAGACGGTGGAGATTCTCGTCCCGTTGCCACCTCATTCTAAGCGTGCCCAGATAAGAGAATGGTGGCGCACAAGCTTATTACGTACGTACACATGAGTTTGTGCTAACATCGACAAACTACATCGTGTATCTATTGAGACAAGGTGAAGCGATGCGTCAAAATCGTGCAATATTGCCTCATTTCTGAGAGCTACGAAGTTCAAATGGACCCAAATACCTGGTATCTAGGTCTTATCAGTGGTAAACAGTTCGCAGGCGCCGCATGACCGGGTATAATATAGGGTGATACGACATATTACGATGTGAGACTGAGACATCGGCGCCGAAGTTTGTTGCGAACATATTGAGTTTGCTGTAGATACTGGCAGCTCAAAGGGGAGAGATAGTAACACTAGCTAACGAATCCAGATATGTCTTTGCATGTAGGAAATAATATAATATGGAAGAGAATATTGTCAGACAGCGAAGGCTTTACGTATTTATGTGAAGGGCTGACGAATTGGCTGTTGCCTGAGGCTGATATGATAACTGATAGCTGATTGGGCTTATTCCACGGCGAGATGAATGCGGATTTATCTGCTATGCCTGAGCCCGGAGCCTTGTCTGGTCATCTTCCATCTCAACCAAGTTGACGAATACTCATAAACAAACGAGATGCCGCAGACTCACCCCCAAACCCAAGTGATTTTCGCGCCTTCGAAGGAGGATCCTCGTGGCGTCAAGTCCATCTTCCTAGCCGGCACTACCACTAAGACGGATGGCCGTGACTGGCGCGAGGTCCTCACCGAGTCCCTCTCTGATCTACCCCTCACTATCTTCAATCCATACCGGAAAGATTGGGACTCTACTTGGCGAGAAGATATTACATTCGAACCCTTCCGGGAACAGGTAGAATGGGAACTTGAGAAGCAGGACAGTGCTGATATAGTAGTGGTACACTTCCACCGGATGACTGAAGCGCCCGTCAGCTTGCTTGAGCTTGGGCTTTGCGCAAGGACCGGCAAGGCTATCGTCGTCTGTGACAAGGAGTATAAGAAGAGGGGAAACGTGCAGATTGTGTGTCAAAAGTACGGGGTTGAAATGGTGGAAAGCATTGAGACACTAAGACCAGCTATTGTGAAAAGGCTACACATGGAGTCTTCGTGAGTTTGGAGTATGACGGGTCGTTCTACCACTGGATATCCGAGCCCGAGTACATACAGTGTATGCCATCTTCGAGAAGATCCAAGAGGATATTTCAACTATCCCGGGAGGAGAAGATCAAGGGGTTGCTTAGGTTAGGTACTTGCACCTTGGTTATCCTTATTGCAACATGTATTTCCGCACTCAATTCTGAGGAATAGACGAGAAGGCCAAGGCCGAGATGATTCCCATATTTCGCATCGGATATCGGGGGCAAACAGTGGGAATACCCCGGCTTGGAACGGGCGGACCGGGGTTTCTCCGCCTAAACTTAAGGTTCTGGGTTAGGTTAGGTACCTAAGGGTGATGCAGGTGATGGCCGCACTGGGCAAAAGTTGGGGTCGAGGACAGATGTGGGAACTCGGACCCCGCCCGTTCAAGCAAACACCTCTTGAAAGTGGCGGGGCTTTGGACATTTTTATCTTTATCCCTTGATTACCCAAACGTGTCGTCAATTTACCTGAGTGGTTGAAAGGAGAAAGGAAAATTGCACATACCATAGTCCGAAATAGGATAGCGGCGCTCTTGTTTTGTATGAATAACTGTCGTCTTCAGTCCCCATCGCTCTCCCGTCGTAAGCATCACAACATCGCACCAAGATTCTAGCAAACCATGGACGACCAATTCAACGGCCGTACAGACGACGATCTGTTTGCTGACGACTTCGAGCCCGTCGAAGCACAGCAAGAAGAGCCCTCGGCAACAAAGGAGAAACCTGTTCCAGCCGTCGTGAACCAGCCGTCACCAGCAAGTTCTACAGAGCCCACCGCCACGACTGAGTCTACCCCAACGCCAAATGCGCTTCGCTCTCTAAACCAATCGCGACACGCAAAGCCCTCGCAGCCATCATCGCACCACCACCCGCGCCCGCGCAAGCACTCGCCGAAGCCAGCTGCTGCAGCAACAACTCCCACCACAGCCGAATCGCCGCAACAGCATGACCATCCTACAAAGAGCAATGGTGGGGCTACCGACGACGACAACAACAACAACAACAACAACAACAAGAAACCGCAGACGCTGGCTGCGAAGCCGGGCCAGAACACCGCGCTCGCCGACCGCCTAGCCTCAGGCGCAAACCCGCGCACAAAGTTGACAGAAGCGGAGCTCGCGGCCAAGATGGAACAAATGCGGCTGATATCTGCCGAAAAGAAGCGGCGCTTCGACCAAGCCGAGCGCGACAGCCGCTCGCATGCCCTTGCCTATGAGAAGGGCATGGAGGAGGCGCGACGTCGACGCACCGAGGAAGCAGAACGCCGTCGAAAGGGCGAGGAAGAGCGGCGCCGCATGGACGAGGAGCGAGCCGCCAACCGCGAGCGCAAGCTTAAGGCTATGGGCGCTAAGGAAGGCGGCAGCTGGGACGAGGGCAAGGCCTTCGAGGAGGAGAGACATAGGAGGGCTGGTTTCCGCAGCGCGAATGGTGGTGTACGTGGAGCGCGGGCCAACGAAGGCATAGCTGGAAGTCGGTTTGCTGAGAAGGACAGCGATGCCATACCGAGAGAATTCGGACCGGATGATTTTAGGGGCAGAGGACGCGGCGGACGAGGACGAGGAGGATCCCGGGGCGGTGGACGAGGCGGTAGAGGAGGATTCAACAACGATCACGAAAGAGGTGGTGCGAATAGGCCGGCGCAGAACGGTACCACGCCTCAGCAGCCCAAGTCAACCCAAGCTCCGCCCACCGCAGAAGACTTCCCGGCGTTACCGACACCCAAGAAGCTAGACACGACGACCAAACCGGCCGACGCAGCAAACCCTACTAGTCTATCACCAAGCCTGAATTCGCCTCCGGTTGGAAAATGGGACGACGAGATGGCCGCGCTTGACGCCCAGACCTCTGGGGCTTAGAGGCTCACAAGAGCCATTGTGGAGATCCTCTTCCCCAGTGACGCCAGGATATTCTTCAACGAACGGGCGTGAAAGGTCGGATTGTTTTAATAGAGTGCAGGAGTCGGGGAAAATCCGCGAAGAGACGGAAACGGCATCAAAGTACAGGCTCAACGACGCCCGGCAAGGCATACATACGAACGAGCATTAGAGATACCAAGAAGGGCGTTTAATAAAAAAAAGTGCATTGTATTACCAAGTACCAATTGACAATGGATGTTGTATGCCCGACTGCCCGTAGGGATATCATATCTAATTTTGACCACGTAGGCCCAAACGCCAATAACTCCATGTCATGCATTACTAGTGTCGTCACCCTTGAATCGTCCTCACTATCACCATCCACTGCGGAAACCACGTCCACTCCTACCTCCGTAGCCACCACGTCTGGGCCCCCTAGGTCCTCCTTTCCATCCACCGTCGCCATAACCGCCGTCGTCCCGGGGACCGTCATCCTGTAGCGGCGCCCGCGGTCGACCACGGATATCCTTGGGTAGCGACTCGTAAGTCTTGCGCATCTGCGCGTATCCCAGGTGCATCTTCCCGTAGAAGTGATCAGCGAGGCGACGGTCGTTATCGAGGCGCGAGAGGTAGGCGCCGCAGACGTCGCAGACCTGGAGCTTCTGGTGGCCGGACGGCCCACTAGTGTCGGCCAGCGTCTTGAGCTCGCGCTCGCGCTCCATCTTGGCCTGTGCCGCCTGCCGCACCTTGAAGAACTCCTCGTACGCGCGGCTGACCTCGCCCAGGTCGCCCAGGATCTGCACCTCCTGCAGCCCGCAGTTGATGGTCGCGCTCAGGTCCGAGATCGCCTTGAGCAGCACGTTGGTCTGCCGGATCTCGTCGGGCGTCTTCTCGAGGCGTCGCTGCGCCGCGTCGATCCGCCGGTTGCACTCCTCGATGTACTTCTGCAGATCCCGCGCGTAGTCGATCTCGAAGCCGTACTTCTGGCGCGCCGGCTCGGGCAATGACTCGTACTCGGTTTTCAGCGACTCGGCGTGGATCTTCGGACACGGTCCCAGGTCTTGCTTCGTGTTGGTGAAGAGGTCGTGTGGACAGGTGCCGACGATGTAGGAGCGGCAGACTTTGGGGTCGGTGAGAGAGACTTGGGCTGCGCGCGAGGTTTGCGGGCCGCCCATGAGCTGCTCTGCGAGGGGGGTTAGCTAGAGAGTCTGGGAGTAAACTGGGAGGTTGGGGCTTTACCGAGCAGCTTTCTTTGTTCTGCCGCCATTCTAGATTTCTGAATAACAGGGGCCTTGAGGTGATGGATTTATGGTTTATGTCGTGGCGTCGTCACTGATTGATAAAAGTATGTAGGCTTGGGAGTAGTGGTGACCGTCTGTGTCGGCCGTAGTATTGAAAAGTTGAAGTTGGGAAGGCAAGGCTGAATCAATTGAACCCGGAACCGAAAATCCAATTTTGCGGGGACCAATTAGGTAAGTTCCAGGTAGCTTTAGCGGCGTAGCTGCATCCTTTGGTGGGTTCTGCAAGGGGACCCGGGGATCTAGGCAGTCAGGGGGGACCCTCCACTAAAGCCTCGCTGAAATTATTCCACGTATTCAGTAGCTGCACCCTCGTATCCGTTATCCATGCAATAGTCGACGTATCACAAATCCTCTTTCCCATCTACAACTACAACCACCACCAAAAAGGTCGTCCTCATGGACTTTCGACGGCCACGATGCGTAGTTTCTTTTCTTACTTGATACCCTTTTCAATTCTCTTTTGGAGTGTTGCTGTAGCGTCCGACTATTACGAACAGTTAATTCTTAAACCATTGCCACAATCCACTCTCCTCGCGAGCTTCAATTTCAAATCGAATACAACCTTGTCGCAATTCGAGGCGCACAACTTTCGATACTTTCCTCGGTCGCTAGGACAGATATTACAACATGTGGGAACGAGAGAGCTACATCTGAGGTTCAGTTTGGGACGATGGGATGCTGAAAGCTGGGGGGCGAGGCCGTGGGATGGGACGAAAGAAGGTGGAACAGGCGTTGAGCTATGGGCATGGTTGGAGGCAGAGACTGACGAAGAGTATGCGGCTTTGTTATGCCTTTTGATGCTCTATACTAATATTCCCGATTGATAGAGCCGATCGCAAATGGCGGAGTCTGACAAACGCGTTATCGGGCCTCTTCTGCGCCTCTCTAAACTTCATTGACGAAACTAGAACGACTCGACCCGTCATGTCCTTCCAACCCGAAGGAGATCATTCCAATTCCACTCTTGCCAACATGCAATTGTTACATGGCGTATTACCCAGAGAAGTGGTCTGCACGGAGAATTTAACCCCCTTCTTGAAACTGCTGCCGTGCAAGGGGAAAGCGGGAATCTCAAGTCTCCTTGATGGGCATAAGCTCTTCGACGCATCTTGGCAGAGCATGGCAATCGACATTCGACCTATATGTCCAGAGGGTGAAGAATGTGTGCTTCAGATTGAGCAGACCATTGACATGGTCTTGGACATTGAAAGATCCAAGCGACCTAGGGGTAAGCAGCGGCTGTTCCCCTATTTGGTTCGATTTTCTAACATAAAATAGATAATCCTATTCCTAGACCACCACCGGGCCATGAATTGAAGTGCAACTCGTCAAAACCATATCACTCCGGCGACACGTGCTTCCCTACCGACTTTGCTGAGGGCCAAGAGTGGGCCTTGGACCAAATCTTTGGCAAGTCAGTTAAGGGGACCTGCCCATTGACTGATTCCAATGTCCCTCCTGTGTGCGTCCAGGTTCCCCACACCAGAGATATATACACAACCGCTGGTGCAACTGAGATTAAGAATCCAAACGGACTCTCGCGATGTTATCAAATCCCATCAGAGTCAGATTTCTCAATGATTCTCCCCCGGATGTCACGAGAAGGTGAAAATGCCAAAACGGATGCAGATGAAATCGTTAAACCGGAAACACCCCTTTTATATGCGGAGCGCAGTTTCACCGGGCATGGGTATGAGCGTGGTGGAGTTAGGACCATTCTCACCAACCCGAGTCCAGACACGGAGGTGGAGTTTGTCTACATGGAGAGCCTTCCTTGGTTCATGCGGATTTATCTCCATACACTTCGAGCTCATATTGAGGGAGGCTCGGGGTCTCAGAAAGATGTTATTGAAGAAATTTATTATCGACCAGCCCTGGACCGTGTTCGAGGAACACAGCTTGAGCTGCGGATGCGTATCCCGCCAGCCAGCACAGTGTTTCTTACGTACGATTTTGAGAAGTCCATTCTGCGATACACGGAATATCCACCAGATGCAAACCGCGGCTTTGATGTCGCAGCAGCTATTATTACCATCCTACCTTCTGAGGCTCCCAACGCGCCGTTAGCGCGACAAAAGACTTCTAACCTCCGAACCACAACACTACTCCTCAGTCTTCCGACTCCAGACTTCAGTATGCCGTATAACGTGATCATCTTCACGAGCACGGCTATTGCCCTCGCTTTTGGTGGCTTATACAATATCTTAATACGACGATTCGTGGGGGCTGATGAGGGACCCGAGGTTATTTCCGGTGGTTTGAAGGGGAAGATTATCGTGGGTGTTATGAAGCTGATAGGAAAGTTAAAAGGGGCCAAGGGAAAGGTAGACTAAACGCTAGTTATAAATGGGTGTTGGTATTAAAATAAATAGAGGATTACTCCCACGTTACTCTGTCCCGTAACCGCTCGGCTGTAAAATGATACAAGTTATTGCTTTCGGATCTTACTAGCGCAGATGGTTCCAATTATCGATGTTGCATTTGAAGTAAAGACTAGAGGTCGATGTTGAAAAGTGCAGTAGGCAAGGGGGGTAAATTAAAATCTGCCAACAGATACCAGAATCTCTAATTAAAAATCTAAAATTCCTAAAGTAAATTTGAGGCCGAGGTCCTCCTATGAATGACATATGTTTTTATACCAAACGCCTTGCCTTTTGTACATGGGTTGCTGCGCGTCTTATGCATGAGTCAATGAGATGTCCTACACCAACCCCTGTGGTTGTAGAGCGGCCCCTAGAGTATACGTGGATGAGCGAAAATAGGCCTGCATCCGTCCCATTATGACAGGATTCGATACTTGCTCCCAATGCCGCTGTGACTGCTGCCACCGGCCTCCACCTTTGCCCCCTGAGTCCAGATAGTCCACGGGATCAGGCTGAGTCGTGATAGTCTCGAAACTTGACCGCTTGCTGCTAGGATACGATGATGAATTATATGAGTCGACTGTGCTGGTAAGGGACGAAGAGGATTCTCGGCGGTGATGTCTCCGCCTCCGGTGGTGGAAGTCGTCCATGAGCACCTCGGGGTCTGGATCTGGAGTCGGATCTGTCTGCACACTCGCATCTGCGTAGTCTGTTCGAGGCTTCGTGCTCATCTCTTGCCTCTGTCTGTGAAGTCCCCTACTGGCATTATTGTGGTGGCCACAGATGCAATGATCATCCGAAACTTTAGGTGCCATAATTGGGGACTCTGCTGGTGTGGGTGGGAGATCAGTTCGTTGCGGGCTCGGCTGTTCCTTGAGCACCCCCAGGTCATCATGTCCGTATACCAAACTACGCGGACGTGTAGCCCATGACCTTCTCTGCTGCTGAAAAGCAAGCGGGACGAGTGAAATCGCACGTAGCTTGCTGACAGATGATGATCGGCTATGACTTGGAGATGGCTTTAGATGCGGTCCGGGCAGATTGTCAATCGTAGGCGACATAGACGGTAGTGTGCTGGATCGTGGCCGTTCAGTATCTCCTTCTCCCCTAGAAAGCACCCGCGCTCTTCCCGTCCGCCATTTGCCTGCCACAGGTAAATTCTCCCCGCTGAAGGTCAGGGCTCGTCGGAGTCGTGCCTGAGAGCCCGATGGTTCACTGCGCACTTCGCCATTCCTGTCGGACGCCCAAAATGTGTCCTCACCCGAGAGTACCACCTGCAAAGTCTCGAAATCTCTTGCGCTACCATCGGCCGGGAACAGCCACTCTTGTAAAGGTTTTGGAAGACCATTTGATCCTAGGGAATGCGAAAAATATTGAGCATAAACGTCATAGTCGAATTGAAGGGATTCCAAACTTACGTTGTCTATATTCTCCGGAATGTGTCTTCCAGCAAATGTAATGCTGCCCGCACGATCCAAGAGCAGTCACCACTAGTTGCGCCACGCCGTCCGCATCGCTGGTGTCGTTCGCTAGGGAGTGCAAGATATCCGCGAGCATTATTTCTGAACTCTGTACTGACGCGGAGATATAGTGTTACATGGTATTCCAGCCACACGCACTCATTCAATTCGTCTTTAAACTAGCCAGCCGTATAGGAATTAGTGTAGATAGATAACGAATGCATACGAAGATCATAGTAAGATAGTATACAAATTAGATTATTTTCAATTCGAGATTTTCCAAAATGCTTACGGCAAGCTGCCAGCAGCTAGCTCCCGATGATCAACAACAGAAACTATCAAAAGCTGGCTGGGCTTTGGGGAAAAGGCAAACGCATGATTATGGATGCACGGGGGAGAGGTGAGACACCAAGGTCCTGGAAAACAGCTGATATGGGGCCAGCGACGCCCAGCTCCCCAGGCACAGTCGCATTTGAAACGGGAACATAGGATCCATGGATGCGCCCCATCGCGATTCACCACGACGCCGGGGTAAAGGACGGTCTAGCCTCATTTAAGGATTCGAATGAGCCCATGTACCTCCTGGTCCTAGTTATCACGAGTATAACTGCCGAGATTGGGTCATTCAATTCAGATGAAGACGTCGAGCTCGAGGTAAGTTGAGGTTATTTCAGAGTGAGCCCTTGTTGTCGTTACACTACCTCGAAGCGAGACGCCAAGACTTCCACGTCAGCCAAGGGCACGGGCGATTCCCACGGTGTAGATTCAGCTGTGAAGTCCTGGGAATATTCATGAACCCAAATACAATATTCGAATACATTTCAAGTAACAGAATCAGGGATCGTTAATGGCCCGTCAATTATGTGACGGCTCTTCTATCTATTATTTACATCATCCTCTATCCTCTCAGCGATGAGCTCATCTTCAACGTAGGGCCGTTTATACCCGGATTCACCCGACTCACCAGCCAGCTCATCAAGAGTATCAAGTCTCTCAATGGAGCTGGCCGCGGTGACAGACGCAGTATCACTAAGACCATCTGCTTTCCTCGCAGCAGACCAGAATGAGACATTGTCAGTTGCTGCGCTAGGTGAGTGAGGGAAGTGACCTGACGGATGTTCTGCACTAGATCCAGGATCAAGACACAGCTTGCCCAAGTCAAGACTCGTCTGTGCCGTCTCTGCGGCTTGATGATCTGTGGCGTCTGTGCTGTGCCGTTGTGCTTCCCCCGCCGCTTGCGCATCCCCGTCAGCCTTTTGCTGTTTACGCAGCATCTCTGCCTTCTCCTCCTCTTCTCTTTGCGTCTGCTCCTTGTGTTGCTTCATCTTCTCATCTAATGTTTGCGGCGCATTCGGATCAGGCTCCGGCTTGCGCTCTTTCTTTTCCCGTCGAGTCAGCTCTACCTCGAGCACTCTAGTCCCCATAGGGACTTTGGTAGTCAGACCGTCGTCGTCACGGTCGAAGTATAGAGCCCAGATGCCGGGGAACTCCTCTACCGCGACGAATCCCTCCCACCCTTCTAGTGTCATGCGCCGGTCCTGCCGGGTGCAATCGAAGGGCCCAGTGATGTGTGGTTGTGCCTCAGCGCGAACGCCATATTTAACTTCATATGTGTCTTTGTCGACATATATCCAATTCAGCATTGGAGGATCGTCGCTAATGGTGCTGACTAGCCCCTCATATGGCTTGTCGGGGTACGGCAAATAATAGCCTGCGAATGGATGCCCGCTACCTGTAGTAGTTGCTTGGGAATCCTCAGCAGGTGAAGCATCTGTGGTGATATAGAGCTATGATACTGACGTATTAGTTATATGTCCAACGCCTCTTATATGATTAAAAACAGCTTACCTTGTTGTCTTTTAGGACGACTATCTTGCCATTTATATCGCGACTTCGGATCGACTGCTTGACACAAGATACAACAAGATTACAGCGACGAGCACGGTGCTCTTCGCGTTTATTCTTGGATTGACTTTGCCGAATCGCTTCTTGCGTTCCTAGCAGTGCAGGGGCGATCGTGAGTGCAAGCAGCATAGGCACAGCCATGGCTACTTCTTCGAGTGCTTCTTGGAGGGTCTTCCCTTGAAATGTGAAAGTATGCGATGAATTGATTTTGGACGACATTAGTCTCTATACTCAAGCACTGGCAATCAATGCCGCCAAAAGTTGCATGTAGAAGGAATAAGAAAGGGTTGATGTTTCTCAAGATGTTAATCTCTCCAGCTCAGAGATAGGCGAGATGTTTCTTACAAACCAAGGCAATATTTCCTAAATTGCCACGAGAGCTCTAGAACTCTTTTTCGACTTCAGGTTCCTTGTAATAGAGTAATCTTCTAATGCATTCAAGCTCCTTATTCCCCGACGGGTCATGCCATCCTCAGATCAGATCTGAGTGCTTGTCATGCGAGGCAGGGGTGAAGCGAGACCCTTGATGTTTGAGGCTCAACGCTTTGATCCAGGGTCCACCACACCCCGGCGGCCAGCGGGCAATAAGGATAGAAAGTAAGGCCTCGTTGTAACTCTTTCAAGGGATAATTGGATGACCTCAATCGTGCCATATCGGACGAGTATGTTACATCCGAGTGCTTAGGAATTGGGATATGCGTCGCGGTGAACCCAATACCAATTGGCGTTTCGAACGGAAAGCTGGAGAAGTACGACTGTTTCTCAGTCTGTGCTGAGTTCTAATAGATATATAAAAGTTGTTCTCATCTCAACCAGGAAAAATTGATCTACGCCATCCATAGCATCAACTTCCATCATCACAGCTTCAGCCGGCCTGATCATTACTTCCGTTCTTATTCATATTTTTTGAGATCTCCATTTGATCAATCCCGAAAATCCTTAATTCAAAATGGCCACTACCAGCACGTGAGTCCTCTGAGCCTCGCCCTTGGTTGCGATGTATCCGCTCTAACATGTTTCATTCAGCACTTCCGCTATCCCCATGAAGAACAACGTCGCCTACAACAGCGACTCGGAATCCGATGGCCAGGCTCGTGGCGGTCGTCGTCCTCAGAACCAGCTCTCCCAAACTCTCCCCCAATTACCCACCTCGGCCGGTTTGGCTCAGCCAGCAGGTAAGATGAATCTCACGGGCTATAATTAAACAATATTAACTCATCCCACCAGGTCAACTGCTAAGGGGAGCAACCGACGAGCACGGCAACCAAAAGTCTGCCGCCCTCCTTGTCGGTATTAAACTGGACTTGGAAGCAGAAGTGCACTTGACTGCCAGAGTCCGTGGTGATATCTGTGTTGGTCTCTACTAAGGGGTAAACACATTAGGAGGCGCGCAACGTCATTTTATTTACGGACGATAAGCATAGCAAGAGCGATTGCATTTGTGAGAAGCGAAGCCGGAAGTCGGGCGCACAAGATACCCCCCATTTTGCATGGATTGTTCAGAGTTCTAGCTAGAGCCGTCCCAACTCTAGTACATGTTGCCGAATGGCTACGCGGGCTGGCTGGCCGCCGCATGGCAAGACGATAGATACCATAATACGACAACTTGGAGATCTCATAGTATCTGTGTCAATGTTTTCATATTGCGTGCGATTCGAGTAGCTACCTCCTAAAGTAAAAGTTGAGAGAGAACCAATTTTACCACACTGTCTCCAAGCCATTGACCCCCACTGGGCGTTCGCCGAGGGTGGTGATACGGAAGCCGTGGCGCAAGCCTTCCTCCTCATTATGCACATCGTAGTCAGAAATTGCAGTGTGCGCCGTAACCCTGTTGTCCCAGAGAGACACTGTCTGATCGTCCCATTTTACACGGACCTGGACATCTGCACTCTGAGAAATGTGCTGCCATGGAAAATTAGCTTCTGTTGCAAGTGAGATACTATTCATTGAACCAACCTTGAAAAGCAGCTTAAGAATAGCGTCAGACTCTTCCGTCTTCAATCCTATGATCTTCTTCGTAAAGCCTGGGTTCACGAATAGCGCCTTCTGACCGGTGGCCTTGGGGGGAAAAAATAAGCTGGGTGTCATAGAAACAGGAAGATAACGGAGGATATGAAGACTTACGGGATGTACACGGACGATCGGGTGGTGCGACTTGACGGGCTCTCGTCGAACAAATTTTCCGTCACGGCGAGCATTCTCGGCCTGTGGAAATCCACTGTGCTCGGCTCGCAAGCCCTCTAGCAATGCCTTGATTGGCTCCGAAAGTCGCTCATACGCCGCAACTTGGGAAGTCCACGCTGTGTCACCACCCGTGGAGGGCACCGCTAGGAGGGTTAGAAGTGTGATTCCAGGGGGCTGGTGTTCGTATGAGACATCCGAGTGATATCCAGTGGTTGTTAGCTTTTCCGACCGTCGTTGAGCGCGATAGAGGTTATCAGGACCCAGATAGATGTTGTGGAACTCAATGGCGCCTTCGACATGAGCTCCAACAGGCTATTCAAGAATCAGCAATGGGTTATCGCGACATCTATGCGACTATCACCAACATGGACGTGTAGGCGACCGAAGTATTGGCCAAATTCCTTCTGCTTCTCAACACCGATGTCCTTGAAGTTTTGGCCTCTGAACACTACGACGCCCCTCTCGGCAATTAACAAGGCCAACTCGTTCTTCTGCTCGTCTCTCAACTCGGAGAGCTGGAGACCAGTGATCTCCGTTCCGACTCGAGGAGTGAGCTTCGTCACGACCACATTGGGGTCATTGAGCCCAAGAAGATGGGGCTTCGCCTTATCCGCCAAGAGCCCCTTGTCGGAGAATTCAAAGGGCTCAGTTGGGGGAAATGTCGTCGTCTCATCATACACTGGCAAATAGCTGCTGTATTTGTACTTTCAATGGTTTAGTCTGTATTGGTATTCATTATATCTTGCCATGGTGTCTTACTGCTGCGTGTTGAGCTGTATCGTAAGCTTTGTTAAGCTTCAGCTCTGCTTTCTCCTTCAACTCAGATGTGCTTGGCAATACGTCTGCGACTGAGGGCGCCATTTTTAAATATTCAACTGATTCAATTGACTCGTATCATCTATCAATAAGGCGACAGAGCTGCCCTTATTTATCTACCCTTGCTTGATATTGGTCTTGACGATGTTATCTAACACTATGTTGACCCCCGCATATTCACCATCCTTTCCCCAGATGATGCGATACCGAATAGGGATCATCTCCAACGGGAATGAGCACGCCAGACCCAGCCAAGACCGATATGCTACCCTCCATTGAGCTTCTTTGAAATAGCTTGGATGTGGTTGCTCAGGTTGACCCATATACTGTTGCTTTATTTCGTCACATGCCGCGAATATGTTACCATCAATACGACCCGTTTCTCATGAAACGGGAGTATACAAACATTGGATAGCGGATGGCTAATAGCCCAAACTTGCGATCATGCAAGCGCCACCAAAATGACGATATACTAGGATGGCGACGAAGTCGGCGATAGATAAGCTACCTAATTATATTACAGTTCCCGTAATAAAAAAGCGATGAGACCAGATAATCCATTGGCTCACTACAGCCGGCTATAAGACGCAAAGATGGCAAGCAAACACGATACCATCACCATCAACGCCATCACAAATACGGCGAGCTCGTCCAGTGATGAACTCGATGAAACACGTCAGGAGAAGATACACCCAAAGGAGATCGTTGAACCTATAGTAGCAGAAAAAGCTCTTTCTGGGCATCCAATACTTAGCCTCTTCAAGCGAAAGGAGACGCATAAACCTGACGATATTGCCACTCAACCATCAGTATTCGATGACCCCGTAACAGCCGAACAATTCAAGCCGAGTCCTAAATATGAGAATCTCCACCGATTCGATCCGTCTTTCAGGTGGACATGGGGTGAAGAAGAAGTAGGTTAGAAACGCTCAATGGGGGGCTTGATACTGACGATAGGGGTTAGAAACTCGTTAAGAGGATCGACTGGAAGGTAACTGCTTGGGCTTGTATTGCTTTCTTCGCCTTGGATCTGGATAGAAGCAATCTTAGCCAAGCGAACACTGACAATTTCTTGGAGGACATGGGTTTCTCGACGAATGGTAAGAACACGATAGATTGATGACCATCCTTTCTTAATAGCTGACGCCTTGAAACCCCAGATTACAACTACGGAAGTACGGTGTTCTTGGTTTCTTTCTTGCTAGCCGAGTTGCCTTCGCAGCTAGTCAGTAAGAAAGTCGGTGCGTTAACAATATCATCGCCTTCTCATCACCAATAGACTCGAAAGCTAACCAGATGCAGGTCCCGATCGTTGGGTATGGAGCATGCCTAAAGAGGCCACCCTAAATACATGCTTACCTTACTTTGCAGATTCCGACACAAATGATACTATGGAGCATCGTGGCTGGCTCTCAATTTTGGCTTCGGGGTCGATCGTCCTTCCTGGCCACTCGTGCTCTCCTAGGTCTCTTACAAGGCGGTTTCATCCCAGATCTAATTCTCTACTTGGTAAGTTTTTCAGTGCGAGCCCATTGAAAGCTAAAAAGAAATTATCTCCTTACACGTCTCCATAGTCCTACTTCTATAAAGGCACTGAACTGCCATTCCGCTTGGCCCTATTTTGGATGGCGAATCGCTTGACCGACGTGATTGCCCCTTTGCTGGCCTACGGCCTCTTACGGCTTAGAGGCTACCACGGCCGAGAAGGCTGGCGTTGGTTGTAAGATATTTCGGCAGCATACCAATCAACCAAAATGCTAATTCACACAAACTAGATTTCTCGTCGAGGCTATCTTGACGTTCTCTATCGGCATATGGTCCTGGTTTATGATGGCGCCGTCCCCGACGCAGACCAAAGCCTGGTACCGCCCAAAAGGCTGGTTTACCGAACGGGAGGAGAAGATACTCGTGAACCGCATCTTACGAGACGATCCCTCAAAAGGGGACATGCACAATAGGCAGGGCATCACCTTAAAGATGTTGTGGAAATCCTTGTCGGATTATCACATCTGGCCCATATATCTCATTGGGCTGACTTTTGGTATCCCGGCTGGGCCTCCCGAGAAGTACCTGACTTTAACTCTACGAGCCCTCGGCTTCGACACCTTCAACTCAAACTTACTAAGTATCCCGGCCCAAGTTATCACAACCATAAATGTGAGGCCCCGGTTCAATGTATTCAATTTGGTGTACCACATCATTGAACTAACAAATATAGATGTTGGTATTAACTTATATATCCGAAGTCATCAACCAGCGTGCCCTACTTGGCCTTTTCACAGAATTTTGGTATCTCCCATGCATAGTTGCGTTGGCCATACTACCCGAGAATACACCTCGCTGGGGCACCTATGCCCTCATTACCGTTCTATTATCATATCCAACACGTGAGTTCAAGGAGTTCACTTAACATATTCGCACGGCTAAAGTCTCAAAGCGCATCCTATGCAAGTCGGCTGGACCAGCCGCAACTCCAACACCGTCCGTACTAGGACCGTGTCGGCTGCCGCGTACAAGTAAATCCGGTTATATCCTCCAGTAAGAGCGAGAAAGCTAACATTGAAAAGCATTTGCGTACAGCTTCAATCTATCATCAGCTCGAATATTTATCGCGACGATGATAAACCACTCTGTTCGTAGCCTAGTCTATCTCTGGGTTTGGTTCATCTAGCTAATAGCTCAGGTAGATCGACGCGGTAACCGGGTGCTAATTGGTATCAATTGTTGGAATATTCTTGTATATATAGGTGCCAAGCTCTACTACGTATATCAGAACAAGCGTAGAGATAGATTGTGGAATGCGATGAGCGAAGACGTAAGTAATACATCGTCTAGGTCTATTTGGACTATGGCAATTTTGCTGAGACTGCTTATTAATATTATAGGAACAAAACGCATACCGCGAGGACACAAACGACGAAGGAAGCAAACGATTGGACTTCAGATTTGCGAACTAGAGACGATACGCGTAACCAGCTAATTGGGAGCTTGCCCAGGTGGTGGCTTGAAGAAAAGCCGGCTGCGGCTTTCGTTATACTCTTTATAAGAATTATGCATGATGTTAACGCGGCTTTCAAAAACGCCACCCCGGCATTCTAGCCACCCGGTACCAGGCAGCCAGGACTCGAAAATAGGTAGCTCGAGATAAGATAGTCACCAAAGCCCCTTCGTGGTTGGTCAAGTTATTTTTTGGCCCAGTAGTTTGGAAATTTGTGGCACTCCACAATAAGCCACCGTTTCTCCTTATGCAATTGATGAGATTGACGCGCATGTCGAATGCCATACCGTATAGCTCACTTTCGGCATTGTGTCAATTATGGAGGCTCCCAATTACCTCTGTTTTTGCCGGTAAAAAAAGAATATGTCCATCTATTATGAGGTGGCTGCATTTGAGTAACATACAACATAATATAAAGCATGTAAGGTTGTCTTGAGTCCCTTCCCTCCCATTTCTCCGTTCTAGTATCCCCAAGGGGCTCCTGGCTAGATATAAGACCGTTGGTATCCGGCTAGTAACTCCAGGTTCTTGATAAAGACAAGAGTTGATTCTTTTGGGGTTTAACCCGTTCTGTTGTTGTCACCCTCATATTCCGACTCTTCAGTGGACGGCCCAGCATTACTCACTCATCAACACAAGACATCACAGCCTCAGAATGTGCAACCAATGGGAGTTCAAGATGATGGCTTGCGGGCACCCCGAGGTAGATCTCGAGCGTGTTCCCTGTCAGGCTTGGGATCCTTCCCGTCCAAATGATTGTCAGATATGGTACCATTCACCACCAGAAGTCCGCCCCTACATCACCGGAGCTGGCGAATGTCGAGACTGCACTGGTCGGAGGGCCATGGCTGCGCAATGGCTTCGCGCGATCGGCCGCTCCAACGATGCCATGCGGGCCGCTTTCATAAGCGCAAGAGCTTATCTGTTCAGCCTAAACTTCGTAAGGCTGGAACACCTCCAGGAGATCCAATATGAGATTATTATGGCGTATATGGATGGGGGCGAAGTGCTGGATGTCGATGCCGCCCTTGGAGCCCTTGGTTATGAGATCCCAGAGGTTGTGTTCGAGCTTGGGAACGAGGGGCAGAATTAGGATCCGGTGTTCAGTTCATTGAGAGAACTAACAAGGGGTTAACCGTCGATAATGTGAAACGCGTTGAACGATATGATGAGGAAAACGATATATGATTGATCCGCGTCGTGGTGGTATGCTTTTGGAGGGCTGCGCGGCGTCTACATATTTGGTGAGCTTTGACGCAGATTTGCTAAGCCGATAGTGGCTCAGCACTATCTTAGACCAACTTCAAGGACTAGGGATATATCAAGGATTGGAAACCAGAGATAGAATATGTGTGTACTCAAAAGTATAGCGTTCGTTTCGAATCGGCTCGACACTGAGTCGCTTGCCTAAGATCATGAGCATTAGTCGAGGGCTAAACAATATTTAATCAGAACCCCACTAATTGAATTCCATGCATAATGTTACAGGTCGTGTCGCTCCCTCCTTGTGTTCCAACCCGCTATAATTCCGTTTATAGCTGTTACCTAAGAGTATACTGCTCTCTTAAGCTGGATACCTCACTCTCTGTTCGAACCACCGCGTCGCTCAGCCTCTAAAAGAGCATCGAATTCCTTCTGAGCCTGCTCTTTCTCGTAGTTTCTATTCTCATTGTATTCTTCTTGCTCTGTATACGCAAAGCTTTCTGTCTTTGGCTGTACCTCCCGAGGGTTACGGGTCTTGTCTTGCCTAAGTTGACTCCATCCCCTTTCTTGGCCGGAGGAATCACCCCGAGCCCATTGGGCGTTTCCAGACTGTGCTTGCCGCCTAATGCGATCCCAGGCAGAGCCACTTTGAGATTCACGAGCTTGTTGCGCCTCTGATCTCCTCGACGCGGCTGATACTGGGGAAGCATCATCGCTGTCGAATAGATCGTCGTCATAGTCTGCGTTCTGTGAGTCTGACTGTGGATGTCTCACATATTGGGGCTTACTAGGTGATGCCTGAGGGGCAGAAGCTGCTGCGCTTCTATAGGGCCTAGTAGCTGACTCGGTAAAGCCGTTTTCCGATTGGCCAGTATATGTGCCGCGCCCATAATCCCGAGTTCCATGGTTTTCGGATTGCGAGGGATACTGGGCACGTGAAGGCGGAGGAGATGGGCGCTGCATAGAATTCCCCTGCTGCAAAGACTGCCCGGAATTCCTCCTAATGTCCAACACCATGTTCTTTAGGCGTGGATCTCTCACCACGCGTGCTTGGTACGTCGTCTCGGTCAGAGAGGTAAAAAATATAAGATTTACAACCAAGATTGGAAGGAAATAAGATGTGTAACGGCAAGTATGCCAAGCATAGAAGGCTCTCCTCCCTTTGAGAATGGGCATCCATCTTGAAGGGAAGACGAATGGATTGAATTTCCTCGGCGTCGGCCGGTAGAAAGGAAAACTGAAAGTCCGTCTTTTCTTCCACGTGACTGCAAAAGCGGCTGCCATAGAGAGAGGTTGGATCCAAGGAATGTAGCGGAAACAAGTGGCAGCAGCTTCACTCGTACCGTCAACCTCCTCAGCAGTCAAGCGACGTCGAGCGACCTTGGACGAGGAGACGACCTTGGTGGCGATGAAGGTGACGCGGACGGAATCCTTCACGAGGAACAATGGCGCCCAGAACTGCAATGACGGAAGTCTCTCAAAGTGGATAGTTGCGCCCTCCTCGAAGAATGTCTTCTCAATAAGAGCCTGCTGACGGGGCTGGAAGTGTGGCCAAGGGGGATGGTCCGATACAGGTTGGTCAAAGGGCGAGGGGTCGTCGAACGCAAGCGACTCAAACCCATCGTTGGACGGCATTTTGCCGAGCTGTTTATATGTTTAGAGTGATGGTTCGAGGCCAGCTCACCCAAGTGAGTCTCTCATTGAGGTGTCGAATCGCTCACGATGGTGAAGGTGAAGTGGAATTGGAGTCAGTCGTGAAGCTTGCATATTTCGGTGGGGTGGATTTACCGAAGCCAGGGCGCCAGGGTCCTCCGGAGTTTTCCGCTTTGCTAGCTTAGGAGCTTAGGAGCTTGGGAGCTTGGACCACTTTTCACAGCCAAAACCCCACCACGGCGCACAGCCCCCGAAGAAGCTCGAGCCACACCTGCACCCGGTTCTTGTGGCTAAGACGTGCTTTATTGTCTTGCGACGCGTTTGAAGTCGCGTCTTCACGTCTTCGCGTCCTCCCAATTCAATTCAACTCGATTCCGGCATTGCTTTGCTATTGAACCTTTTGCATTTCCTCTAGCTTACGGCATAGGCTTGACAGGGGTCTAACATTGGAACTTGGACTTTACACCACAGAAAGACCCAACATCAGAACTTTTACTATTCCGTCCAATTCGCCGATTCATCTGAAGACCAGACCAACGTCCGTGAAGAGCCAACTATGATACCATAAATTCGCGAGAGCGGTACAACCATGCCCCTCCAGAAATCCTTCTCCGAGCAAAATGGCTCTTCTAGAGTATGTCTAATATCCATCTTTCATTATCATGTGTTGGCACGTTTCCATAATATGGACCGAACCTGACTGGAAGCTGTAGACTCGTCAGCATTGGAACAAAGCCCGAAGCCATTCCGCTGCAAGTCATTCAACAACCCCTCGCAATGCAACCTCCAAACCACTTCAGCCCATCCTATCTGAAATCTCAAAAAATAAGCTAAACGCCTTCAAATGCCAGAACCCGACCAAGACCAACGGCCAGGAAGCTATCGCGCCAGTCGTCAGTATCGAGGCACCAACGAATGATGGCAGCGACTCTGTGGCCAAAACGGACGGTACGAATCCTTTACCCACCTCCAAGGAGACTACGACGACGCCCGCGAGTCGATTGGTATGGCAGGATCTTGTTGGCATAGCCGAAGCCAAAGACGAGGAAGAGGAGACTAGTCCCAATGAGAGGATTGGCTGGGATACGAGGGAGGATCCTCAACACAGGCTCAAATTATCGCCAGTCATGCCAGGAAAGCGAGGGAAGAAGAGAGCGCGAAGTTCTTCGCCTGTATCGTCGCCCGCGTCCAATTCAAAACTTCATACTCCAGCCGTAAACGTCGAGAAGTTGTCGCGAGCGCTCAAATCCCCTCATGCCGACCCCGCTCTGGAACTGTGGGATCGGTTCTCTCTCAGTGGATCTACCTCCGTCACACCACTCGGGGCTATGAATTCCGCCCTTGCCCAAATCATGGTGTCATCTTCGCCGAGACCGTCGAGGACAGAAAGTGGATTACGAAGGGCCATCAGCTGCGGTGAGAATTGGCCAAAACGTCGGAGAGTTGAAAGGGGAGAACCAACAAGGCCGTTGGAGAATGCCATCGAGGAGAGCCCAAGTGGCCGTTCGAAGACGTCCATGGTGAATGCCTTGCTGAAGAGCGTAACGGGGGAACTCAACAGATCGAAGGCTATTCAAGCCCGCCAAGACGCGTTAAGGTCACCATCGCCCAAAAAGAAACATCCTCAGCCGATGGCGCAGACCTCTAGCCCTCCTCCGCAACCGAAATCTCCTGCGAAGCCGGCCCCTCCGTTGTTTACCGAACCTAGCGTGCCGGCAGCCGAAAAGGCGGGACTGGAGGCGTCGGTAGATGTCTTATCAGACTACGGAGACGATGATTTTGATGACGACGCACTTATGGAGTTGGATGCTAGTCTGTGTCAGCCGCAGGAAGAACGCTCAGAAGAAAACTCACCGATACCACCAGCCGATACCGGACAAACTACGGATCAGCAGCCTTCCAAACAAGAACCGGCATCGTTCGACGATGAGTTTGCCGACATGGATGACGACGTATTTGCTGCTGCCGAAGACTTGATAACGCAAATCGATTCAAGTCGCCCTTCTAGGGGTAATCCCCACACGCCAGCCCAACCTGCTGTTGCACAGAAAGGGCCAATTATTGTCACAGACGACCTTGTTGAGGACGTATTTGGAGATGATTTTGGGGGCGACTTTGATTTTGATGCCGCTGAGATAGCTGCTACACAATCCGCCTCTTCTAAGCAGATAAACGGATCGTTACCACCTGTACGTAGGTGACAATGGAACGGATCGGATTTAGTTGCTAAGATTATTCGTAGGTAACAAACAAGCCTAAGACAATTCAAAGATATCTTGTGACTAAGGTGCTTCAAAGCCAATACATCGACGACTATGGAAGGGAATCAATAGAAAAGGTAAGCGTCTTCCAAAAGTTGTCGAACGGAGTAGCTAACAATTCTAGATTCTGTTCGTTCAAGTCGATCGAAGCAATGTCATGAAGACCGTTCACCTCCGAGGAGACTGGGTAGATACTCCGGCCAGCCCGAAATCTTACGTTCACATAATCGGCGAGTTCGAGTCAACCGGCCAATGCATCATAGATAATTCCCAAAACATACTCATCCTGCATCCAGATCAATTAATATCGGCTACGGTCGTAGCGGACAGCTTCACGTGCATGCGCCGAGCTGTCCTCCAGGACCGCGTCAAGGCTACAAGTGACAAGACTCCACCTCTGGTGTATGGGACTCTGCTGCACGAAATCTTCCAGGAGGCGCTCATGTCTAACAAATGGACCCTGGAGTTTTTGGATAGCGTCATTTCTGATATCACACAAAAACATGTGGAAGACTTATACACAATCAAAGTCTCTGTTAGTGATGCTTGTGAGCATCTTCGCTCAAAGATGCCAGAGCTAAGGAGTTGGGCGGCGGCATTTGTCACCCCTTTCCCGAGAGTATGTTCTCTAGATGTTGCTTATTTGAGGGGATGTTTGCTAACATGCTCCAGCCCGATGCCGTTGTACAAGGTCGAAACGGGGACAAAGCAAATATGTGCGTCACGAAGCTGCTTGATGTCGAAGAGCACGTTTGGTCTCCAATGTACGGGCTGAAGGGTAACATCGATGCGACAGTGCAAGTGACGATGAAAGATGGCCCTCAGCGACGGACCTTGACCGTGCCATTCGAAGTGAAAACGGGCCATAATGCCACAAGCAACCACCAGGCACAAACATCCCTATACAATCTCCTATTATCAGATCGATACGACGTTGAAATCGCCTACGGGATCTTGTACTATATGGAAACATCCCAGACGATCCGGATCCCCACTATCCGCAATGAGCTCCGCCACATGATTATGCAACGCAATCAGCTCGCCTGTTATGTTCGAGAACGCAGTGTCCAGCTCCCGCCCATGAAACGGAGCACCAACACATGCGGCAAGTGCTACGCGAAAGTACCTTGCTTCATATACCACAAACTTGCAGACAATGGTGACCACGAGACAAGTGGCATGAAAGCTAAGTTTGACGAAGTCGTTCGACACTTGACTCCTGCCCACCAGGAATTCTTCTTGAAATGGGAAGACTTGTTAACGAAGGAAGAGAAGGAAAGCCAGAAACTGCGCCGGGAGTTGTGGACTATGGTGAGCACTGAGCGAGAGAAAGTCGGGCGTTGCTTTGCCAATGTCATCATCGAGGAGGGGTCTGCCTTCGAAGACACCAATAATCCGAGAATCAATCGATTCCGATATACGTTCCTCAAGGAGAATCCCTCTTCTGGGTTTTCTTTCCTCGACTCCCAGCTTGCGGTAGGAGAGCCCATCGTCGTGTCGGATGAACAAGGCCACTTCGCCTTGGCGATTGGGTATGTCACATCAGTGCGAAAGCAGAAAATCAGCGTTGCAGTTGACCGCCGCCTTCACAACGCTCGCGTCCGTCGCCCAGGATTCAATGAGTCGAATAATCAGGTGTTTGCCAGCATCATGGAGGTAGCACCGGAAGGGGCCACACCTGCGCAGTCTCAGGGCAAAGTCAAAGAAGCGCCGCTCAAATACCGTCTCGACAAGGATGAGTTTAGCAGTGGTATGGCAACCGTTCGAAACAACCTGGTTCAAGTGATGGCGGATGGCGTATTTGGGTCGAGGGAAATTCGACGCCTCGTAGTTGACCTTGTCCCACCGACCTTCAAGGCCGTTACGACGCAATACACGGTCGCTGATCACGAGAGCCTGAACATTGATCAAAAGAAGGCTATCGAGAAAGTCATGAGTGCCAATGACTACGCGCTCGTCCTAGGTATGCCCGGCACGGGCAAGACGACAACCATTGCCCACATCATCCGCGCACTTGTCAGTCAAGGGAAAAGCGTCCTGTTGACGTCATATACTCACTCTGCTGTTGACAACATCTTACTGAAGTTGAAGGATGACAAAATGCCCATTCTACGACTCGGCGCCACAGCAAAGGTTCATCCCGACGTTCAGGATTTTGCAGTCCTCGCTGGACAGCCGATGAATAGCTTTGAGGAGATCCGAAGTGCTTGGCACGACACCCCCATTGTGGCAACAACCTGCTTAGGAGTCAGCCATCCGGTCTTCAATGAACGCACCTTTGACTACTGTATCGTCGACGAAGCATCCCAGATCACTTTACCAATTTGTCTAGGGCCAATCCGCATGGCGCGCACATTCGTCCTGGTTGGAGACCACAACCAATTACCACCTTTAGTGCAAAACGAAGAAGCTCGTGTAGGTGGCCTGGATATCAGTCTCTTCAAGCTGCTTTCGGATACCCATCCAGACTCCGTCGTCAATCTCGAACACCAGTACCGCATGTGCGAGGACATAATGCTGCTCAGCAACACCCTCATCTATGAGGGCCACCTCAAGTGCGGTACGGAAGCCCTCCGCCATCAAAAGCTCGACGTGCCCCACATGGAAAACCTGCGGCAGAAGCACTATGATGCCGATACCATCAGATTTCCAGGCACGCCCCGCTCGTTCTGCGCCAACTGGACGAACGACGGCTGCTGGCTACGCCATCTCCTGGATCCTGAGGCTCGGGCCCGCTTCATCAACACCGACTTCCTGCCCGAGGCTCGCGAGGAGGCAAAGGGAAACCGCATCGTCAACCCCACCGAAGCGCGTATCGTGGTGCAACTCGTCGACGCACTGCTCGCGACGGGTGTTCCTGCCGCCGAGATCGGCGTCATGACGCACTACCGTTCTCAGCTCTCACTTCTCAAGCACGGGTTGCGCGCACATGGCAGCAGCATTGAGTTGCACACGGCGGACCGGTTCCAGGGACGCGACAAGGAAGTCGTGATCTTATCTCTGGTCAGGAGCAACGAGGCGTGCAGCATTGGGGATCTGCTGAAGGATTGGCGAAGAATCAATGTGGCGTTCACGCGCGCTAAGACGAAGTTGCTGGTTGTCGGGAGTTGTGAAACATTAAAAGGAGCGGGCGATCAGGAGATGCTGAGCCGGTTTGTGAGGTTGATGGAAGAAAAGGACTGGGTGTACAACCTGCCCGCTGACGCGCTGGAGGCTCATTTCTTTGAAGAGGGCGGCGCAGGCACGCAGATCTCGGCTGCGGGCTTCGGAATTGATGGGGCGAGTCAACAGCACCAGAAGCAAGAGAAGTCCTCCCCAGGCAAAAAGGTGCCGAAGAAGGGATTCACCAATGGCCGTGCCTCCGCAAGGGGAAACCTGGTTGAGGCATCCGACGGGAAGGAAAATCAATACCAGCGACCTGTAGCGAAAGGACAAGATGGTCCAAAGAGAGGCAAGATCACCGAAAGAGCGCTCCTAAGAGGGAACCTCATTACGCGGGATATCTTCAACGAGATGACAGACGGTCGCTTTTGAGTTTTTGCTGTTTGGCTTCATTGGGGAAATGCATACAATATGATACACGACTCGCATCTTGGCCCGAGAGCATCGGTTATGGATACGACATGCTTAGATTAGTTGGGCGAATGGGCGTATCGGCGAACGGATGCTTTGGACAGACAGACCCTACGAATATTGTAGTTGCGTAGCAGCAATGTGCGAATGGAGAAGAGAAAGAGAGATGGGATTGAAAGCGATCCACCTCGGCCTTGATGTGAATTTGCGTTGATGTCTCGCGTGATCTAGCCTAGACTAGAAGTCTCGATACCCCTGATACCCGCATGTCTTTATCTGCTCTCAAATACCGAGTCAACGTATCAGCCGATGATGGCCGTCATACTCAGAAATATGGTCGTGACTCTTGGCGAAGGAAAAGATTTAGAAACGCATTCATTTATCGAACCCCATAAACGAAAGGGCATTTTACACATCAGCCAAACAATTCCCCATAGCCAATACATGATCTCCTTAAACAAATACTCCCTAAATGAACGTGAATAACCCAAGAAGCCCGGGAAAGAATCTTATCTGTGGGCAGAATCATTCGAGTCCTCCGAGATCCTCATAGAAGAGTCCAGCACCGTGAGGCCCGACGGTCGTCGAGGGAAAGACGGCGGGACGTTGTCGTAGCCAAATCCCCTGCCGTTGGTACCGCCAGCATCCGAGGTGAACCCGTTCCAATTATCAATGTTATTATCCATAGCCGTCCCTCCCATACCACTGTGGGCTCGCGGCCCATTCCATATCAGGTCGACATAGAGCGACGGCTTCTCCTTGTCATGGCCGAGTATGTAGTGGCGGAAGAACCACGGGAGGTACTTGGTGACCTGGTGGCGGACAAAGTCGCGCTTTCTAACGGCGAAGATGAGGTCGAGGTCTTCGAGGGAGCGACGCTTGGTTTCTTCGACGAGTAGGAAGACGAGCACGAAGGCGACGAGGTTCAGTCCTGCAAAGAGGCCTAGTGAGCCGCCATCGTGGAGGCGGGCATAGATGCTGCGAGTGAATAGAGATGTAAGTAATTAGTTCTGCGTTGATGAAAAGGGGCACAAGAACCTACCTGGGGAAGAACATTTGGATGAGCCCAGCGAATAGGAGGTTGATTGCAATCGCAAATGCACATCCCTAGATAAAATGTCAGTGCTCAGAATGCTAAGGAGGATGAATTCGCAGTACGTACAGCCTCGCGATGGGAGAGAGGGAAGCTGTCATCTTGTTAGCATCAGTTCGTGTATTTCAGATACAATAGACCAACCTTTCGGAAGCAAGGGTGAAGGGGATAGGGCCTAGAAAGCGTCAGTTTCCGACAACCAGCTCCAGGTGAGAAATAACTAACCCATCCCTGGCGAGTATGTTGCAGCGAATACTATGTGACATGCCTAATCAATAGTGGTTTCTCCAGATCGGGATTTATGGGCTTACGGAATACGAAGACGGCAATCAACGCGACTCTAGTAGTCTGGTCATGGTGCAGACTCGACAGAGCGGCCGCCATCATAAGAAGGCACATCACAGGCAACGTCAGAACGAGCCACTTGCGACGGCCGAGTGTGTCGATAGTCCTGATTGCTGGAAGGCCGAAAACGAAGTTTATGGCGCCTGTAAAAGTTTGGATTGTAAGCCAACGGTTATGATGATGGGTTGATGCTAAGCATACCGTATCCCAGACTGTAGAGCATCGGCGAGAGAGGATCTCCGGGAGCCAAAACCCCACTGAACAATGTCCCTAGAATAGTAAATTAGCCCGGAACGGCCTCAAGGAGGTGAGAGCACCAGATACCTGAATAGAATGCGAAGATGTTGACTATTCAATGCTTGTTAATCAGGATGGCCTTATCCTGAGTTATGAGTTGTGACTTAAGGGTTGACTTACTACCACAGAGCTGCTGGGCTAGGGCGACTATCGAACTACTTATCAGGGCATTCCTCAATCGTCTTTCAACGAACAGTTGCCTGTATTGAGAGGCGTAGTTCTTGATATGAGCGGAAAATCCGTGTGGAATACCGTCGCCCTGGTTTTCTACATCGAAGTTCGAATATTCTTCAAGCTGGACGGACTTGTAGACCACGTAGAGGTCGCGGAGAGCTTGAAGCTATTTTGATAATCAGCCTTCAACCGCCTGTTCTTGAGTGTTAAAACGGGGGTGATACGCACCTCCGTCTGACGAAGTCTCAGTAAAACCTTGAATGCCTTCTGGGGGTTGTAACTGGAAGTCCCCCGCCGCATATAGTAACGAGGGCTCTCTGGACAGAAACATAACCCTATCATGAGGAAGATACTTGGGACAAGTGGTGCGCCCAAGATAAGTTGTAGTGACAGCTTGTTGCTGCTCGCCTTGTAAAAGGCAAGATTGAACGCGAAGCCCATCATGATTCCAAAAGCGACCCTACAACACAATCAGTCACTACGATAGGCCCTCGTTGTCTGAGCTCAAATCTTACCACAACTGCCAAGCGAGAATGGAACTGCCTCTCCAGAAACCGACAGCAGTCTCAGAGGCGAGAATAGGGGTGCTGACAGCTTTGACTCCCATGCCTATACAGGAAACGTTAGTCTCGCACTACTACATATGCTTCCCAAGACGTGGACCCGATTGTATAAACGTAACACGAGGTATTGTGAACTTACCAATCCCATTCACTATGCGAACTAGTAGGAGGGCTTGCCAGGACGAACACCACACCGCGCCTAACGAGGAGGCGAAGATAAGACACGCAGCGACAGCCATCGCGCCTCTGCGGCCAACCAGGTCGTTGATAGGCAGAGACAACCAACAGCCCAGCAGAGCGGCGAAGAGAAACGGAGAGGCATTAGTCGCTCCAAGTTTCCAGTCATCCAGATGGGGTTTGGTATTTCCATCTTGAACAGTAGAGTTCCATCCCATTGAGACCGTGTTCGGAAGCCCAAATTCGGGCGCATACAGAGAGGCTCCGTTGATCGACGATTGCACGAAACCTTGAAGAAAGGCCGCAAGGGAGACAGTGAGGATGACGATGAACATATTCCGTTCCGAGAATAGAACATCCTTTTCTGCTTTCAGGGCTGCCTTCTCTTTTTTAGTTAGCTGGACTGGTAGCGTGTAGCCAACTTCGTTGCACTTCGGGCCGTTATAACGAGCAACCTCGTCGTATGAGCGGACATTCTGGGCTACTCGAGCCGCTCTAAGCAGATCAGCTAGATCAACTGCAGGCCGGAGACACTCCTCCCAAAACGAGGTAACATCTTCTTGAAGTTCCTCGTCGGTTAGATGAACTAGAGCGCATTAATGGAGACAATAATACTAGTTTAATACATTAGGTAGGTGGTAATTATCTTACCTAGTGGATTCTCGATGATCCCTTGGTTGTTATTGCGTCTTCTATTTACCTGATCATAGTACTGGTTTTGATTAGCCCACGTAGCGGAGGCAGCTTCGATTAACTCGATGCTATTGTTAGATCCAGGTCGGCGCACTGTAGACATTGGGGCGGCTGATGGATAGCTGAAAGAAGGCCCGCGGTGATCTGCCATGGTAGAATCATACGTATTAACTAGTGCCAGAGCTTGACCGAGCAATGGACCACCAAATGGACTACAGGATATTGTGCGAAACGAAGTTGGACAAAAACGGATGTCCAAACTATTTGGACACACAATTTGCCATGGTTCCCTAGGTTAGGGGAATCCTCCAGCCTCGAGCCTCATTCTCGTGTTGAACCATAAGCAGGTCACTACTTTGCACTTCTATATTGCGATGACACAATGACTGCATATGAAGCGGCAAATTGATTGGTGAGATATCCGCCGTAGGTAGGACTAGCCAACGGTGGCTGCCTGTAATGAACAAAAGCAAGTGTAAATACAAGGCACGCATGCCCTCACCGAGCCTCGAAGGATTCGACAATTCCGCTAAGGGGAAGGATATACGTAAGTATACTGGTAGCAAATACCAAGCCGCGGAAAAAGGTGCTTAGCCCCCATTTGGCTGACAGGTAAGAAAGTCGCTCGTTACACCAAGTTCCACTGCAGCGGAATCCATTAGGTAGCTGGCCGCGAACCAATGACCTCGCTTCTGCACAGCGCCTCAAACTTGGCTGGGGTTTATGTTGATCAAAGCAGAAGTCAACCAGCCGTGATTGACAGCTTACAGAGAAGTTGGGTACTGCCCCCCGTACCATGGTCTCACACGCCTACCCCCTTATGTAGGTACCTAAGGTAAGTACTCGACTTGTGGCTGACCCTAAATTTTGTACCGCTCCTGGGTAGAGTTATCGTGGTGGCTGAGGCAGCCTCGTGCAAAGACCCTTATGATCCTGTCCGGTCATCTCGATACACATGCCAAGAGAGGCACTGTTGGTCTCAGTCTCTTGAACATGGCTGTCGAGAAATAGGAAAGCATTAGGGCGTATTCCTGCCTCCAATTGACGAAAAGGGCAGTGTGGCAGGTGATGCGATCCCCAGGTGAGAGCCTGGCTGAGTTCGGTAGCCGGCAGCGATGTACTACATGTACAAGGGTAATAAATATCAAGTTAGTAGGGTTACACGCTACCACTGACCTAGGTGGGATCTTGATGACCTAAGAGTGTGGCCAACTCAGCCATCCTAGAGAATCATAATGCAGTTCTGGGCCTTTCAATCTACCCCAACTCGCATGAGACTGTTACTCTGTTTCCCCCTCTTGATCCCAAATCCCCGTAGCTTGCGGCTATTGCTTTTCGAGAGTCTCAGTCGATCCACAAATCCCCTGAAAATCATTGAATCTCAAGTGGTGAGCTGTGAAAGTTAGGTCGTGAAGACTAGCTGAGACTGGAGATGGAACCGAATTTCGCCAGTCGCTGGGCTATATAGTAGATTCTCGACAAGACACAGACATGGATCCATTATCCGTCTTGGCCATCTCTACGGGGGTAGCGCAGCTCGTTCAGTCTTCCGGTACTTTGGCCAAGGGTCTAAGTCGCTTCGTCCTTCAGACAAAAAATCTCCCAGACTCTATCCTAGAAATACACGATGAGATTGAAAGCCTACGCGTAACTGTGGGCACGATCAAGAAGACACTTGATAAACGGCCACAGCAATTACCGTTCGAGCGCGACCACCATGCCAACATCCACCGAATCGTCCTATCTTGCCATGCCTCATTAAAGACGCTAGGCCGCGAGCTTCCGGAGCTCAATGAAAAGACCGGAAACTTTGAGAAGATGCGACACAGCATCGAGTTCTCCTTAAAACAAGATCGAATTAAGCAGCTACTCCACCACATCTCCTCGTACAAAACCATCCTTCAGCTGAGCCTGACGACGCTCACATTGGGCGCTATGTCAGAGACGAGAAGCTCGCAGAAACAGATCCAGTTTGAGATTCGGAAATTAACTGACGCAATCCGACAGTCGCCTCATCTCTTCTCAGGTAGTATGAGGAGGAGGGATATCCCGCTCGTCCACGTACATGGTCCTGACGCCGAAGTTGAAGGGGAGGAACCGGAGGAGAGCTCATTGGATAAGGAGATCCGCGACTGGCGTAAGACGGCCGACGATGTAGCGACAGCTGTGTCTCTAAACGACTTCGATGGGGCGTCCGTTGACACACACTCCATCCCTCCGAACTCATCAGTGAGTGTCGACACGTTACCCTTATACGAAGAAGACACGTATGACCCAGAGCCGAACTATCGAGACAGCCAGAATAGCGAGATTCTCATATACCAGCTTAAAGAAAATCAGAAAATTGTGCGAGAGTTAATACAATGCGGGATTTTCGTTAAGGCGGCTTGGTATCAACAGCGAGGCATTGAGCTAATAAAACAGCTAATGAAGGCTCAAGCGCGGACCGAGACGGACGAATTCACGGACAAAAGGCTAGCAGATATGAAGGAGGAGCTAGCGGATATACTTTTGCAGTGTGGAAGCGAGGAGAATGGTCTTGAAGCGAAGACTGTAATACAACAATTGCTCGAGGAGGAAGTCAATCGCGGGGAAGGCCAAGTCGACGAGAACCGGCGTGCTAGGCTGTATCACAAGTTAGGTGAGCTCTACTTCAGACAGGGCAATAACGCACAAGCGCGAAGATTTTTAGGCCGCGCCCTCGACATTCGAAAAAGGATAGAACCCATGCCATGTAATCATGTCGAAGAGTCCGCGGAATTACTGGTCCAGATCTTACAGCAGAGCCAAGCACTCGATGAGGCACGTGGACTCCGCGAATGGATTCGTAGCGAGCTTCATCAAGATGCACGCCTGTCATTACCATCGTTATCATCGCTGCAGATAACATACGATAGAGACAGTAACGTAGGTATCGACTTAAGCGCTGCTTACCAGTGGTGCAAGGAGCAAGGAATGGATCTGGACAGTGAAACATTTAGCTTCAGCGACTGTGATCCAGAATCAGGCATGACACCGATGCATCGAGCAGTCCAGGCGGAGAATATCGACGTGCTACGGCACATGCTGTCAAACGTATCGCAGGTAGAACTTCGTGATGCGTCTGGATCGACATTGTTACACGTGGCAGCAGCAAAGCGAAACCGACATATATGCTCTCTGCTGCTTGAAGAGTACCAGGCGAATCCTCAAGCAGAGGATCGCAATGGCAGGACACCATTACATCGATGCCAGACGGGCTCCGGGGGCGTTCAGGTGGCCGAGATGCTTCTTGAACATTGTCCAGATCTCATCGACCGCGTTGACGGGTTCGGTAAGACGGCGCTCTACATGGCATGCGAGAAAGGCAACGAGAATATGGTGAAATGTCTGCTGTCGAAGGGCAGGGCCAAACCTGACATTACCGGTCCGGGAAAGTGCACGCCGCTCCTCGTAGCCATCGACTTGGCGGCTCAGATATCACGGAAGATCGCCATTGTGGAGCTATTACTAAAGCACGGTGCCGAGCCAAACATAGCGGATGCGGATGGTCGAACAGCCTTTACGGCCGCTAAGAACGCCGGGTTGGCAGGCAGTGAGATCAAGCGCATGCTGAGTATGGTTCCATCCAGAAGAATCAGTACCGCCACGGTAAATTCCAGAACATCGGCGGGTGGAAGAAGAAAGAGCTCAAGTAGCAGCGGTATATTCAGTTTAGCGGAGTCCAGTCAGTCTCGATGAATTATTTCGCCATGATAATGAGGTGCTGTCGAAGTTTTACTTTGAAGATATCGCGTGTCGGTAGTCGTTCTTTTTCAGTTTCCTATATACCCATGTATTTATTTATCTTCTTTTCAGTATAAACGAGTTAGCAACTACACGGTGACTCGGATTTGATATTTTATGCTGACCTTCATGTACAGTAATAAGATAAAAGACTACGTCGGGAATGAATACGCATTGTCTGAACAGAAAAAATTTTGCTCAGCATGAATCGGTCTTAAGCGTTATATACGCAGGTAGCTTCGCCCGCGTCTCATTCTCTGATAAGGGAATCAGTTCCATTCCACTCAACTAATCATCGATGTGTTCACCAACCGAAGTGATACGTCGGTGACCGGTTTGGGCATTTAGGACCACAGCCTCATCGCACAGGCCGATATAGCACCGAGGATGTCTGCCAATAATAGTATGATTGAGAATCTTTCGATTATCTCCATATATTGCCGAGTGCTCTCTTTTCGTCTATGATCGAGCATTATTGCCCTTCCTTTCGTCGCAGGGCTAAAATATCAGCGAGTTTCAGATGCCCCTTTGCGCCCCAGCCAGAAGGACCGGCCTCTACATCAGGTCGAACTGCGACGTACCAACCCCAGGCTCGTCTGTCGAGTTCACTAGGACTGAGATGATCTGCCCAGCTGTCATATAGAAGCTGTATGGCGCCAAGCAATCTAGCGACATTTTCGTATTTTTCTAGTTCCAAGGCTTTGGCCGTCTTTTTGGCTGTCGTTTTGTTTGTCGGAGCACCTTCTAGGCCATCATTCCCACCAACGCCAACCTCGGATTTTTCTACTCTCGTGGCAAAGCTCCTGAATAGATATGCTTTTGCAGCCTCCGGTCTGTGAATAGGCATACCCACGACGCCAGCTTCATATGACCTACTCGAAGTCGAGCCGGTGGATCCGGACTGGTTCCTCATAGCCTCCAAATCCAGACCCCAGACAGCCTCGCCGCCTAGCATAGCCTGCTCTCCCGTAACTCGGAGACGTTCCGCTAATGCGTCTTTGAGGCAATTCCGTATTATTCTCCATCGGTCAGGCCCAAGCATGATACCCCCATACCAACGAGTCATTACTACAAGTGTGTCAACAGCATTAGTTTCTCGCATATTCTTTAGTAAAAAATCGCCGCAGCCACTCTCGCCGTCGTCAAATGACTCCTCCTTGATTGTAGTTGCGTTAAACAAATTCGTCGGGACTCGGACGCGATAAGCCCAGGCATTGTGCGTTGCGCTCTGTAGAGACGGTATTGTTGCGAATAATGATTGCATGGCTGATTGACGCTGTGAAGGTTCTGTGATCTGCGTCGCTCGAACTATGAAAGTTGACTTCTTCAAAGTGACAGGTTGACTAGCTGACCACGATTTCGATACAGGACCAACGGATGTTTCGGATCTAGTATTTTGACTACCGCCAGTTGCTGTTGCGTTCGATGGAGTACTCTCATTTCCGACGGTATCGATCTCAGAATTATGATGGTCTATCTCTTCATCTCCTCTCCATTCATAGCCGCCTCTTTTCAGAACAGTCACCTCGCGGCCCATTACTTTCACTCTGGGTTGGCCATGACCCCAACCTTGCTCATCGGCGCTGGGACCTTTCTCTATACCGATCGAAACGGCTTTGCTCCTCGAGTTGGCACTTACCACTGCTTGGGCTAGGCTTAACCGACTAGAAGGAGGCTGCTCAGGCATCGTATAACGTAAAAGTTCAACGGCAAAAGCGAGCACTAGCGGGGCACGATTTGTCAACAGGACTGTATTAGCAATGACGTTCTCGTCCGTTTCCACGGGCAAAGCAAACGATGCTTCGAACTCTCGTGGAGCAACGGGTTCTGCACCATCAACGAAACCTGCGTCATTCGACTGCCTAGGCTTTTTCAACTTGTTTTCGAGAATAGAACCGGGCCGCTTGGCTGCGGATGACTGGGCTGGGTTCTTAAGTCGGGCTTTGCAAGCACTTTGGATTGATCGCGCGGCTTTGGCGTCTTTGATGGCCGACGTGACATCCGTAAAAGAGCTCTCGGCTATCTGTTGAATACTGCACTAGTTATTCACAGGCCATCTAGCGCGTGCCATATATTCCAGTATGGCATTCAAAGCATACGATACTCACCTACGGAGATTTTTCGCCTGTAACTCTTTGACTCGGCCCAAAGCATCTTTCATAGGGATTCTCATGCCAATGGTCATGAGCCGAATCAACTCCTGCAGATCTTGTTGAGTTGCCATAGCTGTAAATGAATTTCGGACACACTATAACAACAAATCTAAATGCGAGTATGAAGTTGAAAGAAGATGGCCCCCATATTAGATAGACGCGCGTAGAACGGTGGAAGGCGCGTCAAGGGGCTATCAATCTACGCAATTAGTAATTGACAATCTGAAGCTTCTCAGGCTCCTCCTTCCAAGCGATGCTCTACTCAGGTTCGTACCCCGCAATTCAGCGGAGAATCCCTTGCATGGCCAGCACAGTATCAGCATTAGAAGTAAGATACGGTGTACCGAGGTACTCCATCTCTCCGAAATATCGGATCATCAACCACAAAATTTCCGCTTCAAAGTTGAGATCACTTGATCTCGACGAGACCCCCTTTTCGCCAGATCTGCATCGACTTTGGCGTCACCGGCTCCATACCGGACGAACATCACTACCATTGGCATTCCGATTGCCACGTTCCTGGATCCAGGGTCCCTGGGTCGGAACCACATCCAAGTGGATAGCCCAAAGTCCTGTTGAGGCATCGAGCTCCCGGAGGATGGATCCGTGGCCGATTGCGTGTTGACTGCTCTCATTACCTCACTCACCCCTCTAGTGCACTGGGGTGCGGTCCCACTAGGAACAGGACTGAGATACGTTCGGCGGTCGGCCAGTCAAGGCAGATCACGATGCCGCCGCTCTGCGTATATGCCCTCACGGCAAGGGCTGTAATACGAGATGGCAGGAGAGGTGGAAATGCCCTCAAGGGGATTGAACGGGGTTGCAGGCGATATGCTACATCTAAGCAGACGCCGCCGCCACCAAAGCAGCAACGAGTCGCTCCTAAACCACTCCCCTTCAAACCCAACCAGTCAAAGGCAACCCCTAACCCCAGTTCTAAACCTAATACTACTACACGCCCCTCTTCTTCATCAACCTCCTCCTCCTCATCATCATCATCATCATCTTCTTCTTCAGGAGGATATGAAGACAAAAAGCAGCCAGTCTCCGAGCTAGTGAAGACTTGGTTTATCCCCCTATTCGGCGGCGGCGCCGCGGCAATGTGCGTGGGCCTCTTCTCAGTGTCGCTGGTAAGCTACTGGCGAAGTCACCCGGCCGAGCACTGGATTCCCGGCCAAGAGCCCGAGACGCCCACGGGCCGGGCCTCGATCCAGTCGCCCCGGGAGTTCGACCAGCACCTTGACAAGTCCGAGTGGCGCTACGGCATCACCAAGCTGCGGCGCCGCATCGCCTCGGAGATGGCCCGGGGCCACGTGCTCGAGGTAGCCGTGGGCGCCGGTCGCAACTTCGATTACTACGACTGGAGTGCCGTGACCGCGAGCCTCGAGCCTGCGGAGGAGAAGGAGAAGGCGGGTTGGTTTAGTTGGTTGAGCAAGGAGGAGGTGGGAGCTGAGAAAGAGGAGGAAGACGAGAACAAGAAAGGGCAAGGAAAGGGGGAAGCCGAGAAGCCAAAAGCAGCAAAACCATCACCTCCTCCTCAACTAAAGACCAAGCTCCAACCTAGAAAAGAGAACGCCATCCTCAGCTTCACCGGCGTGGACATCTCGCCTGCGATGCTGGACTTGTCACTAACCCGGATCCGGCAGGTGGTGCCGTTCATGGCGGAGCAAGTGCCCAAGAAGCCGTCCTTCGCAGCGCTCGCGTCCAAGACGGACAGCGGCGCGGAGGGCATATCACTCGCGGCCAACCGGATCCGGATTCTCCAAGCGGACGCGCAAGCGCCCCCGCTCCCAGCGCCGCCATCACCGCGGGTCCAGAAGTACGACACGATAATTCAGACGTTTGGGCTGTGCTCGGTGCGGGACCCGGTGCAGCTGCTGTCGAACATGGCGGCGGCGGTCAAGCCGGAGACGGGCCGGATCGTGCTGCTGGAGCACGGGCGCAGCTGGTGGGAGCTGGTCAACGGGCTGCTGGACCGCAGCGCGCGGCAGCACTTCGAGCGCTTTGGGTGCTGGTGGAACCGGGACATCGAGCTGGTCGTGCGCGCGGCCGAGCGGGCCGTGCCGGGGCTCGAGGTCCTGCGCCTGGAGCGGCCTGGTTGGGTCACGCTGGGCACGCATGTGCTTGTTGAGCTGCGGGTGCGTGGAGACGCTGCTGCTTCTGCTCCTGCGCCAACCGCCGAGACCGGTTCCAAGAAGGAAGGTAACAAGGATAAGGCGGAGAAATCGACGACGGGGTGGTGGTGGCCGTCGCTGCTATCCGTCAACAGCAGCAACAACAAACCCAAGAAGGATGACTAATGGGTATTGTCATCCCAACACTCCACAGAATAATGCCATTTGAACTTGATGGTATGCTAGACGTCCTGGCAAAGTACTGAGACTGCAGTTGTTACTGTATACAAGCAATGAGGTACCTATAGTTACTATACACCACCACATTAATCTATACAACACATACCCGGAACCCGTAAGCTTTACTCTTTCCGTTGGCTCACCAACTTGATGGGTACATCTAAATGACACACATTTTGTACCGTTATCACATAATGCATAAACTTGAGGAACTTGATTGGGGATTTCTTTCGCATTTTTGAGCGCCATTTTTCCTTTTTATCCCAGGCCGCCATGTAACCCATCCTACTGGATTCTAAGCGCTCTAGCTAGCCGGTCACTTTCTGCCCGGCTTCTTTTTGGTATTCTACTTGTACAAGTTGATTCCCATTTTGGAAATCAGGCGGCAAAACGACATCGCTATGCTCCCTCCCTCCACCTGCTTCGCTGACGACTGTTTCAGTGCGTCATGTACCCCGGTCGTCATCATGCGGCCCGTCCCTTGCGCATTCTAAGCGCTTTCTCTAGCGATATTCGTACATCTTCTTCGGCCGACCACCATGTAAGCCTCAGACGTGCAATCATCTAACTGGGGAAATAAATCGTAGTATGAACTGGGAGGAATAAAATGCAAAGCGTGAGAAATCGTAGGCGAATAAAAGAAATATCAAATGCATCAAAAAGCGCCCTGTCGCCCCAACTCCTTTTGTTCATAAATACGGCCGTCTCACTATCATCATACATGGCTAAGCGCGTGCCAGCTGCACGGGTAGCCTTTCATCCAGTGGGAATCGAGTAATTAGGTAAGATGGGGAAATTAGCCCATTAAGACCGGGCGTCTAGAAGTCGTCAAGTAAGCAGTCTAGCTCATCCAGCTCGACGGTCTCGGGACTTCTGTCCCACTCAAGAGCGGCGTCTAGCTTGGTCCAACTTTCGGCCTCGGCATCTCTCTTCATGGGTATCATCAAACTGGGCCGCATCGCCGGGCTAGTCATATACGCCATGTGGGGCAGCAGGCTCGGCGCAAGAGTCCTGGGAGGTTCGCCGAAGAGTTGCTCGTTTTGCATACCATCGTCTATAGACACTTGATCCGTAGGATCGGATCGTAGTAAATGTCCGTTGGCTTTCCGCTTCTGCAATCCATCGGCCGTTTGTGTAAATTCCTTCTCGTCTTTTTCTAGTGGGGGCTCCTCTCCTCTCTGATTGCGCGGCACGCTAATACGCCGGTGGCGACCAGAGACTGAGCCCATCGGAGTACCTGGCATTGGTATGTCCTCGTCCATGTCCTCAAATTCAGGCGACGACAAGTCGACTTCGGGGGACAAGCTCAGCTCTCTTCTCCGGTCGCAATCTGCATCCTCTGATGTTGAAGCAGAGCTCGACAACGAAGGTGTGATGATGGCGCGTTGCGCAGAGGGGTCTGGAAGAGGCAAATGAGGGCACGTAGTTAGGTAGAAGTACGTGCGCCTCGGGTGGACGGTCTCGAGCTCCTTAGCCAAAGGACAAGGCGCCACAGCAGACCAGCACGACCGCTTTAAGTATGTAGACAACCGTGATGAAATGATCGCGCAAGGGTTCGCGGATCTGGAAATAAATAAAGTTAGCACAGAGCACAAAGCGGTAGCTATTGATTGAACTTACTGTTGAACGATCTTGACTTGGTCCATGAGAGCAGCAGCTAGCTCCTTCACTAGATGCGGTCTATTGCGAGTTTCTTCTAGTCGCACGATCACAGCCTCGACAATTTCATCATTTATGCCCTCTAGGTCGACCTTTTTAATCTCTGCAAGCTCAGACGGCTCAGATTCATCCATCTCAATGGAGACATGTAGGCCAGGAGAGGGTGGCGGTGTGTGATCATACTTCGTAGACGTATTGGTTTGTTTGAAGGCGGGTACAGGGCTAGCGGAAGAGGGCGCGAAGTCGTTGTGAGACCGTTTGACCTTCTTATTCGGGTGCGACGAGCTTTCTGAGGACGATCTGGAGCCTGCCATACTGGAGCTATTGGGTGAGGACCGATTTACTGGGATGTGGATTCCGAGAGACGGTAGAGACAACGATTTGCGACGAGTGTTGTACGGCATGATGGGCAAGCACGGTAGGAATAACTAAATGACGGCGCAAGTGTATTTGGGTGTTCTATATCGGTCGTTGCATGAATCGAGAATACAAAGCAATCGTAATTCCAGCTCAGAGAACCCAGATGGTAGAAGTTGCGATGGAAGTGAGACAGGGGAGTAGGAATAAGGATTAGGGAGTATTATGGGGGGAATAGTGATAATGATACCATGTATAGGCAGCCGAGGAATGGATAGACGAGGCGAGGAATAAACCAGGAAAGGCGGTGGGGAGTAAGCGAAGATCGCGACGGCGATGTTGAACCGACGAATCGAAGGGAGTGAAAGCAAGAGGTTAGCTTCACTTAGGTTGAATTTGGGAGGGAGGCGGCGGCGGGAAGGCTTGAGAGAGGGACGCCTATGTTTGTGCGATGGGATAATAAAAAAAAAAAAGAAGAGCTGAGGAATGCTCCTCACCCGGGGGATGATGGGACGGGCATTGGGGGGGATGAACAGGGGGAAGGTACTGTACAAACGGTACAACAAGCATCTAGGTGCCCACTTCAGGCCAGGCAGTGGGCAGGGAAGTGGAAAGGGTAGAGAAAAATTGGAGTTACCTCGCCAGTGACATGCGTTGGACCTGCACAAGGACTCGATTTTGCTGCGAATCCCATACAAGAATTGAGGGAAAGCCTGTCCACTTGGAAGTACCTCCTGGCCTCAGCGTTGTATTCAAGGATTATCCCTTGTGCATCTATTGCCCCGTTTGGAAGTGCTTGGCCAACCAGCGCTCAGCTTGGCTTTGACGGCTGGTCCAAAATGTTGTCTGGACGTTGCTGTTACACACCAACCAGTGGAAATCTTTTTTTTCCTTCAGTACGATTTTTAGGGGTCCTCGTCCGTGCTTCCGTGCTTTCTTTAGATTATCATTCTCCATCATTACGCAAAAGATTGCCACTGAGGAGTAGCTGTGCTATTACTTTAAATCACTCGTTATTTAATTCCCGAGGTAGCCATCATGACGACTTTAGCTAGTCGAATAGGCGGTGGCAGATTCGCATGATCTGTTTACTTTCGAGATCGTAGCATGGGTCTAAACCCAGAAAAAAAGAGGCGGTAAGGAACATGTAGACATGTAGACATGCAGGCAATGCATTGTGCAGGTTGGAGACCCCAAAGCAGACAAGTGAGCTGTTGCCTCTTTAATATTTGGATGGGCAGACTCGTCAAGACGCTGCTATTCTCTGCTTCACCAATTGGCTGCGACTTTATACGGCCCTTCTCAGTTTCTCATTATGGAATAGGAAGTTCCAGATGGATGTCAGCGGTGGAGAAAATCCATCATACGAGGCTAACAAAATAGACAAATCAAGAGGAAGTGGAAAAGATTTGAGTAAGGAAAAGAAAAAAAAAAGTTAGGCTTGGTGCGTGCGGAGCAAAACGGACGAGAAGCAGTCTAGCAGGGATAATACATGCATTTGTACATGGTTCAGACCTTGACCGATACCTCGTCGATACCTAACTTTCCAGTGTTGCCGAAATTCAACGACATCCGCATGTATCACCTCCCCGCGCCGTTCTTCGTTCACAAATCCATGATCCATCCATGACGGAAGCTTGCCTTTTCCCCCCTTTGGAATTATCAAGTGCCGCGAATGGCCATTTAATACGTGCGTAGTCTTGAAGGTCGGGTTGGCTGACATGCATGACTGGCAAACCCAGGTTTCGCTGCTCGGATGCTGTGCCAATCAATTGGACTCTGGCTTCCCAAAGAGGTCGACAGCCGGAAGATTCCCGCGAACCACGCCTAACGTGGTCCTAGCACCCGGTACTTACAGGATGTAGTCCTGGTACACGAAAGTACCGCGCCTAGCCTCTTTTAAATGTGGATGAGACTGGACCAATCTGAAACTTGCGGAGCTGCATGACGTTAAGTAATAAGAAGAAAGGTCGAGTCTCGAGTCGTACGGTTTCTCTCACGCGAGAAACTTCCCCAAATGCGGTCCATCTCATTGGCCCGTCTCGAGACGTCGCTTGTCAATCCTATGCTCATCAGAAGTCATGACCTGCGGCTTTTGTCAACGACCTTGCCAGCAACCCTTCTAGCAACCTTCTGATGTCTGGAACCATAATAAGAATTACCCGCCAGCCCCTCAGTTTCTGTCTTCAGCCCCAGAAGTTTTAGGACTTTTGTAAAAGCAAGCTTGCGAGTTGGTCAGTCGTACACCAACCGTAGCTGACTAGCAGGCCGCCATCAAGACTCATTCCATAACACCCATAACAGAGCCTGACTCGCATCTGCCTAAAGCTCCAAATCCGTCATCATCCATACGTTTCATTGCGATATATACCCCCTCCCCCCTAGCTAATCCGTAATACCAAAAAAATTGCGCCGTCTTGCGAGTTGCGTGTCTGACCACCCAAATTTTCAATATTTTCTTCAGTGTACATCGAGCATTTCCACATAGTCGACCAGCCAACCAACCAGAGCGCGGCTAGCCTCCCTCATTCGGAAATCTACTGCAAGCGAACGGGATCTCATTGAATGTGCCACTGTTTTAGGAAGTGGGGCGATTGAGCTGAGATGGATGCTCCCTGCGCTGTACCCACGTACATAGTGGGCTAGACCGTGCTGCAACGGTCCCTGAGACTGTCTTGGATCATAGGCTCCACACAGCCCACACAGCCCACTACGCGTCACAGTCGATAAGATACTGTATCTGCTTATCGAAGTTCGAGATTGGATGCCACCAATCACATATGCCGGATTCTACGCACTACCGCGTCCACGCTCCCGGGTCTGCCGGACGGTCGGTGCGTTAACCCAGGAGGTATTAGTTGGTCTAAATTAGATCTCGTACATTACAGGATGCAGCCTTGATCTCTACATATCAGACTATGCACAACAGCAGGACTATCAGCTCTCAAGCCTTCTACAGGTATGAATGTAGCCTAAAGCTTCGGATCCCGGACCTTACTGCACTCGACATCCGGTCTAGTCCGGAAGCACCCCCGGATGCGTTAACTATATGCATCAACTATATCAAGGACGTAGGAATGACGGTTGAGATGGAGCGTTCGACGCAGCATTCGCCATAGAGCGATCTAAATAGCCTCCAACTTGGCTCCTTCCGTCTCTTTCTTTCTAACAGCCAAGCCCAGGAGATGACAGTATACCAAGGATACCCCTGAGTTTTTACCACCATCATCCTGTTGTGAGTGGTCCATGGCTCACCGTTCTGTCGGTAATGGGGAAATATACCTCGAATAATTCGGTTGCGACAGCATGTGTCACTATCAGGTACGCAATGAATGCCGAAAGCAACCCTATCGGTGACCACGGTGATAGTACTATGGCCGATGCTTCAAACCGGGCCGTTAACCGTAGAAGCCGAAGCTTACATCTTACACGTTTGTCAAACTTACCTATATACCAAGTGATTCAATCGCTCCATGCAAGATTGCCGTATGTCGCGGCGGAGCTAACTCCGGACCAACATCTTTATAACAGTTATCCGCCTCAGTTTTCTAGAAGCCTTCTTACCATATTCGAAGCATTACTTCACTTCTTACCACGTGAATATGTATATTGCGATTGCAAACACGTTACACTTGTTTCACCACCGTCGAACTCCGCGCGAGGGGTGGCATGGTAGCGCATAACGCTCTGCTGACTCTCGAAGGCTACCGGCCAGTGGCACCCCCTTTTCACAATGTAGAGTTGTATCAAGGGGTACTGCAGAAGTACGCCTCTAGATCTAGCCAGACTTTAGTATAACCAGTAAGGAGTTCGAAGTACCTAGTCAATGCCAGACAGCGATACGTCACTGTACTCGGATATAGAAAGAGCTAAGAGAATTTAAGAGATTCATGATGAAGTCTGCGCGTTATGTTTCTTCGAGGGAATTGAAAGCGGCCATTATCGGCGGTAGCCCAGCAGGCCTCGCTACAGCCATTGAATTGAGCGAACTGGGCCGGAGGCTCTACGAAAAAAAAAAGGCCGGCCATCAGTGGAATCGACACCGGCGTTACCATTCAACGAAACATGGAGAATTCTCGAGTTGATGGGACCAGCTCAGTATCTCAGCACGGGGGACTTCCTCAGGCCCGATAATGTAAATAGGCATTTTCAATGGCACCGGTGAGTGATTATACTTGCAATAGTGGTATGGCGTAGCGATGTGAGACCAAATTCCATTCATTCATGAACAGATCCAAGGTGAAGAAACGGGAGGACTGGTGAGCTAGTCGATAACCAGAGGCCTCGCGCCGATACTCCGCCTCATCAACACCCGTGCCGAGCGCACCGGACGAAACTTTAGCAGATCCTTCTAAAAGCAATAGGTCAAAACCGGATACAGGTAAGTAGAAGGCTTATGCGCATATCCCGCCCGGATCGGGGGGAGGGACTCCGACTCGTCTTCGAAAACGGCTTCACTGACGAAGTTGGACATTTTGATTGGAGTTGACGGGATCCGCTTTGTAAGTCGGAGATCGAATTGAATTGCCCACGCCCTTGGAACGGGATCACAGCGTACCACACAGTAGTAAGGCTCAATAAAGCAATGAGAATCAACGGTATCATCCGTGCCGCCACCTTCTGGCACAGGACCGACGGCAAGTGGGTTTACACTGGCCCGTTATCAGGCAACGCCTTCGACGTCACCGCGAAGGTCAAATACGCTTCAGGAGGCGACGAGCGCTTGAGCTGGGGACATGAAGCCCCTACAGAATGCTTTATCAGGCCCTTCGATGAATTCGCGCCGCCGATCAAGCAGCTATTAGAACTCGTTAAGTACAGGTACGTTCAGAAGTTCGACTTCTTCACTAGAGACCGTCTAAATAGTGTGATTGATACGTCCGGGTCCATCGCGCTCGGGCGACGCATCGCATCCACTATCCAGGGTGTTCGGGGCCGGAGCGGGGCATGCGCTCGAAGACACTCACGTCCTCGCCGGTGCGCTCCAGTGGGCGAGGGAAGGTCTGTTTTGGACGGGCCGAATCTGTCTGACCGTGTGCGCTCGCCACGGCATTCGGCATTGTATAAAGTTTAGGACGGATCCGCGCTTGCGGAGAAGGAGCTTGCGCCATTGGGTCTGCCGGCTGACGAGGCGATTCGGTACCGCATCGGACGTGTCCGGAATTCGAAGAATTGCTGAATGATATTGAGTCGCAGTTATAAGTTTCTACGCATGCCTAAGGTAGGTACCGATTTTAATCAATCTACAAACGAAATTATCACCAATCGTGTTATTTCATTTGTAAGAAGCGCCTTGGATGGCTATAATAACGACTTAGCTGCCTACTCAGAGCTGCTGAACCTCCAAGCCACAGGTGGTAAGGCGAGGGCTATTCATAATCGCCAAATCGATTAATAAGACGCTCCTCGACGTACTATATTTGCGCCTCGATGTTCAAGTCTCTTAATCACTCAGCTTTGTTGTTGGCCCTAGAAATAGAACGGGCAGGGCTCGCTTATGATAAGCGAATATCGCTCAACCTCACCCTGGGGCCAAGACTCGGTGTTACACACAAGGATTAAAGGTATCAGGAAATAAAAAGAAAAAGGATCAGTTGTTTCCTGTTATGGAAAGTAGAAGCTCTGAGTAGCCAGCCCTTTTTGCGAAGGGAGGGCCGTAGGGCGGTGTAGATTGTTGTCAGATTCGTGTAAATGCAGGGATATAGGCCCGGAATAGGAGCCTAAAATCCCCATCCAAGGACTCATAGCTCAGTGGTAGAGCGCAGGATTGCAGTAACCGAGCAGCTATCCCGAGGTCGCGTGTTCGATCCACGCTGGGTCCTTTGAATGTTTCTTTTTGGAAAATTCACCATCTTTTCCCCTCAAATCTGAATTATATCCAGCAATGTTTGCGTGAGTCAAAATTCTCTTAGTGGGGGGTTCTCCGACTAAGTGGAACAAGAAGCGCGGACCCGGCAAACTACACTGCAGCTCAGGCCTGATCTTCAATGAGAAATCAACGACTACCACTTATAATACCTTCCTGGGAGTAGGTAGTTGGATCAAACGTAATCCATCCTTTTTACGAAATACTTCCTATCTAGATAGTTTAACAAGCCTGTAGAAGGCGGGCTTAGGAATTTGATGATCGCCATCCCAAGATATATAATAGGTACCCAGTAAGTAACCGCGACATTCCTTAGCTGTTAAGGATCTGACGTAGGCTATTCTGCATCCTTAGACTACTTGTCCGAGATATCAAGTAACGGCTCAGCCAGCTTTACAGTTATTGTCCTATTGCAGTTGATGTCCATATAGTTGAGATTCAACTTCAGCTTCATTCATGTCTAGCTTATTTCCGAAATATGGAAGGCTTGGCATTTCTGGGGTACATTCACATATCAACCAATTCCTTACCCCTGAGCCGAAAATATATAAATCCGGGGAAATCAAGAAGTCTGGTCGACGTTGTCGGCAGATATATGAATAGCACGCGGCTATATACTATACCTACCTGGTAGGCACCATGTACGAGTTACCCTATTCGCGACGGAAGCCTTTGCGCCGCGTTCGCTTTTCCCCCTCCGCCGCCTCATTCGCCAGCTCACCTACCAGGAGCGAGTAAAATTGGACCTCGGACTCATGGCCTACTCATTATGTGAACTGCGGATGGTGCACTTCATATGTAGATACTATACAGAATACGCATACGATGGAATGGGGGTGATCTGGGGAAAAGGAGGCTCCAGGAGTAAAGGCGATATATATATGTCATGTCAAACCTCTCGTTGGCACGCCATCTCCCCTGATATTTCTTGACAATGAGAAATAATCATCAGTGGTTGCCGAATTATATCACAGCCATCATGAAGTTTTCCAACATCGGTGCTACCGCCGTCCTGGCTTCCGTGGCCTCAGGCCACACTATCTTCTGCCAGCTTAAGACGGATGCGAAGACATACCGTAAGCCTAGTTCCTTCATATGGATGACAAGGGATGGTATACTGACCGTTTCTAGCTGTGTCATACGCCATCCGGACGCCTTCATATGATGGGGTACGTACGACCTCAAGGTTCTCTCGGGGTTAGCTGACGTGGCATGCTGTAGCCACAAACCGACGTGAGCGGTAGTAATCTGGCTTGCAACGGACCTCCCAACCCGACCACACCATCGGACAAGATCATCGATGTGAAGGCTGGCGAGACTGTGAGCGCCATCTGGCGACACACCCTACAATGTAAGAATCGGCAATAGACCCCTCAGAATACTGTGCTGATTCGTGGTAATATAGCCGGAGCCAACGATGTGATGGACCCCGGCCACAAGGGTCCTGTCATGGCGTACCTCAAGAAGGTCTCGGACGCGACTAAGGACAGCGGCGTTGGTGGTGGTTGGTTCAAGATCCAGGAGGAAGGCTACAGCAACGGTAAATGGGGTACCGACAACGTTATCAACAACGGCGGGAACCAGCAGATCAAGATCCCCGACTGTATCGAGGACGGCCAGTACCTCCTGCGTGCAGAGATGATCGCCCTGCACGGTGCTCGATCTGCCAACGGCGCCCAGCTTTACGTGAGTAGCCCTTGGTTACTATACCTAAAACGAGCAGTCAATGCTGAAGCGTCAATGATGTAGATGGAATGTGCTCAGATCAACGTAACTGGCGGCAAAGCGACCAAGAAGCCATCTACTTCCAGCATCCCCGGCATCTACAAGGTAAGTACCTAGTTACCCCTTTTCTGTCATAGATTGCTAACATGTTCGTAGTCCAATGACCCCGGCCTGCTCATCGACATCTACAACAAGCCCCCAGGAACCAGCAACCCCTATAAGATTCCCGGTAAGTTGACACCAATTCAAGCCGTTAAAAAAAAACAGTACTCAATGGTAGAAATAGGTCCCCCTGTCTTCACTTGCTAAAGGAGAAGGCTTAATTATCCTATCACATGAGTAGCCTAACTCTGCTTCATGTTCTACTGTGAGGAGGGAATGTGACGAGATGAATCATTTTAGGAGTGCCAAACAGCTAGCATACAATGCATACACTTTGAACCTTCCACTCTAGCTGTAAAATACAGGAGTTAGCCCTGATGTGACTAATAGATTCGTCCCGGAGTGTGGTAGGTCATGGCTCGGCACAACTACGAGAAGTCGTTTGTAGTTGATATCTTACCTGGGAATAAACCCCGCAAGGTAAAGAGGTAGGTACATGAAGTAAGTAGATGCTTTTCTCCATCATTTCTAGAAATTTCCCATTTTGCCTAAGATTTCAAGAACATGATGTCTACCTACGTATACTTATTGTACACCCCATACGCCAAGAACATCCCTCGTCCCTCTCTCCTCGGTCGTCGTAGCCTTCCCCTCAAGTTTCTTGACCCTCCTCACCAATATGCCAACGCTTATCGGGCCGAGGATGGTACATAAGACGATAGCCCAGGTCACAATGAGGAAAAGCGCCGAGGCCCCGGTGTTTGCATTGTCTGAAGGCCGGCGGAATACGCCATTACTTTCCGCTACGGCCGAGATCAGGAAGCCGATCTCGCCCCGTGCTACCATGGCTGACGACATAATAGCGGCGGGATAAAGTGACAGTGGTTTGGCTGGTGTAGTAACTCTAGGCGAGCCGCTCTCGCTGCAGGATGGAGCTGCTGGTTGCCGCGGTTCCTCCTGAGACGGACTGAGGATTCTCTGATCATCTATCGGATTGGAATTTTCAACAGCTTGGGAAATACTACCAGACTGTGGCCCTTCAAGGCGCGTCTCTTTCGGTGATGAAGGGCTTGATGTTCGCCGCCACCGGAACCTAGAGAAGAGTAGATGATACCGAGACGAGACGAACAAGCCAAACTTCTCCGCCAACCCGCTCATTGATATAGGGAACCGCACCAGCCATAGGCCGCACATGATCTTACCAATCGCCATAAGTATGCTATAAATAATGCCACGCCACGCCACTTCACCGGAAAACATGTCGGCTATTGGGATAGAGAAGCCAATTGAGGCAAAGAAGAACGGCTTCAGAATACGACTAACCGCTTGTGAATAGTAGATTTCGTAAATATCTGCACCGGTGTGCCTTGACTCTTGCTGCTGCTGCTGTTCGGATGGAGTTATCGATCGAGGTACAGTCAAAGTATTATTAGTGGCAACGGTGCCTTCACTTGCTCCTGTTTCTCTGGCAGATTCCTCGTTAGGCTCGGCTGTCTGTTGAGGCATAGGTGATTCTGAGACTGGATGAGAGCCATCTAAGTTCTGTTCTCCAGCTTGTCTTCTCTCATTATGCTGCGATCCCTCCCACCAAGCAACCACGATGCCAGCAAGATACGCAGCGAGTAGCACTGAGGCGCCCGCGAAGCTAGCGGCTACGACAAGTGCAACTAAGAGTAGAGTTTGGATAATGAAGGTGGTTTGTGTTTCACCTAGGAATTCGCCCAGAAGCCACCATGGTGCCTTCACTTCGTTAGAGTGGCCGCTCCTCTTCCTAGCCACATAAAGAAGAGGCCTCAGCACGAAGCGACAAGCCAGCGGGACCGCGATCGCGAATGCAAGCGAGACTAACACGGGTCTGAGCACCGTATTCCCGATGTCAATTTTCAGCTCTCCATTCGCACCACCAGACGCAGCACCCAAGCTCGAAACAATCTGCACCATGACCAGTCCCAGCACATCGTCCATCATAGCCGCGGTCCCCAACACGCTACCCAGCTGGGTATCTGCCAGGCCACTCGCACTAAGCACTGCAAACGTAGTACCCAGGCTCGTCGAGCAGAGGGCTGCGCCGGCAGCAAAGCACTGAATGCTACTCGCTCCGACCATAGTCCCCAGGACCGCGAAACTTAGGGCCATCGGCGCCCCCACACCGGTCACCGCCACGACGGCGCTCAGGGCCAAATTCCTCCTCACCGCATCGACGTTCGTGGATGCGCCACCCTCGAAGACGATGAGTATGAGGCCGAGGTAACCCAGCTGGACGATAGCATTCTGTAGGTCAGGGGCGAGGAGATTAGCTCCGGGGGCGTCCCACGCGACGCCGATAAGGAGTTGGCCCACCAGCCCGCAGTACAGCGCGCGGTCGAGGACGGCGTCGATTACATTGAGCGCGAGGAGGAATGATGATAATACTAGGACCTGGATTATGGGTGGTTCTTGGTATGGCAGGGACGGCATGGTCAAGGAACGATGAAGAATGGAGGGAAGAGAGCGAGAGGTAGAGGACGGCTTCGAACATTTAAGCTGCGTGGTTCACGTGATACAGAACTTCAATAACCCCTAAGAGACACCACGATATACTGTAGGAAGACTAGGTGGTGTCCGCATCTGTAACTACGAACCGTGAACTTGGACAGTCTGCCAGGTCGTGACATTTCCGACAATATTCTTGCGTTTCGGCCACGGTTTCGCCACTCGACCGTACTCAAAGCCACACTTCTGCCGGCAGTAGAAGACGTCCAGTGGCGAGGCGCCCATCTGGATCAGCACATCGATGCAGCGCTGTTGCTCCGTAAGAAGTGCCGCATATACCGGTGTCTCGCCGGCCTCAGTAGTATACGTTGGCGATATACGAGCTGCCAGGGCTCTGACCATATACACGTCGCCGAGAGTGCAAGCATGCAATAACAGTCTTGCAGCTTCGTCCACGTCCTCGAGGAGGGTGTTGACCGACACTACTTGTTCTAGCATTGACCGCGCGAATTCGAATTCGTAATGCGCCTCAGCTATCAACAGCACTTTGCACCAAACACTTGGATCAGGTCGTGCACCTGCCGCAACGAGAAACTTGGCCATCGAGACATCTCCATTCATGGCCGCTGCGCGGAGGGCGAGAGGATCCGGTCTGACTCCTCTTGAGAAGAGATATTCAAGAACATGGCGGTGGCCGTACCAAGCAGTTTATTGGACTATATTATATCTTTCAGTCACCCGAACGGCGTCGAAACCACGATCCATCAGCGCCTTAACAACTTCAACATAGCTGTAGCAGGCGGCCGCGAACACGCCAGCCGTCTCCCAGTGGGAAACCTGCTGCTCGACTACGTCTATGAGGAATAAAGCAGACGCGACATGTCCAATCTGAATGGCTTTGTATATACACCGACTTATACGCGGTCCGGGACGCAGGATACCGCACACCTGTCTGAATAACAACGCGAGCATATCGGGCTGGTCGCGTTGACTGGCCATCTCTATTGCCTCGTGAAACTCGTCGTTGATGTCGAGGCCTGTCCCAAGGAGATGAACGACCAGATCGACTTGTCCACTTTTGACGGCAACGCCAAATAGAGAGCCAAACAAGCTGCTTCTGAGCCGCAAGGCACTCTGGAGGTCAAGGCGTTGTACGACTTCCGGGACTCCGTATTTTCCTAAGGCGACATTGGCCAAGACGACGTTAAATGCCAAATCCCCGGCAGTCTCGCCGAAATCCGCCTCCGGAAACAACTGGAATACAAACCAAGACGGATGTTGCTTCCAAAAATGGATCTCGAGGACCTCGCGACACAAGTCGCGAATCAGCTGGGCTCTAGCAGGGTCATCAACAGCCAAGCCGCTCTGGGCCATCATTTCATCAGCGATCCGGTTCAAGGAGGCCGAGATGTTTGCATTCCATGGTTCCTGCTTGTGAGGCCGGGTCGCAAGAAACGAGCCAATGAATGCGGCGTAGCTTGGGTGCGGTAGCCTGTTCTTTTCGCGCGAAGGAAGAGCACGGCTTAGTTCCTCCGGGCAGTTGGGATGGAATAGCCGAATGCCCTCTAGTACTGCCATGACTTCGCCGTCAAAGACTTCTGGGCTGTCTTAGATATCATTCTTTGCGGGGTGGCGTGAGATAGGCACCCACTGCTAACTTGCCTGGCCTTTACCAGCCCGCCCACGCCGATGTCGAGAATTACCTGGGTGAGTACCTATACAACGAAATATTTCGAGAGGTAGATCAAGGAGCTGCATCTTCAAAGTATTAGGAAATGAGTAGTGTGTATATTTGAATGATACGAGGGTTAGGTAAATTGAACTGCTAGCTTGAAGGTCTTTTAATCTTGTAGGGGTTGTCTTATGATTTTCAGCTGTCCAGTGGTGTTGTAGGGCGTTCGGTTGTTGTGAGGCGCCGTGCCGCATTGGCTGGCAGGGGCGCCATTCATTCACAATTAGCAACGAAATGGGCGTTACCTAGGAAATTATAAACGGAACATATTCACGTAAGTAGGCTATATTGATACACAGCTTTAGGTAGGTACAGGCAGTCATCGCAAAGCAAAAGGTAGCATTAAAAGGCGTTGTCACGTTGGGTAGGATAGACTTGTGTCTGCCGTGTCTACCTCTATATATTAATACACCTGGCCTCGGATCGCGTGAAGTTCCAGAATCCCTGCCATCTGCTCGTCCTCTGGGTCGCGCATTCTTGACACAGAATTATTCAGTCATACACAGTTCGTAATTCACCTGAGACGCCATTAAATGCCACTCGTCAAAAGGTCATCTACCGCATTTTGTGTTGCGCCACTATGGTATCAATTCGTCAAGAACCCCGATCCCCTTCAAGTACTTCAAACGTCCAGGTTGTACACGTTGTCCTGGTACGTAGGTCTTGATTGACCATAAGTCGCCATGATTAGTTATCTTTATCTAGTATCGTATTAAGAGGTAAGTGCCTCATTTCAAAGAGTGGCTGGCAATCAGTATTTACTGAGGATGCTGCCTTGCAATTGCCATAAATTGGTCGGCGATCTGGTTTGAGTTGGTAGAGTTCTTCACAGCGTGTAGAAAATGTTAGAAAAGATATCACTTACGTCACGGTCCGCCTTGATGAATGGCTGGTCAAAGAAGTGATATTTCTCTTTGGTTACCAGCTCGATGATGACCATCATAAGGCCCCACGGCTGTGGCCAGAATCCAGCGCTTCGCTCAAGCAAGACACGAACAATTTGCTGACGGATGTCGACTTCCTCCGGGTCGTTCAGGTCTTGCCCAAAGATATCAAAGATGACGTAACTGAAGTATTCGGTAACGGGACTATAGTGACGCAGACGGTCGACAATGCTGCCTATGAGGAAGTACCGAGCTTGAGGCTGTAGCTCGTGTACCAACAGCGACAGTGTTGCGACATCCGGAGCACCGGGAACAAAGAGTGGCCTCTCCTGGCGAGCCTTCGTAACAGCATGATTGCCGATAAATGTCACAATACCATCAATGAGTCTGTGATCTACACCGAGAGGAACGTTGCCGTATGTCGTATCGTTCGCGACGCTCTTGTTGATGGCATGCGTAAGATGTGCGATGGCGTCCTCGGAGGGAGGAGCCTGTACGAGCTGCTCGAGGATTTCCAGCATACCAACATCTCTCAAGTACGACAAGCTGGAAGCCACATCTGCTTGTGGGTCCTGGGGAATGGAATCTGCACTTTCTGCTCGCGGGCCGCAGTTGAGCACGATGTTTCTCAACTGAGTGCAATGAGGTGAGATGCTTAAGCACAGTTGAGCGGCATTGGCGGACACGTAGTCCGAAAAGTCATGCGCAAGTACCACTAGAAGCTTAACAACTGCGCGATAGAACTCCTTGACAACATCCGTAACATCGATCGCTTTCATGTGTCCCGACACATAGCCGAGAAGGGACTTCAGAAGTTTGGTGTAAGGAAGCCAGCCTTGTCTTGACTCGAGTAGTAGTAAGTCGGGTGCGAAACGTCGATGTCCTATCAACGACAGCCATCCAAAGGCAAAGCCCGGGAAGCGCTCTGGGGAAATCTGCAAGAACGTGTCGGCAATTCTTAGTAGGAATTCCTGTCGACAAGACTCGAAGTTCGGATTCTCCACGAAAAGTGCATCGGCACCATGTATGAGCATGGAAAATAGACGGTAGAATACTCTCTGGTTGAAGTGTTCACCTCGCGTGACGTGATGATGGTTAAGAACAACTGCGATGAGTGATGTGACAGCCCCTAGGATAGGGACAGGTCCAGGCTTCTGGTCTTGTTGCTCAGTAGCGCTCTCCTTGGCGAAGATCATGACCATCTTCATAAGGGCATCTACGGAAGCAAATGCCTCAGTGCTGCTACCTCCTGCGTGCAGAACTTGCTCATAGTAATTGACCGTCAAATCGATGGCTCTTCGCACGAAAACCAAGAAGTCGTCCCTGCTCGCGATCATTTCTCTACTTCGGAGTTGCTTGACGAATGCCACTTGAGCCTTCTCTGGGGTGTTGTAATTGTTGTACAGTCGAACCCACTCATCAAAGACATATTCGAATTGGTCTAGTCGTTCAGCGTTATCCGCAACGTTCTGATTCTCTGGCTTGGTGAGACCAGAGCTGAGGAACTTCGATTTTAATCGCTGGCCAACTTCGAGGCTGGGATCCTCGGCGATCCACTCCCAAGCGACTTCCAGACTGCGTACGAAGTCCGCGAAGAGCGCAATAGGTCGGTCGTTGAATAACGTTAGATCAAGCAGCTTGTCAAAGAACTCCAGGTATGCTTCCTCTCTCTGTATCAACATCTTGGCCATCATTTGATCGATACCGTGAAGATCGAGGAAATCCGTCTGGAGTAAGGCAGTAATCAAAGAGATGTTGAGGATGTTTTGAGGCGGATGCTGGTAGAAGCTCATCTGGACACGATCGTGAAGTGCGGTGCCCGAACTAGCGGCAATCTTCAACAACTGCTCGAGTATATGGACTAAACTCTCAAGGAGGAGAGTATTGTCTGCTCCACTAAAGAGAAGTTGGCAAATCTTCTCGGCGGCGTAGAAAGCGAACTCATCTGAGTTCTGCGACGTGTTGATAATCAACTGAGTGAAGACATCGACAACTTCTAAAACTGGGTGAGACCTTGGGAGATCGCTGAAATGTTCCTCTTCGGTTGACGCAGTGGTACGCTTGAGTTCGGACAATAGCCTTTCTACCTTCTCTAGCAACACTCTTCCATCCATGGGGTGAGCTGAGGGACGACCGTTGGCCATTCCTCCTGCATGTAAATGGGAGTAAGGAAGTTGAGTGTTGATATGGGGAATAGAAGGAGTCTCGGCTGGGGTAGCTAGGTTGGGAACAGAGCTGTACTGGTCTTGGAGGACTTCGTTTGCGATATTCCTAGTGGCGTCAGAAGCAGACGAGGCGTGAGCCGCGCCAGTCTGTGGAGCACCTCTTGGCTGTCTCGCGAAGTCATCATAGATGGCCATTTGGTCGGAGTTCAAACCAGCTATGTTTGGAGAGAGCTTATACGGATGCGGAATGGTCATAGCCCATCGGTTAAGACCGGCATCACAGTAAGGCTCGTTAGGTCGTTGCATGCGGTGACGGCGCCTAGCCTCTATTTCACCTTCGATCATCTCCTCAATTTCTGGTACAGCGCGCTCCTCGGCCTGTTTTTCGATGACGCTGCATGCGAGTTCAAGGTTGGAGTTAACACACATGATAATCGTGCCCTCAGGTAATGAGTGAGGTAGCTCGGTTGCAGCATTTCGCATATAGTTGGTAATATTAGCTCTGAGAGGTTCCTTCGAAGTAACCTGGGCAAGGCTTCCCGCGGTAGCTTTGACCATGTTGATCGCGGCTGTTCGAAGTTTGTTCTCGTCGGGTTCGGTCGCGAAGTCTTTGTGAATCATTTGTTGAGTACTTATCGCAGCAATGGTCACGGACCTATCGACAACCGGCTGGATAATATCCTGCAGCGCCTTCGTCACGGCGGTGCGAACAATCTCGTGAAGGCGGGCGCTGTTAACAACCATTTCATTCGTTGGCGGTATGGACAGGAGGTTACTAATGTCTGGGATCGAAACTGGAATTGGGTGTGGTGTGAGACCAGTTGGTACAGCACCAGCCATTCCGTTCAAAGACATGTTGTCGAAATGCTCCAGAGGATCTTGTGCTGTCATGTCAATGACTTCCTCAACCGGTACGCGATCTTGAAGTTCGCTAGACGGTTCAATACTCTTGTGATCCAAGTTGAGGTCTTTGCAGAGGACCTCGATCTCGAATTTCTGGTTGAGTTTTAATTCGGCATGATGGTAGAGTTCAATAAGCAGGTGGATTATATCCATGAGCCACGGGTTCGGGGGCCGGAAGATGGTCGATTTCGCAGCCTGGATGAGTACCTTGCAGACAAAGGGGACAACGACGACTAGCCTCTTGGTGTCATGAGCCTCAATGAGCAGTTGCTTGAACGCAATGTTCTTGTGTTTAATCGGCTGATCCCTCGCTAATGTTAGGAGACCTAGCCAAGCTCCGAGAAATTTCAAGTGGGTTCTGTCTGTCGAATTCTGCATTGTGCTCTCCGAGTTCAGCATACGAGCAACACTGATATAAGTTTGCCTCAACACCTCAGACCATAAACCCGAGTCCTGGAAGAGCTTGACCAAGTCGAGGTAGACTTGGTGGTAATTTGGTTGCATTTTGGCGCGTTCCTCGACCAGGTGACTGGCGAACCATTGTCGGTGCCTTTCTTCGAGAACGTCGTGTATCTCTCTATAGGTTGACTGGAGCGAGGTTGATGTCAGGTTATTCAACCCGAACTGAACCTTGTCCTGTACCTCGACGATGGGTTCCTCAAACGTGACCCCTTGAGGAGGAGGATCGACGTTGATCGACGTAAACGGAGCTGCATGTGCCTCTGGGCCATCTGCTGTCCCATTCGTTAACGGCTCATTCCCTAAGTGGCTTGGGGTTGCTGCGCCGTTGTGGTTGCGCGCCCGCTCTTCTTCGTCCTTCAGAACGACTTCCTCAGCCCTCCTGTACGCGTCGGTGCCGCGTAACCCAGGAATCTGGACAAGTTGTTTGCATAATCCCGGCCATTCCTTAAATCGAGGGATTATCTGGATAAGAGCTTGAAGGCCGAACTTATACATTGAATCATCAATACCGTGGTCCCTAACAGCCTCAAGAATCATACCAAGCCCTATTTTTAGGGGTAGCTCAGATATCAGCTTGTGGGATATTATACCACCAAACAGGACCGCGGTAGTAGCGAGGGCCTCGAGAGGGTAATCTATGAAATGGGAATATTCATCGAAAAGGCCGTGGATCATGCACGCAAAGATATCCTGATCTAACGGATCTCGTGAGTGCTTGTACTCTTCAAGCTTCTTGACGACAACTTTGACTTCTGACTCCTCGCCGTACATTTTCTTATAATGCTCCTCCATCTTAGCAATGGCGGCAGGCGGGAGTCCGTTGCCATCCTTCCCGTTGGCGTCAATAATATCGTCGTAGCCTTCTCCGTAGTTGATCAGTCTAGGATATGCGGTGATGCACACGCGTTGAACTATTATCAACTCCGGCAGGGGATTCCGCGGCAGAAAGTCCTCGAGAATCTGCAGCATCGCAAGTACTGTTTTCACATGGAGTGGAGTAGTCGTCTTCGGAGCCACCTGTCCTTCTGCATTCTTCTGAGACTGCAACTCGAGGTTTGCCTTGATCATTAGAAATTGCAACAGAGATTGAGAGATTGCGGGACTTCTCTCAGCGTTGTTGTGGGCCCACTGAGAGAGATCGAGATGGCCTTCAGCATGCGCGAGAGCGGCTAGATCATAACCAAATCCGTTTGGCAGGTATACGAGTTCGTCAAGCCAGCCGTGTTTGATGACATGCTCAAATATGAGCGTGAGATCCATTGGCTTCATAGCATGCGCGTCGACCAATCTCTGCGTAACCCAATCCCTGTCCTTCCTCCAGAGACTATCCAAAACAAAGTCATGATACTCAGAACGTCGGTGGAGGAAGTTATCGAATAACGAGGCGAGGGTCTCGATGGCCATCGGTGGCCAAGGTTTAGGAACCCCGAAAGCCGAGACTATAAAGATATCGAGATTCGGGACAACTACCTCTTGGAATAGCCGTTTTGCTTCCGTACTCTGGGATGCGTGCAATGAATGAAGTGCGACCTGGAAGATTGCCGATAGCGCCAGACCCGAGACAAGAGGGTGCTTAACAGCAACGGCTGCTCGCTCGCGGACTTCCGGGGGAGATTGAGCGTACTCATCAAGGGTGAAGGTTGGTTGAAGACCAGGAATGGTGCTCGCATCGAGCTGATCCGGGCTTAAGGACGCAAATGCACATATGAACGACAGCTGGGTTTCTGGATTTTCCCAATGCGAACCTCCCCACAAACTTTGAATGCTGAAGGGCGGGGACTGGTCATCCTGAGACTTCGCGATAGGCAGAAGGGCCTCGTATAAGCGTAGGAACTGGGCGGATGACACGCGTACGTCTCGTTGGTCAAAATAGGCAACCACGTCGTGCCAGCGGAAAGTCGGAGGGAGTATGCGTCGAAGAGCTGCGACTAGTACGGAAGGATTATGACGGTAGGTAATGCTGACGGTCGTGTAAGTTAAGGCTGTAGAGACCTGTTCCTCACTTAGCTGAATATTGTTCGGTCGATTCTGAAGGTAAGCTGAGCAGGTTTCCTCGTCGCGGGTAAAGTCAGTGCCAGTTCTTTGGATGTAAAGGGCTAGCGCATTAGGTGGCTTCTCGCCTAGCACCCTAATAAGATCCAGAGCAGCCAGGACTTCCATGGGAGGTGCTTGGTCTTGCTGCAACCAACGTGACTGAACCTTGTGACTGAGCTCGTGCTTAGCGGCCGAGTTAAAGTTGGGCGGATGGCCTTGGATATATCGATCGACAATATTAGCGATGAAGGATGGGGTGAGGTCGGAGTGATCGCCATAATCCGCGCGGGAGATTATGTTGACGAATGTAGGGAAGTTGGTCGAGAGTATCGCATCGGCTTTAGCAATGAACACAGTTAGCCTACTAACGCTAGCATCCGAAGAGGACGCCGGCAACGACATACCCTTAGTCTTTAGATCTTGACGGGATCCGAACTTGAACGCCAGAGCCAATATAGTCTTCTCCAAAGCATCAAGCTTGAAGTGCTCCATGAATGTAGACAGATCGAAATCGCGGAAGATGTCTTCATTAGCGGTCTCGATCGATTCGGCTATTTTAGAGGCTTGGTCAAGATCGTGAGAGATCTTGGCCATTTCCCCTACTAAGAGCGAGTAGTTGCCGGGATTGGCAACGGGTCGGTTGATGCCCGGGAAGATCTGAGGAGCATTGCCGGCTACCAACCGGGTGAAGTACTTAGAGAAGACCTCCATACCGTGATCATCGAGTAACTGGTGAGGAGGATTGTTATCAGTATGGTTTCCAACAGAGCGACAGAAAAAAAAAATAGCATGTACGTACCTTTTTCAGTTGGTCAACCTGTAACTCCCACTTGGCGCGATCCTTATCCTCCTTGATAGTACTTAGAAGAAGATAGACTTGGGCGACGACAATTTTGGTAAGAGAACTAGACCCGGTGGTCGGGCTACTGGTGCTGGGACTTGCGCCAGCACTCAGAGGACCGGCCTGTGACGGGTGGGGGGAATGTGTAAGGCCTGTCTGCAAACTCTGAGCAGGAACAGGAGAGAAAGTACCAGATCGCGAATGAGACGGCGGTGGGGGGACCATGAGGGTGGTGGTCTCGCGGTCGGGAGGAGAGAAGGAGGAGGGAAGAAGAGGTGTGGTGATGTGCAATTCCCCTGGGGCCCCTCGTAGATGCACGAAATCACGAATCACGCAATGGTACCTGTCAAGGGCGACAGATGTCCTAGTCTTCGCAGGGTGTGTGCAGGAAGTAAGGGCTGGCGCAGGCTCATAGACGCTCGGGGCATGGAGATCATGAGACTAGGTGCAAGTCGAGATGTCGCAGGGTGAGGGTGACCAGGTCGTCGACGAATAATTAGTGGGTTGAAGATTGAAGGTTAAGATGGGGCCAGGCGAAAAGGCTGACCAGTTCGACGGGAGTGTATGGAGGTCGGCAGGTAATATACAACGAGGTACAGGGTCGGCGTGCCTTAGAAGAAAATCACGTAGACGCGCTCTAAAATACTTTTCTAAGAAGGGCGGAGAAGGCTTGGGTTTTCCTGGGTGTACGTATTCGTTGCGGGTGCGGGTAGGTGGATGATGTTGATTTTGGCGGATGGAGGATTGAATAGAATCCGAGTTGAAAAGCAACCCTCCCTCTCTGGCGCCGCAAGCTTGGGCCTTTGTCTGGTCTGTCCCTTCCACGGGCTGCACAGTACCTAATGGGGCTGATGGGGGAAGGGGCCCACAATGTCAGGCTGTGGCCAATGACGAGCTCGCTAGACGACGAGAGCCTCGCATCAGACAGACATGTCAGTCGCAAGCTGGCAGCCATCTGTTTGACAGGAAGTCGCAGCCGTGGACAGTACTGGACTGTGCACTGTACTATGTACCTACATAATGTACTGCCTAAATGTACATGTGCACGTGATTTCTATCGCCGGTCTCCCCACTAAGGATATATGCACCTCATATTGTGTAAATTATCAGCATTTCAACTTAAGTTTGGTCTATACCCATGATAGATAATATGCTGTTCCTATTATACCAAATATCTTGACTCATTTATCACCTGAATTGTTAGGAGTACCGGGGGGACAGTCTCCTGTTTCTAATAGTACCTAGGTAAAGGGAGAATTCCCCAGGGAGAGGAGACTAACCGTCAATATCCTAATTGACTACCACCTAAGGCTTACTATAGCTTTAAATTGACTTCATAAATATCCCCTTCACCCCTTCATCCCAGTACTTAACCTAGTTCAATCAATTTACTTCACCTTCTTATACCCCCTCCAAGCTTCCACCGATCCCGCCTTGCACAGCGGGCCGTTCTGCGTGGGCATGTCATCCTCCGTAAGGACGACCCAGTCCTCACTCCCCACGGTGGCCGGCGCATAGAACACTCCCCAGGGGTCACGACTTCTCTTAATTCCCAACAACCTGCCATAATTGCTACCGAAGAAGGCCTGTTGCCAATTCGGCTCCTCTAGGTCGCACTCGTTCATGTACGCGCCCGCCTCGGGAGACACAGCGCGCCACTTATCCATGGCACTGGCGAGGCGCGCGTGTGTGGCCTTAAATGCCATTGGCGACAGGCCTCTCAGGTTCGAGTTGTCGAACAGGTCCGCGTGCATGATAGCCTTGCGGAAAGCAGGGTTTGCCGCATTGTTGCCTGGGTATCCCGCGACCTCTTCTGTAGGCTTCAAGTGGATGCCATGGAAAGTGTAGCCTGCCTCTATCGACTCCCGCAGCGCACGCTGCGTCGCTACGAACAGGTCCGGGTCGTCAAAGTTGGCTCGTGGAAGCAGTCGGCTGCCAAACCGCGTGTCGCCTGGCCTATCGCCTAGGCCTGCTGTGGACGATGCCATCCAGTTTGATGCTGGGTACGGCGCTCGGACGGTCACGTTGAGACCGATCGCCTTGAGGCCATCGACTAACGGCTGCGCGAACTTAGATAGGTACTCCACAGACGCATCGGGGAGCTCGATATCTGTGCTGAAGCTGTAGCTATCGTTGCCGGATCGGCGCGACACATAGCTGTCTAGAGACATACGTGTTAGTATTCCGAATAAGTCTTGAACGTTGATTTCTGTAGATCAAAGATGTCGCCACATACTATGACTTTATTAGTATTCGTTTAAAAAATAAAGAAAACCGGGGAGCTCGCATACCATGCTGTACCACCATTGTCGACCAGCGTCTTACCAAATTCATGGTACAGGTCAAATCCCTTCCAGAACCTCTCTATGTCACCAGGTTTGACGGGGACGTTGGAGCCACCGGTGGCGAAGGCTAGAGAAGTGGCGAGGACGTTAGTATACGGATGAGCCTTAACTATAACCGAAGTCACGATGCCGTAAGTGCCTGTTTTCATAGTCAGTGTATCGAGGCCACTCGACTTGGATGATAGCATCGAGAAAGTTAGGAGAATTACATACTCCCACCACCACCGCGCAACGCATAGAACAAGTCGGTATTCTGGTTCGGATCCGCGGTCACAAACCTGCCGTCAGCCGTAACGACTTGGATGGACAGGGCCTGGTCAGCGCCAAGGCCGTACTTGGAAGCCAAGGCCGAGTGTCCGCCACCGGCCATCCAACCACCATAAGCTCCAACGGTATAGCCTCCAGCCACCAACGTCGTTATGTTATATTTTTCCATATGAGCGAACATTTCCCAACTCTCAATGCCGGCACCGACTCTAGCTGCTCTGCCACTATATGCGCCGACCCGATATTGGGGTAGATACTGGAAGTCTTTCAGAAAGTGTGTCCAAATGCTGAGGCTTCCGAAGCCGGTTGCCCGTCCGACAAAGTCGTGTCCGGTGTTCCTATCGAAGAGAACGCGAATATCGTCAGTTAAATCATATCATATACCAGAAATGTCTGTCTTGAAGAATCGACTCACTTGATAACCAGCCGAAGATTCTTGTTCCTAGCAAAGTTGACGCCAATCTGGATCTGTCTCACAGTCGTCGCATTGATGACATAGACCGGGAAAGCACCCTGCGTGCAATTGTCCCCAGGTAACGGCTGAGATGTCGTGGGGCAGGTATCCCCCTCGGGCCATTCAGTGAGTACAGTGACCGGGTCATTTATGTAGAAGCGATTAGAACTCGTGTTCCGCATGAGAAATGTACACTTCGCTGCGTCCTTGTAGGGTCCATCGTAGCAGGCCGCTGCGGGTGGGATCCCCTGGACCAAGGCGCCTCCCAGCGAGCGGTTCAGCCGCGACCATTCTTCCTCGAGAGGCCAGTTGGCGCTTCCCGGATACTCCCTGCAGTCCGATCCATCTTCCAAAGGGTAAATAGCCGACGCATCTCCAAAAGCGATGGCCTTGAAGTCGCCAACGTCGGCCTCCGTGAGCTGTTCTTGCTCGAAGGCGAAGTCGGCGCTCTTGACGCTCGGAAAGAGCGCGATGAGTATCGAGAGAAGAATAGCCCGCATATTTGCCCACGAGCGGTAGTAATGGCCCATTGGCAAGGCTCATATACTGCAGCGGGAGAGGGGGACCTATGGCTGCTTTGCGCTCTTTTTCTATACCGGCTCTTGGCACGTTGGAGGCGATCCTACATTCCGCGTCACGCGCATATCGGCATCGAACAGCTCGATGCAATCGGCCCTTTATCCGAGCTCGTGGCTTGCGCTCACTAATCAGATTATCAATCATATCCATTCCCGCAGGAGTGGGACTACCTTGATACTGCATCTACGTGACGGCGAGAGTGTAGGGGAGCATTATTGATGACTGAGAGCGAACCTAGATGCCTCTGGAGCGCGCCCTATGAGGCCAGAGAGGGCCAGGAGTAGTATCACTATGGCGTGGCGACATTCCAGCTTGCAGCCCTGGCTATCGTAAGGGCCGTTCTGGGCCACTGGAGTTGCGTGATCACATATACCGCGCTGAGATACCGGTAGCAAAGGGAGCCCTCTCGATCACCAAATGTAGAAGGTAGATGCCGATAGCTACAAGAAAATCCACATGTTCATCAAGTAGGATCCAAGACCGAGGATACTGGAAATAACCTCAGTATGAGCATTGGAAATGGCGGTCGGGAGAAGACGGCAAGTGACAAACCTGCCTACATATTGACCAGTTCACCTCCCACTACTAGAACGAAACATTTCACCATCTGTTCTGATGCACACATGCTGACTACGAAACGTCGTCAAGTTATATCTAAAATAGATTAAGATGCGGCGAGCAGGAGCCCTAAAACGTGTAAGCCAAGATCAGACTCGTGGGCATCGTACCATGCTTGTCTTGCAGCAAACAGTCTTGGCTAATTACGCCTGTGAGCCTCCTCCCAAGATCTTCAAACCACCAATCGTCCTTCGTGGGTAGCTACGGATTGGACTGGATGAATTCCTTGCGTCTGAAGGTTGCATCCGGGTGAAATGCGAACACTATAGATAAAACCTCTGAAACCCCCACAGCACGTGTCCGGTCAGGAAATAGATGACATATGATCGCTTATCTTGTCGGTATTGCGCTAATATAATTCGAAGATCTTGTTTAAGTACATTGTCTCTTAGATTATCTATGCTGCTGTCGCCGTAGCTGTGACCGCGGTTGCTGAAGTGGAGGAGACATTTGAGCAGACACAGCCTTGGCCTGAGATACTTGTTATTGGAGGCGCTTTACACGTGGCCTCGGCTACCCACGATTGGATGGTGGTAGTAGCGGGATCAGCATTGCGAAGGTTCACTGCCTTGATAAGCGCTGGGATAGCCTGGCCGGTGGATAGACTGAATGCGATGTGGTTCAATACCTTGAGATTCGCATTGATCTGACCGGAGTGGCTGGTGATACTAATCCACGTGTTGTCATCATTGCTGAATATGTCATCTAAGACGATCTTCGTCCTCTTCAGCTGCGCCTCGGAAGTTTCCCCCTCGTACCCCTTCCACAGCTCGTCGTCCTCGGTAAACCCATCCTCGAACTTGAACGCTGGGAATAAGGCTTGGATATGCGTCTTGTTCGATCTTTCGTCACATGTACGCATAGATATCCCTTCGCGAAGGTACTCCTTAACCGTAGGCGCGAACGGCCTCTCCGCTGGGAGATCGAGGCCATTGAATGTCAAATTTGCAGTCGTTGCCGAACGGGTCAGAGGACTGCTGTAGTAGGACTGTGGCGCCGGGATCTTTTCAACAGTCAAGGCGTGCTTCCAGAAGTTGTTCGCCTTCGTGCATTGAGCTTTGCCCGCCTCGGTCAATTGAGCATCTCTCCAGACAGAAGTTCCATTCCCCTCGAGTAGCCCCCAATAACACTGTGGACAGTCAACGAAGTCTTTTTAGGTATCGTCGTAGTTTAAAACTCACGTTCCATGCAGGAGTACCATAGTAACTTTCAGCAGCGTTATGGTAACCCTCGCCATGACGACCCATGAACAGAACTTTATATTGGGTGTTCCTGTCGCAACCTCGGTTTATAGAGTTCACATAGTAGGCGAACCGTTCCCACTGCGTCTTCTCTTTGCCAGGATCAAACTCGCCGTCAGTAGGATACGATCGATCAATGAGACCATAGTTGGTTGTTGTCTACTTGTCGTTAGCGACCCACAGTGAGGGACTGATGTAATTGAGTTATACGTAGTCAAAACTGCTAGAGTCAGTAGCTGGGTCATCTTGTTGGAAGAAGCCTGAGATCGTGGTGTAATTGATAGTCGACCCTCCGGCGATGCCCCGCGTGACATCCCATTTCCCACTCTTCCCCCATTCCCAACCGAGACAGGTTGAGCTTAGACAAAGGGCTACGAGAACAGAGGTGGCCAACATCGCTAGAAAATACCAATGCCGGTATAATAACTTCGTATAGGCAAAGTGTCAAATAAAGAAGGGCGGCGGAAAGAGCGGAATATCGAGTGGCGTCAGATACTGGCGATCCAATCCCACTTTGTAAGGAGGACCACGCCGGGTTCATTTAGTTGCTAAATATAGATGCATGATGCTACCTACGAACGTCTAGGCGCCAAGTCGTGACGAGCCCAGTAGTTTGGATCTCACTGTTTGGTTGAACATGTACGTACAATCGAGTTCTATCCTAAATACCGTCATTTCAAACCTCCTCAGCATGGGATAATTGTCGATTTATGGCGGGGACAAGGCCTGTACTGCCTCGTGATAGGGACGCAAGCAAGAGTGGAGAGCATCAAAATAGAATAAGACTTGAGGCCACCCCTCCCTTCGGGGTGGCAAAATGCCTTAAGTTTCCTTGCACGGGCCACGCCTTACGTCCAATCACAGAGCCCAAATCGAGACCGCGCTGCCTATTTTTTGTGACATAAACCCTTAAGTAAACTTAAGGCATTAACCAATCAATCCGCAACGTGGACGGCATGGGGTTATAGGTAAAAGGTCCAGTATCCAACATTATTCGATCGATCTCTTAGGGACCATCGTGCATTTCAATCATTATTGATCAGGATCCATCAACCATTACATCGTATCTCGTACAAATATCCAATTCCGCATCATACATGTCAGTCATATAGATTCATAGTTTTAAGGCGGCTTCGAAGAGTCACAACTTATTCTAGATCATACTAGAATGAAACATTGGAACGTACGGTCATCCGTGAAGAGGGATCAGCCTGATGGCCAATCTTCATCGGTATAGGGATAGTCAAACCTAAGATATTTCCGTTAGCTCTCTTTCGCAATAGGAGGTTACCTGGGAAGCTTGCCCCTGTTCACCGACAATCAGCTTCGTATACTTCTCTAGCTCTTCCAGCTGCTCGACGCAACCCGTAAGGCTCTCGTTATATGAGTGACTGTATATCTGAGCCCACTTCCTCCCTTCGGACTTTTCGTCGGCGCTGAGCCTTCCGCTTGCTGCAAGTTCGGTCTCTAGTGCTCTCATTTGATCTAGAAGTTGCTTCCTCGAAGCAGCAGCGCTTGGTAGATATTTCTGTTACGTTCATCCTTTAGCAGGTTCATAATAATGATGCTTGTTACTCTCCCAGTGAACTTACGGGTACTTTCCTATCCGCTCGAAGGGCCCCAGAGAGAACATAGAGATTAGATAAGATAGACGCTATGGCGTCTCTCCTATGACCCAGCAGATCTATAGCGAACTCGGTATTGTCTCTTATGAAATGTGGATGGTAGAATAGAGATGCCTGGCGAGCCGTGACGACATATTCGAAAAAGCGCTCACAGCAATCGATAAGTGCCGAGTATGGGAGGGGATCGAAAGGGGCTCGTAAGCGTATCTCGTGACGAGTGAGACCCTGGTCGTTATTAGCTGGCTGGACCTCCAAGCTGAAGGAATTACGGACTCACCAACAGCTGTCTTAATCTCACAAACCCTTCGCGCAAGCGCCCCTCGAGTATCTCAGATGCGCGTATATCTTCCTTAGTAGGCTCGTCTCCTTCCTCATAGTATACATATCTCGATACGATGCCTGTGGTTATATCAGAGAATAGAAAGAGAACACGGGGCCAGCCCAACCTACTTCGGTAGACTATGCTACAATAGAACATCATAGTAGCCACTGCTTTTCGGAGGTCATGACGAGCGACAAACGGCCAAAGAATCCAGTTAACGATAACAGATGCAACAACCCCGACCACCATTGCGGTCCCATGTGTTGCTGCAATTGTAGCTGGCGAAGGCTTGCCTTGCGCTGCAACTTCCGCTAAAGATACAACCGTAAACGAGATGCAACCTACGAGCCCAGACCTCTATTATGCGTTAGAATCATCTCGCTGCCTCAGAGCTTCTGATCTGCCTTACCGGATGTGCGCTCTGTGTATACCTATAGATCATGGGAAGCATAAAAATAACAGCAAATACTGCAATAACGTATGGACTGCCATTCCCAGCGGCGTATGAGAGACCGGCCCATAGCGAGCCTAGGACGGCACAGAGTGCCCGGGTAAAAAGGTCCTGGATATTTCCACCAGTTCTGTACGGGTTAGAACACTCGTTATGGTTGACTTCAGATTTGGTAATGGCTCACCGAGGACCCATTATAAGCCATGCCATCACGACACCCCACCAAACTTCATAGCTATCCCACCATCCATGATTATGTGATTGCCATGCTGGTATAGATAGTAGAGAAGTGATCATTGCTGTTTTAAGGCCAAAGCGTGTTTCAAAGCCTTGTAAGCGATGAAGAAAAGCCCAAATTTCGTGGCGTACGTGGTTCGTTTTTATGCTATAATCATCCTCGAGTTCATCAGCTGTCATTGTTGCATACGACGTGTCGTGACCTTCGTTAGTACTCTCATCATCATCTCTTGGCAGGGGCTGAAAATCTCGGGACTTGATCTTCTGAATAATAACTGCTATGTCGCTAAAGCTTTTGAAGTAGGAACCAGCAGTTACACCACCTCGATCATGTCGAACTTGCGCGTTCGTACGATGCATCGCTTTCCAGAAGGGGTAAGATGGAGGGTGAAATTTGGGGTACTTTGGCCTCCTCTGCTGCATCTCGTTAACTTTCACTAGTAACGCCTCTATGGCTGTTGCGGCTTGATGAACTGGCCGACAGTACGCGAAGAGTTTAACGACCGCAGGAGATTCTGCATATGACAAGGGCAGAGTATCGCTTGCCAATACATTGTCTTGACAATTGCTGAAGGCTATGATGCGCCTGCGCAGCTTGACTAGTGCACCAGGAAGATCGCTGGATACGTCTTTCGGAGGGCCCAGATATTGACGATGACCACACATCTCCATTAGGACGGCATCGCAGCTGCTTAGTGCGGATTTCATAGACAAGAGGAGCTCTTCCGTCGGGTCAGCCAGGTTGCTTGCGACAAATTTCACCAACCTCTTTTCCTCTTCATTTTCGGCTCCATGATATTTCTCGTCCATGTCCACAATAAACTCATCGAGTATAGGTCTGTTGTGGCTTAGCCCATGAGGCGATTCTGGCCGATCAAGAATTCTCGTTTCACTGTTCAAACTGAGTAGGGCCCTAACGACACCTTGGATAAGATTACGAAGAGCGAGGACGTCTTTCGGGTCGAAAAGTGTTATAGAAAAGTCGATCACTAAGTCCCTATACGCTTGTGACATACCAACGAATGTCTGCGTTAGTCTTCGGCGCAGCCGTCGGCTTTCTACCCGCGTTAACCCAAGCCCGTCCTTGAAAATAATTAGCCACTGGTCCCCAGTACGGCTCAGAAAGAAATTACCAGCATGACAGCGAATGCTTGATGAAGAGCTACAGCTAATGGACGTGCACCGGCATCAGGGACAACCGTGCAACATATGACTAGAGAGATAGCCTGCCCTAAAACCCAAGGAATACCATATGCAAGAAGTTTAGACCAAGACACCTCGTTGCCTGACACCTCGGCTAGACAGGTGTATGATATCGCAATGCCAGCGCATATTATACCTTGATAGGTGCGGATATAGTACGAACGAAGACAGGCAATCAAAAAGATGTACAAGAAGAGGAACACGGCGAGAATACCACCATAGCCGACACGTGCTGTCGCTGTGGCGGTAGATGCCCACAATCCAAAGGCACCCCAGCCTAAGCCTGTAGCGGTGCCTATTATAGTTTGAATTGTTCCATCAACCTGGGCTCCCAGTGTTCTGGCTGGGTGGTTGATAATGGTCGAGATTACCATAACATAGCTGTAACGACCAAGTCTCGTGTGAACAGAAGGGATAAGGCAGAGGATATAAGCTATGAAGAAAGCAAGGAAAGACTTGAGCAATCTAATGCCAGCCCTCGTGGTGGTAACACGGCGAACGACGCCTTTGACTTCGTGCCATTGCCTGGGTAAGAACTCGTGAATTGATAAGGGGTCCTTCTTCCGAAAAGCGTATGGCAGAGTCAACTCGGCTTGCCTCATAAGCTCTTGGGAATCAACTTCCTCAGGTGGGAGGAAGACTGCATCGAAGAAGCCATCCCGCAGTTCGCTGATGCCATAGGAATTGTTGGCGTAGTGCTTGTCTTCGGAAGTCATGCACCTCTGGGCGACTGGAAGATGATGAGCCTGGGACTCGGTTCGAGTATCATAGATTCTGTTCAGAGAGTCCATTGAGGCATCTCGAACGCGGCGCCTTGTGCTACGGCTGTGGCGATGCAGAAGACGAGAAAACCCCCTCTCGACAGGCGTGCCATTCTGCGCATTCTCTTCAGCGGGAACGCCGCCGCCGGTCTTCTCTTGATTAGAATCCATCGCGAATTCACGTGGGATGCGTTGGACTTCCGACGCTTCTTGGTACGCCAAGAATTCCGGGTTTTCCTTCTCAAGCGGACCGAATTGCTAGGCTTAAGGCATTGGGAAAAGAGAAAGAATCGTACGAATTCATAATTTCATAGAGGAAAGCGGTTTGCCGTGTTAATTATAAGAAAATTTGATGATATGTCATTATAGTATAACTTTGGAGATGTGAAAATATTTGGATTGGACTATAAACAGGCGAATAATTCCTCTGTTGTTGTTTCCCAACTCGAGACCGAGGAACTTCGACGTCACAGTGGAAGGCGACCCACTCGCATTGCAGTAGCTCGAAACACAAAGACGGTGCTATGGATACGTTGTTGCACAGCGACGGAAACGGGGGGCAGTATTACATAATCAAGTGATAACGATAATCGCCTGACGCAACTTGACAATGGATCTTGACCAAAACATTAAAAAAAACAAAATTACCCCGCCAGCCCAGGTGTCCAAAACAGACTTAGCTCGCAGGAATAAGTGGGTACATATTTCTGGATGCCCCTCCAAGAAGTTCCAACCTGAATGGCCTCACTTCTTCTTCCCATTCCGTAACAACCATCACAACAATACCAAAACAACAATTTCGTCTTCCAAAGCAGCTTCACCCGTCTTCTCGTCGACGTAACGGAAGATTCGTACTGATTGTACAGTCAAAGCTTTCACTTTCAACCACCTTTCCCACAGTCCTTCGACAGGCAATAACCCCGCCAAGATGTCTGCCAGTAAGTTTTCCCTCTGCGACGCGACGCATCTTACTGCCCAACCAGCCAAGGCTATCGCCCCGATATATAGTGATTTACATGCTAACGATATGAGTAGATCTAGAAGAGGTTGCGAGTATGTGGCTTCCTATTCAAAGCCCTCTTCCATTTTTGACCCGCGGGCAATTCCGCAGCCCAAGCTAACATGCGCCCGTCTTTGTAGCCTTGTTCGTCCAATACTACTACAACCAGTTCGACCAGGATCGATCGGGTCTGGCAACCCTCTACGTATGTGAAATATCAAATACCTTGTTATATCAGAGGAAAAAAAAGGTTGGCTAACAATTTCATAGCGAGAGGGCTCCATGCTGACTTTCGAGTCGGCCTCCTTCAAGGGTACCCCGTCGATCATTGAGAAGCTCCAGGTAACATACCTATTAATCTAATACTACAAAGCCGACAACTCACACAGCTACACAGGGACTGCCTTTCCAGCAAATTAAGCACCAAGTTGCCACTATGGATCCCCAGCCCGGTGTCGCTCCGGACCATATTATGGTCCTCGTGACCGGTCAGCTCTTGGTTCGTCTATTAGCATTCCACCCAACGTGTATGACATAATATCTAACAAAGATACATAGGTGGATGAGGAACAACGCCCGATGAGCTACACCCAATCCTTCTACTTGGTTCCCGAGAACATCAACGGACAGACCCAGTACTACGTCCACAACGACATCTTCAAGCTTGTCTACGGTTAGACACAGAACGGTCCAAGACAACATTGGCGGATTGCGGGGGCTTGTAGTAACGTCGAGTTTGCGATTTACGAAATGGGAGTACCCGCGAAGGATTTGTCTCTTGCTATAGACGGGTTGATAACGGAGCTAGTCTACGGAGGTGGAAACCTGTTCGGCGCGAATCGCTTCTTTTCAGATAGGTTGTGCTGAAATTTGACTTCATTTAACATGAGTTCGTATCCTCGGGATATAATATCCTTATACGGCTACACTGGGGATGTCCATTATGCTCTTCTTACACCCGACATCCCTGTTCCGTCTTCCTACTTGGGCGTCGCAATAATTTGGTAAGATCATCTAGCAACCATGGACCAGGATCCTACCAACACGCCCTCAAACATCCTGTGAAAAATGATATAGCTGATATAATACACGTCTAGTACATATCTTCATAATAATGCTGCCTAGATTTGTCAAGTTCGTCCAGCAAAGATATATCATCGAACCACTTCCCGCTCTTCCGTACCAGCAGCAGATTGCGAGTGCATGGTTTCATAGAAACGAATAAACGTATGCAAATCTCGTGGGAGTTATAAGAGCAACTAATGCAAAGCATATCGCGGAATAAGGGCGCGATATGAACGGGATAAATGGACAGAGCCCACCCAGCCACCTAGGGGGTACGTGAGGTACCTAGCACATGAGCCGAACCTCGGTCGAATTAGTGACGGTGCGGAAATGGGGCGGACGACATATGATAATACTAATATGACAAATTAGGACCTTATGAACGCTCAAGAAGCAGAAACTCCCAGTGTGAGTGATCTTAATTGATTCCTTTCACCCTAACGAGCGTATACTATTCCTTCGTCATTTCCTCATACCCACTTACTTAGTACCTCTAATATTATCACAGATGAGATGTGAACTATCATTTTCGATATAGAACTGTTTTGTTAGATTTTGAGAAGCAGAAAATGTATGATAGATCTACCGTTACCTACGCTAGATACTTTTATCCTTCATCAGAGTCTGCCATCGCTCGAGGACAATATCTTCCATCTTGCCATGGTAAGCAGCCACTAACTTCAATATCTGTAGCTGGACGCCCCCACTGGGAGTAAAAACAAATAGACCACTTGCTAGGACACCAATTAGACAAGGTGAAGATTTATAAGGACGAGTCCTATTATCTTGGCTATCTGGCTATTAGCGTCAGACGACGGGATACCGAGAAGAGATACCGTCCGGGCGATCATGGCCGGGCATCGTCTTACCCCAGCTTTTACCCCACAACTCCTCCACAATCCTTCGAGCCCCAGGCTAGCAAGGACCGATAAACGGCAATAAGAGCCAGTCCAGGACCAGAGTTCTTGCTCTGCCAATTCCTCTTCAGTTGGGAATTGATCGTCTCCCTGGGGCCTGGTTACTCCTTCAGTATGGCGGAGAAGGAAGCGTCGGTCTCGCTTCACGAGAACGACAATGACCACTCGTCTACGCCCTGCTCGTCAGACGAGGTAACCTACGATTCAAAATTCGAGAAGAGGGTTCTGCGCAAGGTTGACGTGCGGCTGCTTCCTATTCTCGGCGCGTTATACACCATTGCCATGGTCGACAGGAGCAACATCTCCGTCGCCCGCATCTCGGGCCTCGATGAAGACGTGGGGCTCAATGTCGGGAACCGCGCCTCCGTGGCCCTCCTCGTCTTTTTTATTGGATACATGATCTTTGAGCTTCCAAGTAACATGATCATCCATCGGGTAGGCGCTGCCAACTGGATTGCACTCATCGTCTTCGCCTGGGGTCTCGTGTCCATGGGCATTGGGTTCCTCAACAACTGGGTTGCCTTAGCTGTCCTGAGATCATTCCTCGGCATGTTTGAAGCTGGGTTCTATCCCGGGTGTGTTTATCTCATCTCGTCTTGGTATAAAAGATACGAGGTCCAAAAGAGACTAGCGACATTCTTCATGACGGGATCCGCGTTATCGGCATTCGCAAATATCTTCGCCTTGGGTCTGATACAGATCTCCAAGACGCATACTAGCTACAAGGGCTGGAGATGGATCTACATAATTGAGGGAGTCCTGACTTGTGTTGCTGCTATTATCGCCTGGTTCGTCATTGTCGACTTCCCCGACTCACACCGCAACAAGTTCCTCACAGCGGACGAGGCCGCGTTCGTCAAGGCACGTCTTGCAGAGGATCGCGGATGCGAGGAACGGGGAAAAGTTACTTGGGCCATCTTCGTGGAGACGATCACGGACTGGAAAGTGTGGTCCTTCTCGCTGATGTACTCGGCCGGGGCTGTGGGCGTCTATGCGTTTCTTTTCTTTTTGCCCCTCATCCTCAACAACGGCATGGGATATTCGCAAGAGCTTTCTTTCGTTCTGTCAGCTCCACCAGCGCTGTTTTCAGTCGTAGAGGGCATGGCCATTTCATGGCTTGCTGATAGAATGCGCTTACGGGGACCGTTCGTTGTAGTTCAAGGTGTCGTCGCCATTATCGGGTTATGCATGACAGGTTTCCTGAAGCATCCCGTCCCAAGATACATCGGAACTTTTCTAGGTGAAGCCGGTGTCAATGGGCTTGTGGTGACCACTCTAGCGTGGCAGGCAAACAATCTCCGTGGCGATGCTAAGCGTGCCTGTGCTACAGCGGTCATGATCACTATTAGTGGCCTTGGCGGGATCTACTCATCCCTGGTTTTCCGCCAGCAGGTTCGCATCCCAACTTGAAGTGTGCTGGAGATATGCTAATGAGTTGCAGGACGCTCCTGATTACATACCAGGAATAATAGCCGTGATGGCCATCTGCATAGCTGCCGTCGTTGCCGCATGCATCTCCATGGTCCTATTAAAATGGGAAAATAAACGAGCGGATGATGGGAATATGGTCATAGACAGTCTTGCCGATTTCCGCTATACTATATAGAGGTCTATATGCGTTACGTATTATGGTAAGTGAAGAATGCTAGTATTAGGAGGCAGCTTTATGAGCAACAGTATACGAGAACAAGAATAGAGTGTAAGAAACCACATGAGATCTCAAGTACTTGTATTATAGACGAAGTTGTTTCCCCCTATTTTGTTTACTCCGCCTTCCCCCTTTTCCGCTCCATGGAGCTCTTGTAACGAAGGGAAAGGTACAACTATGACGAAGCGCCCCCCTCGGACATGAGAAGCTTCGAAATCCACCTATCTACCGCCAGGTAGCTATCCAGTTATTAATAATATCCACTCTCTCTTTAGGTAGATTATATTTTGGTGGGTCACCGCAACTCCGTTTAAAGACTAAATTTGACTCTACCCCACTTGGATCACGATGTCTCATTAAAAGGAGGCTGAGGCTATATTAAACGCACCAAAAAAAATCTTGCAAAGAGCTACTTAAAAAGCTAATTTGAAGCTCCTAACTGGAATCGAACCAATGTTTTCGGAATCAGAATCCGACGTCCTAACCACTAGACTATAGGAGCCGTTTGCTTGTTAAGTTTTCTTGTGCTTCTTGTTTATGATAAAGCTTTGCCACCCAGCGCCACTAGCGCTGGTTGAGCCGCCACCCGTGCCTTCGACGCAGGAAATACTAGCGGTTGCGCCCGAAGAATATCCGATACACTGATTTCTGGTACAATCTCTAGCTAAATCGATGTACCTTTTATGCTGTACACGCCTATTCGGAAGTACCTCGGAAGATTTGATTTTGTCCAGGCGGCTCAGCCAGCGCTATCACCGTTTCCCATAGACGAAGTATGAACTACATTCCCGTACAAAACCTAGAAACATCCTCCTTCGACGCCATCGACTCAACTTCATCAGCGTGAAAAACCTAGACCCGTTGTGATATTGCCCCATCGCGCATGCAGCCAGTCAGCCACGGGATTCCTTCGTGGTCTCCAAGGCCCAGTGTCTCCATATACTGGAAGCACTGTATCCGCCAGCTTGACAAAAGTTGCAGAGAAATACCACAAGCGTGATTTTTGCATTGCTCTGCCACCAGGTACTCGTGGCACTGCAGCCCTAAAGCCCTTATTCTTCATGTATTTAAACAGGCGGACCAGGATAAAGGCGGTGTCGTCGGCGCCCAGAGTCCAGGAGTTCTTGGGGTAGCCAATGCTGAATAACATATTCGGAACTCCGTTTAACACTGCGCCGTTCCAGATAAATCTTTCTTTCCACACTAGATCTTCGTTGTCGACTCGTATTCTGATGTTACCGCCCAGCTGCATGCGAAAACCTGTTGCCGCAACGATGGCGTCTGCTTGGACATTCTCGCCGCCTTGTATGTTTAGCCCGTTCTCTGTGATAGTGTCAATCTCCCCGGTAATCAATTTAACGTTTGGGAGGTGCAAGGACTTGTAGAACGCGGCATCAGGATCCACTGTCTCGAACGTTAGCTTTTACTCTTAAAATGTTTGACGATTACTAGAAGATATTGAATGATATCATAAGAATAGGAACATTTGCAAGGAAGAATTACATCTTGGGTGGCCAAGTCAAGGGAAAACAGTAAACCCAGATGAGACTCACCGCTCATACGTTGATCCCAGGGGTTATACCGCGGTTGGAAATGAGGGTTATACGGCACCCAGCTCGGAAGTTGTGTCTCTATCGTCTTGCGAAGAGCATCATTCGCCGCCTGAGGATATGTTTCGCAAAATAGAACAAAGAGATACAGCCTAACCGCGCACCAGAGGCGCCTACACCCGTTGACGAAAGATAGAGGGAAATACTTATATCCCCATATAAGACCGTTGTCCCATAGTGCTATATGAGAAGGGCTTCGTTGGACCATGGTGACCTGAGCGGCCTTCTCTGGGAGCGCGGGCACCAGGCCCACGGCGGTGGCTCCGCTGCCTATAACTACCACCTTCTGGTTGGTATAGTCATAATCGGACGGCCATAACTGAGGATTTATCACTCGACCTGCTTAATCTTAGCTTAAACACCTACAGGTCATCGGTTCGTTATATGATGCACACCTTTAAACCTGTCGAGACCAGGGATCTCAGCTTCGAAGGGCTTGTCATAGTTGAAGAAGCCTGTCCCCAAGACCAGAAAGCGCGCTGCGAATTGCTTCTGTTGCCCGTAATTGTCAACCGAGATATCCCATCGGTGCCTCGTAGAAGACCAGTTAGCCGAGATTACTTTATGGCGGAATTGGATGCGTCTGTCAATCCCGTGCTTCGATGCGGCATCTTTGAGGTATTCTAATATCAAAGGACCCTCGACCACTCCTCGTGGAAAGGCCCACGAGTGCCATGGGAATGCCAAAGTAGATATATCCGAATCGCAACGAACTCCCGGGTATTTCCATACGTCCCAGGTCCCACCAAGGGTATCGCGATTCTCGAGAATAGCGTAGCTGGCTTCTGGAATCTCGGTCTGTATTCGGTATGCGCTGTTGATGCCCGAGATGCCAGCACCGACGATCAGGAAATCAAGTGTCTCCATGTCGGTATCCATCTGTGCGGATTAGAGTAAGCTTCTCAAAGGAGATCTCTATAGCTTTCCGTCCCCCAGATAGTGAGGACAGTTTCATTGACGAGGAAGTTTAGAGGACAGAAGGGCCATTTGATTGCGTAATAAGTGCCGCAGAGATCCCTCGTTTCATTAATCTCAACTTAACCGCATATGTTGTTAGGACGTCTTTCGAACCTATTGCTCTCATAGGATACTCACGCGAACATAGTTGCCTATGTTGGACCAACGTGCGCAGTCTCACGTAAGGGACTCGACTACGGGCTGTAATTTAGACACCTAGGAAACGGGGGTCGTCCAGGTGTCCTAGAAGTTGGAAGAAAAGAAGAGGTAGGGATGCAGTGATATTTTAGTTGGTCTTACCTGTCTATATAGATACTATTTGTAGGAATCACATTTGGTCCTTGAAGGCTTGATTTCAAGATGATACTGAAAGATAGGGGTTGACAGGTCTCCAGAGAGGTTTCAGGGCACTCTCCCTACAGAATTTATATCAGCTATAGATTTAAATTGACTACTGATCCAGCAGTAAGGTCTGGGAGACAATCCAGTTTTATATATAGATCGCGAGTCGGATAGGCTTTCCTGTGGGGAAGGAACCCAGCAGGGCGTCACACGATGTAAGAAAAATTTATCTATTCGTCAAGGTCTGCTGGGTTCCCTTATTGGTCATTCGATCGTAGACTTCGTGTAATTATTAGTTATACCTCGCTTTTAGGGTGGGATCATGGAATACTATATATAGATAGGTAACTACACGTATCTTCCCCAGAGCACATTCTACAAATGAGTGTTGGATATGCTGGTCGATTTCGCCAGCGACAGAAAGTAATGCTGATGATTCAACATTCGTTGGAAGTAGAACATAGCTCGAAACCACTCACGCCATTCCCGTGCTACTATTCCCTCTACCTCTTAAAAGCCTAGATACTGGATGACCATATCGGCTGCCTTCTCGCCGATGACCATTGCCATATTATGGGGGTTTGAACCAACATTGTTGGGCGCCATATCCTCAAAGTAATGAAGACTTGAGTTGTATCGGAGCCGAGAGCAGCATGGCCCACCTATATTCGGATTCTCGTACATTAGATCTTACCTGCGACCAACGAATAATAACTTCACAGGCCGCAAAGAGATATCCCTCTGATCGGCCATTTCTCTGTACCAACTGCGGATTTCGAAACTTCCTTGCGTCTCACATGCCGGTTAACTTACCACTATGTTGCAATCCGGGTGATATGCGTCGTTAGGGGCATCTCCGCGACTATTATAGCCTGGCATCTAAACTCGTGATCGTCCCCGAAAGGAGATTGATAGTTATTTGGACATGTAAATAGTATGATATCCCTAGGGGCCATGCATAAGGGCAAGGAGAGAGACCTTTCGCGTAAGCTCTAGATAACACAAGTTTTAATTCGATACCATACAGATAACTCACTTCTAAGATTACCTAAAGACTGATCATTAATATCATCTCATTCTTCACCTAGCTAATGCACACATTCTACCTGTCATTACCCTGACGCCCACGATGCTACAAGACCCTACCTTCCCATGTGTTATGATGTAGCTAGCCTTACTGGCGTTGAGGTCTGCGATTAGCTCAGATCGAAGCCAGCACCAGACTGGATGGCGTAGAGGAGCTTGCTCTTCAGCGTCTCCTTCGAGCTATACCGCGGCAGCTTAAGGAGGTTGACACATGTACTAGTGCTAGGCAGTCTCTCTTCGTCGGTTCCGCCATCTCTGATACTGAAATGCGGACTCAGTTGCGAAAAGCCTAGTAGTGGCGCTCTCGGCGTTGACGTGACGTACTTGAGCACCTGCCGGCGCTCCGAGTCCTGGAACTCGCGCATTACCTGCCAGAACATCTGGACCGTCGGGTGCTCTATTCCATCGTCGCCAACAGCGTACAGGCCGGAGTACTGAGTGTTGCGTCGCAGGTCCTCGACATCAATCTCCGAGCTGTCACCGCCAACGAGGCGCTGGAGTTCGGATTGATTGAACATAGATAGCCAGGCGGGATTGATGATAGACCCGAGGCCCTTGAGGAAAGCTCTTGTTTGTCGGTAGGGTTGTGCTACAAGCCGGTGCTTCACCACGTAGGAAATGTATAGAGGACGATTGGTGTTGGTGACTGGAATCTCCTCGCCGCCTTTGCAGAGTGGACGAGTTATTGTGCGGATCTCCCCATTGGGACCTCTCACCTCGTCTGTGATGGTGAAGTCTAGCGAAAGGTCGACTACATTGCCAGCGTAGTTCTTGAGGTTAATGAGCCCCTGGTACAGCTCTGGGTCTAGGTCTCGTAGGTCATTCAAGTTTGCACGGTAATCAGTTTGTAGGCCTTGTCCTGAAGCCGACCACTTGAGTAGGAAAAAGCCAGCGAAAGCTTTGTCGATAAGGATGCCTTCGTACATGCATTTCCCCACCACCCGACCGAGAAACTCATAACGTTTAGCAAGATCTGCCATACTCTCTCTCCATCTAACATCATTTTCTAGAACTTTACAGTAACGGAGCATCTCTGCAAGGTCGTCAAATGCAGTTGGATTAGGATATAACAGATTCTGGCTATTGGTGACGAAGAGGTTGTGGCCGTCTGGGCCGGGCTTGAAGGCTTCATCAGTGATACTGGTTAGAAACTCCTTTGTAACACCGCCGCCGTCGATACCGGCTTCGGGTTGGTTGAACTGGTCGACGAATGTGATCTGAATGGGTTCCTTCAGCCCATCACCAAGTGGGTAGAATTGCTCGTACGCGTCATCGAATACCTGTCCGCGTTTGATTCTAGCTGAATGGCGACCAAGAATATCCCTGGCTCTAGCAGTGGGACCGTTGAAGCCACCCTCTCCAGATATTACTGACAGACGCCACCGGTCGGGATCGACATGGCCGCCCCGACGCTTGGCCTTATCAAGATATACGAATTGGCGGAATATCTGGACCCTAACCTCGAAGGGAATGACGAAGGGCATATTACGGAGAATTTCGAGTTTGGGCCCGACTTGGGCTAGGAGTTGTTCCCGCTGGACTCGTCTTAATCGACGACGTCTCTCGATCTGCGCTGCGCGCGACAGGCGTTGGCCGGTATATGTATGGAAAGTATCGAGCTCTTCCCCATCAGAGTCATCCGAAGCGTCATCATCATCCATCTGCTCCTTTTGTTGCTCTTCTAATACGACTGCCGAAATGAAACCATCCATGTCGAACTTCGAAGTCATCAGCCAGAAATCTGCAGGAAGGAAGCGTCGGCGAGAATCTCTTTCATATAATGAGCGCATAGTGGTTGTCGACGCGCTCCTCAAGCCTAGCACGTCCATCCCGATGATACCGGCGAATGATGATTGAGCAGCCTTTGCCTCCTCCTGCGCGGGTGATTTCCCGGAACTGATACCCATGAGACTATTGAGTCGAGTCGGTCTTGAGGCTGAAGGCATGATATCCGGTAGGTTGTAGTATAATGGGAATGAGAGGCTCTTGAGAAAGTTGATAAGTTGCTTAAGTTCAGTCAAATTGAGGCCGCTCGAGCGTATCCGAACAGTTGTAGGACTTTGCTCCGATAGTATCTGGCTTTCCGCAGGTAGGAAATCTTCATCATCAGTAATCCTCAACAGGAAGTTGTACAGTTCCAGAAATAATAATAGAGTCCGCCATTCTCGGTCCCGTACGGGATCTGGCTGGAGGAGCGTGACGACAGACGTAGGTTGCTGCTGGGTCCTTGGTTGAGTGATACTCTTGAATATGCTAGTATTCGCAGCAGCCTTCCAGAAATACTTGACAGAGGGCATTAACGCGGGGCCTGCTGAGTCAACCGTGGTGATATCGCCTTGGAAAAGTCGCATTTTGATGTCGTCACTATGGCTCGGAAAACATCTTAGCAGCACCAGCGTATAGCCGGCAAGGAGACTCGCGTCTTCGGAGAGGCGGTCGGAAGAAAGGGCGGTTCTGTACTAGGTTAGTGTTAGATCTTGGTTGTCTAAAATTGGATACTAACGAAGTGAATCTGCTCAGTAGTTCCGATATGCCATCTTCATCTACAAGGAAATCTAGTTGATTAAGTACCCAAGTAGACAAGGAAGCAGAGTCGTCAACATTGGCATCGACTTTATCGGATGCATCTCCATCATCATTATCGACCTCACCAATCATTCCCTGACGGCCATATCGTATTCGGATATCGTCAACAAGGATAGAAAGTTGAAGATAAAGGGCCTCGAGGTACTTGGTCCCTTGAGAAGTAGGGGCAGCCCGATTCAAGGCAATGAAATGAGCCAAGAGCCATAATGACCCATTCTTGGACAGAGCACCAGAATGTTCCCGCTCGGAGTAAGTATTGATCACACTCTGTGACAAAGTTTGGAGGTCTATACAGCCTGCGATCTGTGCGGGATTCCGTTGTAAGATTAATAGGTTTGGGGAAGTGAGGAAAGAGAACGCAAATGCCTGGTACGCCCGTAGGTTAGGCATTCCTAGAAGCTATTATTAGTTCAAGCCTTGAATGAGACATTCTAAATCCGTTAAAAAGAAGTTTTATCTCGTAGCCTTACACCCCACAGCTATATAGGGACCGGCCTGTACATCTCTGTTTACGTACCTTGAGTAGCAGACGATACCAAAGGGGCTGTGGCCGCCTTAGTAAGGACATCTTCTGCTGCCGAGATGCCCTCCTTTCCACTCTGCTCGAAATACTTGGACAGGAGTTTATAATATCGGCTTAATATGGATGTGACGGAGACTGGTCTTCTCTTGACGATGTCAACCAAGACCCCAAGAAGGGCTTGAGACGAGCTAGCTGGACGCCTATTGGAATAAGGTATAAGTGAATGATACAAGTAGCCGTGAGCTGGAGTATATACACACCTCTCCAAAGCCCCTACAATGAGCTGCGCTAGTCGATCCCAAGAACTCGGACTAAAGAGGTCAAAATTGGAAGGAGCTGGCCCTAATCTACCTAAATCCACAATGAATAGATCTAAACGCCGTTGGTCATCTGCTTGCGATGGGTCGAAGAGCATAAGTAATAGACGTAGAGCACTAATCACTCTACTTGAAGAACCGTTGTCTATCGGCCGGCTGTACAGGGCATCGTACTCTTCTCGACACGTTTGCTTGAAGCTTAGCCGTCCCTTATGACCCCGCCATACTCTTTGGAGCTTTCTAGCAGCATTTAACTCATCACGCTCCTTCTGTCTTCTTTCACGTTCAGCTTGTGCTTGTGCTACTGTCTTGGACGCACCAGAAGCGGATGGTGACCAGCTTGAGGCAGCCCAAGGATTTGTATTTCGCTGGCCGCTGAGATTCACGTTTCGGGGCCGCCTCGAAGTGCCAGTAAAGGTTGGGAACATGTTGGATACCTATGTAAGGCTGTTCTGCATGCAAGTCGGACTCGGCTCGTGTCTAGTTCCTCACTAGACCACTTAAGTAGTTGGTACTTTTGGAGAGAAATATGGGAAATCGTGCTCTCGGTATCAAGTGGTGCGAATCAGCATGGCGTGGCTGTCGTGGAGGTTAAATAGTGATTCGACGGAATTGACGTAATGGCGTTGAGGTAGTAAGACAACTCTAGGAAGCTCGTGGGAAGGATGTGGACGGGCGTGAGAACGGTGTGGTGGGAAGTAAATGGCAGCTATGCAGTCAGGACAAACTGCATAAGTCGTTCCAGCGCTCGGGTTTGCGCAAACTGTGTATGCGCATTTGCGTAGATCGTCGTTTGAAGGCTTGCGTGGGAGAGTCAAGGTAACAGAGGTATACAGGTAGCTAAACCTTAGCTATGGCCGATAATGTAAGTATCTTAACAGCTTGGATGGTCCGCCGTTGATCAGTCAGCGGCTTTCCGATGCGGTGATGCATGGAAGTTCTGTTACCTTCTAAAGTCGATAAGCTTAGGCGCCGTCAATCGCCCGACAACGCACGTCACAGGGCTGTGTTATTGCCGCCTTAGCACGACTTTTAGCACTCATCGATAGCGAGCCGATCTATGGGGCTGGGTCGGTTTAGGCAGGCGGGGTGGCCCCTGGTAACTAATGTCCTTGTAGCTTCAATACATGTAGATACATTATGAGGTACCTCTCTACATGTTGGTACTGATAAGATAAGCTAGATTAAGCACATGCAGCCCTTTTGTCGTTGATTTGTTCAGTTGCATTGCACCTCGACAACTCGAATTCTTCATTGAAGCACTGAAGTTCTCAATCTGACCTCCCTTTGACTTATACCTGCTCATATTCCTATTGTTTCAAACAGCTCATAGTAATCTCGCCTTGTCTACTGATAGGTCATGATGACTAACACATACCCGTATATGGTTTAAGTTATAGATGTCCGTATCTGGTGCTATGTGGAGAATGGGGACGTGCTCCTCTTGAATGAGATAGATACCTAGGTACATATAATATTCGCTTACGGAATCTGGAGAACAGGGGACTCAATTGGATTCTGTGAGGTACATATCAATGATCGCAAGCTGATTGATTACATGTAAATAGGGGCCGCAAAGAACATTACGGTGCATATATGCGGTTGTGCAACTCGCTATGCGCCTGAATGTATCTACATACTTGCTTAATGTAAGAGGTAGGTATGCGGGTGGCCTCTAACTGGCATTTTACAAGACGACCCGTCTCTTTACATAGGTGGTAGAGGTTTCGAAGAGTTCCGTACTATGGAAATAAATAAACTTCAGCCTCGAAGTTTATGGAAACTGCTTACCTTCGAATTTGGCTTCATACGTCGAATCGTCTGAGTCGAGATATCCTTATGATCCATACCTTCCTTGCGTGTGTATGTATATGTAAGTACATAATAGACGTCTACAAATAGATTCTTACATGTAATACAGTCACGTCCCTGCCCCCAAATTGCACAAACATGGACAATTAGGACTCCTCTGATCTTGCCTCACCCCACCTGCAGTTTCACTGCATTGATTTCTCCTTCCCGAGCCTCTGTGATACCGAGTCGTAGGTGCATCTGCCTCGCCTAAATGTGATTGGCCCTGCGCATTTCGCCTATACTTAGGGTACATCTGCTAAGGCAACTAAGGCTACAAGGTCGCACCTGCAGCACTTGCACAGAGCCAAAAGTATTGCGTCTAGGAAGGTACGACTTCCTGAGGTACTGACAATAGCTTTGGTGGAGACCCACTTTTCCGTTGTTGAAATTTTTTGTGTGGTTGATCGCAACCAAGAGGCACTTTTGAAAAAATCTTCAAGATCTCAAAAGAGAACCGGACCCTCTCTTCTTCCTTCTTCCTTTTTCCCAACGACTTGACAACTTTATCCGCCAGCTCGTCACCCAAAAAATCCCCAAAAATCAAAAAAGAGATTCAGTTATAAAGTACGATCCTCGCTGTTCGTACTTCGTTTCTGTTCTCGCCAAATTCATTCAGCACAAAACAACAAAAAAACCCGGAAAACCACAAAAAATCCATCCACCACTTACGACTACATTCTCACTCCATCTATCCCTCGACGCACATCCGTCCCTCGTCCTTCGAATAGGCTCCATCGTCAATCAATACAACCTGTTCCTTCTCTTCCCCCGCCACGGTGATTCGTCGTCTCTGCTTGAAGCTCGAGTGCGCTTAGGCTTTTTGATCAACAATCACCTTTGAAGTCTCGACGACCACCTTTGTCCAACGGTCTTCATTCTCTCTTGCGATCGCCACCTTCGATCTCGAGAAAGTAATATCCTTTGCAGCTTACTGTAATTATTTGGTGCGCATTTCCCATTTCTCCTCCCCCCACCCTTTCGCCTCGTTGTCGCGACGTCCAGGCATGGTACCTTCCATCTCTGCTCTTTGAGAAGACCTGTATCAATATTGCTTCAATTATGCTGACATTACATGCGCGAATCTTTAGTGAACTACATTAATCACAATGTCCGCTGCTACTGCTCCAGGCGCTGTTGACCAGCTTGCCGCTGACCTTAGCAACACCTCTCTCAACGGAGGTGATGCTAAGCCCACCTCTATCAACACTAATGTCGCCCCCGACGCCCATGGCGATGAGGGCGACGCCGCTGGTGCCACTCCCAGCTCCGCCCAGACCCCTCACCCTGCCGCATCTGCCTCCCTTTACGTTGGCGAGCTTGACCCCTCCGTCACCGAGGCTATGCTCTTCGAGCTTTTCTCCCAGATAGGATCCGTTGCCTCGATTCGTGTTTGCCGCGACGCCGTCACCCGCCGTTCCCTCGGCTACGCCTACGTCAACTACAACACTACCGCCGATGGCGAACGCGCCCTTGAGGAGCTCAACTACACCCAGATCAAGGGACGCCCGTGCCGCATTATGTGGTCCCAACGTGACCCCAACTTGCGCAAGAGCGGACAGGGCAACATTTTCATCAAGAACCTCGATGCTGCCATTGACAACAAGGCCCTCCACGACACTTTCGCAGCCTTCGGTAACATTCTGAGTTGCAAGGTCGCTCAGGACGAGCAGGGTAATTCCAAGGGATACGGCTTTGTGCACTACGAGACCGATGAGGCTGCTGCTCAAGCTATCAAGCACGTTAATGGAATGCTGCTTAACGAGAAGAAGGTCTATGTTGGTCACCACATCCCCAAGAAGGATCGTCAGAGCAAATTCGAGGAGATGAAGGCGAACTTCACAAACGTTTACGTGAAGAACATCCAAACCGACGTTACCGATGAGGAATTTCGAGAGTTGTTCGAGAAGTATGGAGATGTCACCTCGTCGTCCTTGGCTCGTGACAATGAGGGCAAGTCCCGTGGCTTCGGCTTCGTCAACTTCACTACTCACGACAGTGCCGCCAAGGCAGTCGAGGAATTGAACGGCAAGGATTTCCATGGACAGGATTTATACGTTGGTCGTGCTCAGAAGAAGCACGAACGTGAGGAGGAGCTGCGCAAGTCCTACGAGGCTGCTCGTCAGGAGAAGGCCAACAAGTATCAAGGTGTAAACCTTTACATCAAGAACCTTGATGATGAGGTTGATGATGACAAGTTGCGCCAAATGTTCTCGGAGTTTGGCCCCATTACCTCGGCAAAGGTCATGCGCGACACCGTCAGCGAGTCCGATGAAGACAAAGAAGGCAAGGACAAGGAGAACCAGAAAGAGTCTGGTGATGAGGCCAAGGAGGAGGGCGAAAAGAAGGAGAAGAAGTCTGAGAAGAAGCTTGGAAAGAGCAAGGGTTTCGGATTTGTGTGCTTCGCCAACCCCGATGATGCGACAAAGGCTGTGGGTGATATGAACCAGCGCATGTTCAACAACAAGCCGTTGTACGTCGCACTAGCCCAGCGTAAGGATGTTCGGAAGAGTCAGCTTGAGGCTAGTATCCAAGCTCGTAACCAACTCCGAATGCAGCAAGCCGCGGCGGCAGCTGGCATGCCCCAGCAGTACATGCAACCCCCGGTCTTCTATCCTCAGGGCCAGCAGCCCGGCTTCCCTCCCCAGGGTGGCCGTGGCATACCCTTCCCCGGAATGGGCATTCCAGGCGCGCAGGGCGGTCGGCCCGGCCAATTCAACCCTAACGCCTATGGCGGTCCTCAGGGTGGCCGTGGCGGACCCATTCCGCAACTTCCTCCCAACATGTATCTACCCGGACAATTCCCGCCTGGCGCCCCGTATGCCCAGCCCGGTACCCCGCAGTTCATGGCTGCGATGGCGCAGGTGCAGCAGGCGACTCTTGGAGGCGGACGAGGTGTTCCTGCTGGCCGTGGACCAATTCAAGGAATGCCGGGCAACATGGGTATGCCCGGCGGTCCGGGTGCTATCCCCGGCTATCCGCCCAACTCGCGCCAGGGCGGTCCAGCTGGTCGCGGCGGACCCCGAAATGGTCAGTCTGGTCAATTCCCTCCTCAGGGTGGACGTGGAGTTCCCAACCAGCAAATCGGCGGTGCCCCCAACCTGCAGCAGGATCTGACTCCGACTTCGCTATTGCATTCGCAACTGCAAGCCCAGTCTAGCAACCCTCAGCAGCAGAAACAGATGCTCGGTGAACTTATCTTCCCGAAGATCCAGGCTCTCCAACCCGATCTAGCTGGCAAGATTACGGGCATGCTTCTGGAGATGGATAATTCGGAGCTGGTCAATCTGTAAGTTAAGCATCCTTATCGTATATAACATTGCTAACGTTCAATAGTATTGAGGATGATAACTCGCTCCGAGCAAAGGTGGATGAGGCTATGGCCGTCTACGACGAATACGTCAAGACCCAGGGTACCACCGACGGTGAGGCTGGAAAGAAGGAGGAGAAGGCAGACGATAAGGCATAAGCGAAGCAGTAAATGCCTATTCTTACGACTTCTTTGACACGCCGTTGATCCTTTTCGACATTGATTCCCCATTGATGATTCAGGGCGTCAATTTTTCACGACGGTTTCGGAAAAGTTATGATATTGTTGGTTCATCGTCCAGGGACGGACGACTCGGTATTGATTTCTGCATTCCTTCTCGCATCTCACATTACACACACCCCCTTTATGCCTTCTACGACCCTCATGTCCTTTACGTCGGAATGGATCTCTTCAAGCTCTGGATGCAAAGCATCTAGTATTTGGTCCAAGGGACGCTCTTCTCGTACGATTTGCATGTATTGATAGACTATTTGCTCCTCGCTCGGAGCACTGGCCGGATGCCAGGGTTTCGGTCATCAGGCGTTCGTGGTCACAATCGGTCAGCCTCACGGTACTTGATACCTGGCACCGAACGGAAATCAGGCGGCACCAATGATTCTGACACAATACCCCCTCAAGGTTGCCGAATGGGACATCTCGGAATGAAGCAGAGGTATTCTAAATAGGAACTTCTGGTAATGAACAAAATTGCTTTTTGCACGACTTCGTATATGCTTGGTTATTAAGTTATAAGGTGCCTTGCAATGTCGTAGTAAGCTCGGGGGGCCCTCGAAGGCCGCCGAAACCCATTGCACAGGTGGTAGACAGCTGTAAGTGCCTACATATTGCTGCCCCTTATTAATCTACTATCACACCACGCCTGCAGGGTGGTTTATTTGGCGGAAGTAAGTTGGGAACAGCCGCCGCTACGCTGCACGGAATATGATTGCCGGGGTACGCGCCCCAAGCGGATGCGGAAGGCTGAGATGATGAATTGTTCAATGCTAAATATTGGGATTCCACGACATATCTGCATGTGGCAATTTAGGTAGGTAGTAGAGGACTACGCGGCATTGCAGGAACGTAGGTATAGCGGTACAATTATGGAAATGAGGCATCCCGACGGGTTGCCCATCACGGATGATGGCGTTTCATGCACCTAGCGAATGATGGAATCGTATGTGGTTTTGCACTGATTATTGTTCAACGGGATACAGCTTGAAGAGGAGGGGGGGAGTGAGTAAGAAATGCTGACGGTGGAGGGATCGTCAGCTATTGTTAGAACGAGCCGGTTATTATATATGCCAAGGAGATTATCTTCAGCTGGAGAAGGTGCTGGACCAACCACCATGATTTCCATTACCTCAAGGGATCAATGTTGTTTTCTCTATCTTCTCCGAACCGCTCCGTGTCTACCGTGTAGGACTTCTGAGTAAACAGATACGGCATGCGTATATTCCCAGGTACATGTTGTGCGATGATGCACTTTTTGCGTTAGTGTGCTCCAGTCGATACCCATATTCTAATAAGACAACCGGGCGCTTCGACTATTGAAGCTACCTTTGAATCTTTGTGTCCCCATATCCGAGCGCCCTCATCGTCGATATCGGCCTTGCAAACAATCTGGAATTGTGTAATTACGAAGCACTTACCAACAAATCCTTCTCCAAATTACTGCCTGGGTGCGAACGGGTTAAGGCGATTTCACCGGGAATATCCGACAGAAAACGGAATATAGCTTTACTATACCGGGTTGAAGAAAAAGACGAGGAGACTCTCTATAGAGCATCTTTTACTATTCGACTATATATACCTACATAGGTATGATGAAAGTCTCCGTTAATATAGAACTGCATACATAGGTGGCATATACAAACTCGCTCTGAAAACGACCTCGTACAAAATTACCTGCTCACATATACATATGTGCGGTGCACCACGAGCAGGGGAAAGACACCCAATCAAGTAAGATCGAAGACGACCGATATACTACGGCAGCATACATAGTAGCTACCTCTACTACTACCTTATAGCTGGCTAGGTAGTAGCAAGAACGTCAGCACTCCGACTGCAAGCCTCTGACGCAGAGAGCCATACATACCTCACAGAAGAATTGTGTGGCTGGGCGAAGTCAGGGGTCGTATGTGGGTAATACAATGGCCTGATAGGATGATCTGTGTACTGAGATCGGATGTCACATGAATTCCAAGGTACCCGATACTTTGAATGGGGGGTAACTTGGGATGGATCGACCGCTGGGCAACAAGTAGCGAAGTACTTCCAGGTTGCGTCGTATCATCGCGGATTCCCTAAACAACCCGAGTAATACATGTACTTTACATAAGGTACAATTAGGTAGAATTTTGTTTTCGCATGTCCCACGTCAAGTGCCAATCTGCGCCCGTCTACCACCACCTGCACCTGATACTAATTCCAGAATTCGACTTCAACAACTTCCAGCGTCGCATTCGCAAAAGGGCAAACACAAAAAGGCAAATGGGTACGTGCACAACAAGACGATAATACTGTAGCACATTGTATGCACGACACAAAGATTGGATTCTTATTAAGAGACAAACGACGAAAGCGCCAACCCAACCAGCCAACCCAAGGGGAAAAAATACCAGCCAGGGTTCCACCTTGCGACCAAGTTCCCCATCTTCATAACATCCTTCTAGACCCCCCTCCATTTCCATCGCGGTCATCACAGCAACCTTTGACCTCTTTCTCGCACCCTAACGGTCTTGGCGAGCAAGGCACTGAGGCCTCCCCGTTCCGAGTTCCGTCTTCTATGTAACAATTACTACTGTGCTTGTTGGAAATCTCTTTCCCGGAAGATCCTGCGCTAAGACCCCACATCTCCTCAACTCGACTGTTCGCCCTTCGTCATTCCTTTCCTCGCCGCTCTAAGTTGGCACCAATTGCTAGGTCCAGTTCCTGCCCGAACCTTAAGACCCCGATCTTTGGCTGGTAGCCATGAGCTGAGGGTGAGGCTTAAGGTGTAGGTCGAGAAAAGAAAGCAGAAACGAGAAGGGACTTCTTCAACGCACAATGATCGTCCTCCGTCTCCATCGAAGACGCCCGACTATTATCCCACGATAGCATTAATCCGGCGTTTCTCGATTATATAACACTTGGCCACTTTATTATCCTCAGAACCTACCGAAATACAAATTCGAGCCCAAAGCAAGCTCCTCGTGCAAGCCACCTCTACTAGGGGTAGCAGACTGACGTCGCCCCCTCGGCTCGATACTTGTATATTGCAAACTGCATACGAAGACCAATCCCTTCACCCTTCCATTGCGACGCGACCGTGACCGGAAATTCCTCCACTATGTCTGGCAGGAAGCTAATGTCCCTCGAGGCAGCGCTCGAGGAGGAGAGGAAGGAGGTTGAAATCCTGATGTCGAGGCAGCCTCGAAGACCTCCATCAGTCGACCACCGATCTCCTTCCCCCTTCACCAGTCCTCGATCGCCTGTGCGCAGTATGTTGGACATTGGCGAAGTGTCAACAAATGCGCCTCGAAGTCCTGCCCCGCAAGCTCCAGTCCGTAGCATGCTAGACATCGACACTCCTATCCAGCCGAGGAGCATGTTAGATGTCGGCGGATCCTCGTCGAACGTACCAACAAGTACACACACCTCTCCAACGCTATCTTATAAAGCGCCGGCTCTAGATAATTCGACTCGCACGAGAAGTATGTCAGACGCTGCCTCAACCCCCGTTGTGGACCTTGGCCCTCGATCACCACCAATCATGAGCTTATCCAACTCGAGGAACAATGACCCAACGTCTGCCTACAAGTTCCATGATATATTGCCGACTAATGTTGGGCAATCCATGCCGGGCAAGCGTGGTTCAAGCAGTGCTATGCGATCCAGTTCCATAGGCGAGGCGCTTCGTGGACCCGACCTGTCCAATCTAGTGCTTCCTGGAGAACATGGACGCTTTTCTAGGAAAACCAATAAGTCTAAGTCGCCTTCGAATCGATTTAATATGCGGTCCGATTCGCCATTTGGAAATCGTTCTAATCGCAATCAAGCACTGGACGCCATTACACTCAATAATGGTCAAATACTGGATAAGAATACCGCATACAGGAAACTGTCGGATGCCAATCTTATCTATGGCGGCTCGAGCTTAGCTTCACTAGCTCGAAAGAGGCAAGACAGCGAGGGGCATGGTAGAATAGAAAAAGATAATTTGAGCCCCTATGGGGAGTTACTACCGGATGAAAGCGACGACGATGTTGCGAACTCCTCCGATGAGGAAATGCAAAGGGGCAGAAAACTCACTACGCGTGCCGAGTCGCAAGACCAAGAATCTCCCAACGGCGAGAACACGTCAGCCAAGAGCTTACTTGCCGCGATTGAAGACGAGCGTGAGTTCACTTAGCCCCCCCAAGGATGTAATATTAGCAACCTCATCAATACTAACTATGGCCAGGAAAACACGTCAACGCCAGCCAGCCCCAGTATAGATCACTTTTCGACGAGCCCAAAATCGAAGTTACAGGTCCAACGGGGGATAAATCAAGACCAAACAAGAGCAAACCATTGGTTCAACCGTCGACCAGTTTTGATCAGGATCCTATATCCGGGACTCAAACACCTCTCGATCCAGATCTGGATGCCGATGTCGACGCCATCAGGGCCGCACAGAGATTGCAATTATCTTGTACTCCGATTCTTTCTACGCCCGAGGTTCATCGCACCATCCGCATAATCTATCGCGGTGAGTTTCACAGAATACAGAAAGAAGCCGAGGAAGAACACCGACGTCTCCGTAAATATCTGGTGGCGACGGATTTGAGTGACGAGTCGACACATGCTTTGGAATGGGCCATTGGGACCGTCCTTCGCGATGGAGATACGCTCATAGCCATGTATTGCATGGACGAAGAGACCAGCGGATCAGTCGATGTCGGCAATATGGTGCCGGACGAACCCAAGGCGATGAAGGAGCAGGCAGTTGCCATCAGTGCGATTTCCAAGGGGATGTCAGCGAGAACACAGAATCGTACCGCTAGTCCCGGTCCGTTTAAGATGCCAGCGGCTTCCATGTCGCCGCATATTCGAGCTATTGACAGTGGAAGCGCCAGCAACAATCCATCCCCAGCGCCCAGTTCTCGCGGCAGGAATAGGTTACAGGAAGAGAGAGATCGAGCGGTACAGGACATCACCGAACGGGTCTCAAAACTTCTCCGGAAGACACAGTTGCAGGTACGGGTGATTGTGGAAGTGATACATTGCAAGAATCCCAAGCACCTAATAACGGAGGTAATCGATATCTTGAGTCCGACATTGGTGATTCTGGGAAGCCGTGGCAGGAGTGCTCTGAAGGGGTAAGTTGATTTCTAAAGCAACTAATCAGATCGCGTAGATACGGTGCTAATACGACGTTACAGAACACTCCTAGGGTCTTTCTCGAATTATCTAGTAACTAAGAGCTCGGTCCCCGTCATGGTTGCTCGTAAACGATTGCGCAAGAAGAGCAAGTATCAACCACCACCCGTGAAGCAAGTCAATAACCTAGCCAATCCATCGGCGCGAAGTCTTGAGACTGCCAGAGTTGATTAGAGCCCAGCTTCCTCTCGGTGGCGTAGACTGTCTGGGCGCCGATCTCGTAGGCAATAGGGATCGGCGCGTCGTCAGCCAGGAAGCGGAGTCACAACAACGCTATTCACGTTCTTGGAGTCGCATTGACTATGGGTTATTTGGAACTAGACACCAAGCGTGGCGTGGGATTCAAGCACGTGTTACGCAGCGCATGTATGTGATGCGCAGATAGATAGCTACAGTTCTTGCCTACGTCCCGCAATAGGGTATTGGTTCCAGGTTTCTTACGAGGTTACGAAAGTTTACTTTTCTTCATAGCGAGTTCAATGGATTAGGACTAGGGTAGCGATAGGATCAAACCAATTCCATTCTTTTTTTTTTGCTCCTCTCCCTCTCCTGGGACATGACATACAACTTAGTGACGACTTTCGCTCAAGATATAACGTTATTACCTGTATGCAGAAGCACGTATAATTAGGTACATGGTGGTCTGTTCTCTGTCCACTAGTGTGCAGGTACCTCGGTGCTTGAAGAATAACCGGGGCTGGCTCACAGCTGACCAATTGCGGGGTGATAAGCAGAGGATACGATAAGATTCGAGGTTATGAAACATAATGTGCGGGGTAAAGACGTGATAGAGTATAGCTCCCTGAACATCCATCTTAGGTACATAACCGAGCAAGTCAGCAGATACAAGTTTGTTGTTGTGCCAATAGTAAGGGCGTATGGGTCTGTTGTTTATTTATGGCATCGTGTCTAGTTGTTGTCGTTTGTTCTCTCGAAACGCGTTAAGTGCTTACAGTTCGGAGTTGCAGTGGGCTCTGATTGGTGACGGCCATGAGCTATGATTTGCTGTATGCGAGCACTTAAAGTTAATGCCAACTCAGAGGATCTCCTGTTATGATTGGCTGAACGGCCGTGATCTAGTTCCTGCCGGCACTACGTCGACTAGGGGGGCGAGGAGGAAGGGATCAAATTGTGAGTGGAAGCAAGTATGAATCACTGAGTCACCGTTCCTCAAGATAAAGTCGCCCAAGTGAGACCTGATCAGACATGTCCTGACTAAGGGGTATTCCTCATTTGCGAACCCCCCTTTCGAACGCATTCCTAAAACAGGCTATTGTAGAGCTTCTAGTGTACTGACCCTTGCATTGGGCCTGTCCTACAGCGACCCAGACGAAGCAAACCTATTGGCTCCCAGCTGTTCTGCTGCGACATCCCGAAGGTGGGGTGCCCAAAGGGTGCGATCCAAGTGGAAGGCCCGGCGATGGTCGATATGGTGCAGACTTTCCCAGCCTCTCCATTTCGTATATCTTACACACTTCATACTTACACCTTCTGGACTTTGCGCACTCTGAGCATATTGGACATTCTGCGCACTCCCCCCCTTTTCCTTCCTATTATTACTCTTCTTATTTAATTGAGTCGCTCTTGTTGAAGTTGTCGCTTTTAGTTGTTTGTTAGGGGGGTCGAGTCACCCCGCTTCCATACCTACATACCTACATACCTAGGTACATAGTCGTCCGATTCTGCGACAGCACCGTTTGATAGGATCACAGCTCACAGTAGCTAAATACATAGCTTGCTACTATACTCAATCGAGCCGGTTTCATAGCGCGAACTCTACTGGGTCAGGAATATTAACCTTCAAGGTTAGCTAAGGGTCAACCTTACTTCCGCATCTGATTGTGCTTCTACCTCGCCTCCTCCGCAACCCGGTCATCTGGTCGCAGCGCAAACAACCTCGACGTCACCACCCTTGAGACTAGGTTAGCTAGTGTGAAGAATCGCATTTGAGACGGCCCCCAGAACCCACCTGGCTGGTCGTTTCCGAGCTCGATGCTACCTTTGGTGTCTATCGAGACTCATAATCACGTATCGCTCTTCAGTATCACAATTGCGCCCAGTACCTTCATTGTCGCATTGATCTTCACCTTCGTCTTTTTATACGCATACCTCGTATCGATAGGCCATATACCGATCCAGAACGTGATACCCGCCCCACGTTGGACATTTCCGCGCCTAAGCTTCAAAGCGCCTTCCTCCATTGTGTCGCGGCGATCTGCGACTGCAACTGCGATTGCGATTGAAGCTTCGAAGAAACAGAAGGCGCTACCAGCATTACCTGCGCCAGAACGAACAGGGGTGGGAAAGTCTATTATTCAGCTAACCAGCGAAGGTTCAAGCCACACTTTAACGCCAACTCAAACTTTCCGCTCTTTCTTTTCGTTGCGCGCCAGACCAGCACTTCCTCCCAGTCCAAATCCAAGGCCATCCGTTCAACTTATTCAGCAGCAACAAGAGGATGACGTCGCTGTACTCCGACGCCAGTCTAGACGAAAGAAACTTCGCAACGCCGATGTCACCACTGCAGAAGCCGTTCGAGTACCCAGCAACCCACTCAGGCTTTGGCTTCTCGGACGAGGACCGCGACCCGCACGAGAGCGACGACAACATGGACGAGGCGTCGCTGTCCAACGGTAACTACAGCCCTCCGGCCTGGAGAAGACTCGAGAACGGTGATCGGTGGTACGGAAACTGGCGGGAAAGTAGAGATATCTTGGGACGTTTCGAACCGCCAAAGCGCACCATCCCCAACCACAATAGCATCTTTCAAAACGACATCTTTGAGGAAGCCCGTAGGACGCGCTTGCCCACAGGAAGTCTGAGCCCTGAGAAGGAACTTTCTCCTGAGCCAGGAGCCCCTACTGAGGATGATACCCTTGTCAAGACGAAGAGCGATTCAACAGATAGGCGTTTGAACGGAGGGTTGACCTCCGTCTCGCCTGCTCCACTCGGAGACAACTATATCCGACTGGCACTGCGTGCCGACATTCAGCAACGAACAGAACCCATTGAGGCAGCCGTGAACTTCATACGGAGCAGAACCCGCGTGATTACCAAGTCATGGGGAAATATTATCATCGCAACTCTTATCGCAATATTCTCGACGACAGCAATTAGATCGCTCTTTCAACCTGCGTCGCTACGGCCGTCACCTGACCTCGCCAGAGTAGCTGGCTTCGCGGCTTCATTCGAGCCGTTGATTTACTACTCGGAGAATGGAGTCACTCAAGTTGGCGACCTTCAAGCTACGGGCACGGCTGTATGGGACCTCGGGGAGAGCGTGCGATGGAGCAACATGACCTCGGCGCCTATCATCGTTGAGTCCCTTGATGGGCTATCAGACAGTCTAAAGACTTTAGCTATCGAGCTTACCAAATTCTTCGCCACGGTTGATGGCGATATCGACAGCATATTAATTGTGATGGATTGGGCGCGGCGCGAACTAGCCCGCTTACAAGGCGTCCGAAGCCAATTTATTTCCACGGCGTATGGCAACATCTATAACTTGCTCTGCACCGTTGGCGTTTTCGAGAATCCGAATACGGGATTGCCGACACAATTCGGCAATATTGTGACAGCGATGTTTGGCATGTCGCATCCACAGCGAACTCGCCGCACGCTACAACGCACATTCACAGAATTCTTATCAGTACTTGAAGAAGCTATCGAAAACGAGCTTAAGAACTCACTAGCGCTCTTCAGCCTCTTCGAGACCATTGATCGGCAGTTCTTGAACCTGGCGCGCTTAGTGGTGCGCGAGTCTTCGCAGCAAGATGAGCAACATAGTGATTTCCTCTCGTCGCTGTGGACGCGCATCCTCGGGCCTAACGCGAGCGAGTTGAAGAAGTACGAACGCAACCGCGAACTACTTCAAAACGTTCGCGAGAAGACGGTGTACAACAAGGGCATCCTATTAGACCATAATGGCAAGCTGCTAAGGCTCAAGGCGAATCTGGAGATGTTGAGACAGAAACTCATTTCGCCGCTAGTAAGAAACGTCAACACGACGACGCTCACGCTTGAAGACCAGATTAAGGGTCTCGAGGACGTTGGGGAGTACCTCGGGGGCTTGCGCAAGAGGCAGAAGAGCAAGCTCATAGATATGATGTACAGCGGTGGCCGGACCAGAGCCAACATAGCCGGGAGTCCAATGTTGATCGATGAGCGCGGACGTTAGGTCGGATGGAATTGGTTTGGGAATAGGGGTTTAAGGCGTTATCTTCGACACTTGTTGGAGTTCCGGAGTTCCGGAGTTGAAGCTTGGCATGCAGGTAAGTGACACATTACCCACATATCCATATTCCTGTACTAACTTTCGAGTACAGGTAGTCCTGAGGACTGGGTTTGTTGTGCATAATGTATAAGCGTTGTATGCATATTTGCTGTATTAGCTCGGGTCCAAGCTGACGTTCAACCACGTTCATTGGACCTAGAAGACTCGAGCGAATTGAAACATGTTTATTTTTAACATAATGTTATCCCAGATTACTAAGGTGTACCGTATGTGTGTGCTTTGGTCAATGTATGTACGGAGCATGTGACAGGGATCAGAACAGTCATCACTGATAGGATAACTCTCAAAGGAGAATGTTCGGGGCATAACACCGAATCGCCGAAAAGCACGTTAATCATCCCTCTTCTAGTTCTAAAGTGAGGATGAAAAAAAGCCACTACTCCTCTGCCCAGCTCATAGCGTCAATTACATATGCGGTCATATTTTAGCCCGGCGGTGGCGTCGGTACGTGTTATCTCCTTGAGTGGTATACTTGCGCCGATGGCCCTTATGCGAAGCAATTATTCGACGGAGGTTAGGTGCCACAAATTGGGATAGTTCAAATGTGCGAGGAGCTAAACTCCGTCGACGATACTGTCTCCCATGACTAACACCGGACCTCACCTAGGTAGCTAGTGAAAATGTTTTCCTTCGACGATGTTCATGTTTTCAGCACCAACATACCAACTAGCACAAACGCCGATGATGGGATACTCTGATTTCGGAGTCTTCATTAGGTCATCACCAAAATGCGGGCGAAGAACCACGGCGAAGCCTGAGGATGAACACCCAATTATGGGGTTGATGCCCTCGATGTACAGTTGCATTCATGTGCTTGGATGGACGGCACGGCGACCAACCAACTACTTCGCAGATTGTAGAACAAGACAGTTTCGGCGTTATGCTGCGTCGTCCGCATAGGCACGGGAAAGCATATATAACTCCCAGCGCCGTCGTCGATAGGGTAGGTTCCTCGACAGCCAAGCCAGATTAAGGTTGATAGGTGAACGCAAAAAAAAAAAGGGCGACTTATAACCGGAAACAACTTGCGAGTTATTACCGTCACTATTAAGTGCACATTCCCTTATACGAGCGAGTCTATAAGAGAGCCGCTAGAGCCTCGCATCGTCATAACCCTCTCAGACCCCAGAGAATCACGACTTCAATCTTGGGAAAAAACGCTAGGCTACTCTAGTAACTCACCATCACGACCTTTTACGGGAAACCCTTTACGCATACCAAGTCAAAAATGGCCGTTCCCCAAACCAAAGGCACCATCCTCGTCACCGGTGCCGGTGGCTTCGTCGGCGGCCAGATCGTCCGAGAAGCACTGGAATCGGGATACAACGTGCGCATCACGGCGCGCACCCAGTCATCCGCCGCTCGCACTGTAGCCCGGTTCCCCTCCTACGCCGCCAACCTGTCCACGGCCCTCATCCCAGACATGACCGTCCCGGAATCGTACAAGGACGCCTTCGCCGACGGCGCCATCACGCACATCGTGCACTCGGCGTCGCCCTTCACCCTCGTGCCCGAGGACAACGTGCGCGACCTTCTGGAGCCCGCGACCCGCGGCGCAACCTCGATCCTCGAGGCGGCGCACCGCTACGGCGCCGGCAAGGTGAAACGCGTGGCCGCTACCGCCTCGTTCGCCTGCATCGTCGACATCGCCAAGGGCAAGCGCGACGGCTACACCTACTCCGAGAAGGACTGGAACCCGGCGACGTGGGACGAGGCCGCGGTGGCGCCCGGCGTCGTCGCTTACTGCGCCAGCAAGGCCCTCGCCGAGCGCGCCATGTGGGACTGGATGGCCGAGCACAAGGACGCGAGCTTCGCCCTCGCGACCATCTGTCCCCCCTGGGTCTTCGGGCCCTACGCGCATGAGCTCGATTCGACCAAGGGCCTGAGCGAGTCCATTGGCCTGCTGAACAGCATCATCGACAGCGACGCTATCCCGCCGTTCGACTTCGGCGGGTACGCGGACGCCCGCGAGGTCGCGTTCGCGCATATCCGCGCGCTGGAGGTGCCCGAGGCCGCCGGCAAGCGGTTCATCGTCGGCCAGGACTTCAGGTACCAGGCCGCGGTGGATATTGCAAGGGAGGCGTTCCCGCAGCTGGAGAAGCGGCTGCCGGTCGGGAAGAAGGGCGAGTGGGAGCCCGCGTACCATATCGATGGGTCGTTGGCGGCGAAGGTATTGGGGCTTAAGTATGGCACGCTGAAGGATACGATTGTGGCGACGTATGAGCAACTGCTGAAGGCGAGGGAGATTGAGGCGAAGGCTTGAGGGGCTTTGAAGAGATGGCTCTGGGGAGGATTGGGGAGCGTTGGAGAGGGGGATATCCTCGTAAGAAAGTCGTGTTGTTGACGTCCCGGGTTGAGGTAGAAGGATAGTTGGTATACAGTCATTCCCGCAATAGGGGCGAATAGAATCGGGTCTTGGATATTTGCCTTCGCTGTGGCTTGTGGTTTGTAAGAGCTTATCTTTAAGCGTAATACTATTAGCATGTAACGGGCGACTGGTCCTCTATTAGTTCAACTCTGACTATCAAAATTCCAACGGCGGTTTAAATACTAGCTGGGATGCTGAGCCAAGCGGAATAAAAATGATTGATCCAAGGAGGATATCCTAGACCAAGCATTCCTTACTGCTAAAGACAATATATCCATCATCCTTATCAACGGTAGGGTGTATGAAGGGACTCCTTTCCCTTCCGCTCCTTCTTCTTCTTCTCGTCTATTTGCCTGGCTTTGCAAGCAGTACACGTGCCGCGTTCGATATCTGTGCCTGTCTGCTTCTCTTTACAACGCCCCGTATGCTTCGACCGACAATTTTGCCACTTGGTCTTGGTCTCACCCATGATACTTTTGCAATTCTCGCAGACAGTATACTGTAGGACATATAAACACATGGCGTCTGTGTTAAAGATGCGCCGCAAGTAGTAAGCGACAATTGGTTGAAGGTAGTGAATTCCGAGATGACGATCAAAAGCAACGGGCTTCGGGAGTTCGAGTGTCTTAGTATAATAAAGATTGTTCTTCGCTATGATGAGTTGTCCATGTCGAAGTCCATGTTAAAATCAAGGAGAAGTTGGTCTACATACCCACCGAATATATACCTAGGTACCTTGTATATTGAGGACTGGAAGAAAATAAGAATCAGTCGCTGTAGCACAAGTGACTTGGACTCGACCAGCATTACAATCAACGCACAGGACTAACATTAAGATCACTTTATGACGGAATATTATGAATGTAGATGAGTCATGCTAAAGGGAGATTACCTTCTTAAACAGCTGGCCTCAACTGCACATATAAGCTTAATGAGAAGTAATATAGGCTTGCAACACGTGGATAACGCTTAGTGCTTTAATAACAACATGACCCTTGAATATTTCGCCTTATAGCGTTACAATAATGGACGAAGATGCGTATATAAGTCCTCCTGCAGGAAGGCTATAGGGCTATACAAGATCCAAGGAATTCGGAAGCGGCAGTAGAACTTCTTAAGGGGGATTGAATCATGGTTAGCAGCGTAGAACTACGTTTAGAGCTAAGGATTAAGAGGAGGAAGCGGCCAGGTCCTATGGAAAGAGCGTCAACTCTACCCTGAGATCTTCTCTACACTCCTTGGGGTAATCTACCTCTCGCGCTACTGTATTATAATTAACCGTATTCTAGGTGACCTGGACGTCAATAGCGTGGTCGCAGAATACCCATCTCTTTATATAATAACTCGGATATCTCATATGCTTCTTATTATGCACTTTCCTATATGAACTCATCACGTAGAAGTCCCGCTACTAGGGGGATCATTCATTATCTAATAGTCGCCATGGCTATTAGACTTAAAGTTAGATTGACAAAATGATGGCCGATCTGTATTGTTCTAGCTTATTTGGAAGCGAAAAGAATACGAGGCTATAAAATAATTCCTAAATTGTGAATCACCGCTTGATTAGAAGCCCCATGCTGCCCTGGGATTCTCCGACTTTTTCAAGGATCTGCCCGTCGTTCCGCTCAGCTTGAGGGGTGGGAACTCATACCGATGTAGAGTAAGGTGTTTCAACTTCCTTTCTGATCGTCGGCTATTCCCTTTCTACATTTCTCCTGGGATTCCTTTGACATGTGCTACACACAAGCCACTGTGTCCGCACATCCCGACAAGTGAGGCGGCAATGTCTTCGGCCACAAGTTAACCAATCGGTCCTGTACCTCCATATCGGTTGGTAGCACTGGGGACACTTGAGGATAACTAGCACGTAGCTGCACATGGTGATGGAATAAAATATTATCGTGTTGTTGACTTAATCGTTAGAACGAGCTGGTAGCATTCATCAGGTAAGTCTCTTGGCGCTCTTAACATTGGCTTGAATAATCCTGAGGTTGGCTGCTTCAAGTAGGGCAGTAGGCTATATATATATATGGGGGTTTGCGACGCCAAGGCCTCAAAGGACAATGCGCCAGTTCAGACGCAAATTCGAAGTCATAACATAGGTAAGCAAGTGGATGTGACTATAGTACTGGTATCGTCACGTCATTCACTTAGTAACCCATCGAGCCTGTTTCGAAAGGAGGCTATCAGACTGAGTTGCCTTCCTTACAACAATGAGTGGGCACTTACTCAGGTGGCTGCGGTTCGTGTTAAATTATTCTCTTGAATCACTTGATATAAGTCATTATTAGCCTTTTAAAAGTAATAGAATCACTACTTGACCAAGAACCCCCATGTTGTTCCTTGATTGCTCCCTCTACCCGTCGTCCCACTCAACCTGCGGGCTGAAAATCCATACCGGTATAAAGCAAGGTGCTTCGCCTTCCTTCACGAACTTGAGCTATGCTCCCGCTCCATTCGTTTCGCGAGTCCTATGACAAGTACCGACGCTGGCACCGCGGACAGTAAATGTGTTCTACGCGTGTGCCCCGACGAACCTGCAAGCAACGATTATAACCACAACGGTGCCAGTCGCCCCTGAGATTGCGTACTACGCGGTTACAGAGCCAACATTTGCGAATGATTTGCACGTAGGTGCACATGGTGAAGAAATTAAAGAATTATCTCGGTGCTGATTGATTTTCGGAAACGGTTGTCGGCGTAGATTGAATATCTTTCTCGGCGCGCTCGATATTTACTTGAATGTTTGTGAGATAGGCTGCTTCAAGGCCAACGCGTTTTAAATAAGTGTATAAACATGGAATGTGACCCCAAGATCTTGACGTACAATGCGCCAGTTCAAACACAAATCCACGATACAATAGGTGGACGTGACTATAGTATCAATTTCATGATGCCTAGACATCTATTAACTCATAGAGTCTATCTAGCTCATTACCTCTCCTACACTATCGAGTACCTGTGCTAGATTATTCTCCTGAATCAGTCAGAATAAGCTACATTGTCAGTAATCCGGAAGGAATCATGTCGAGTCATGATCATAATACGCCTGTTTTGGTATCTTTGTATGATTCAACCCCTGTACGAGGAGTATCGCACTGCTAGATTTTGCCTTTCTCCATTCATGGGTGACGAGTGATATTTCTGTTGAACTTCCCATTCAGTGCTCCTGTAAGGACGGACACCCTATAGATATAAGTGGTTTGTCTCTTTAGGCACAGGACCTAAGTGACGGGGTACTTAGGTGTCTAACTATCTTAGTAGGTTGCCACACGTCCTATATCCTGTTAGCTAGTAACAATACAAACTTGTGAGGTCATATTTGACTCATGGATAACTTCGATCATTCAACTCCAGGATTTGCTGTTACCTGTACATAACTGCCCTTTTCTTGCGAGTCCCTCCTATTCAGAGGTGTCTTGCACCGGTCAAGATGGCTTACAGGGGGCTTGGCGTCATCTTACTTCGAACTCATCCACTGCTTCACTACCTAAGATTTATGACTGCTTGGAGAACCGTAATGCAACTACTATCTCGCCTGCGAGCCGACTGGGCTAATTGTATATTTATTACTGCGCATATCGAAACAAGCGGTTTAGCCTCCTCTTTGTACTGAAATGAAGAATTGGTGGCGTGCAGAATCGCCCAGGAAGCTTCATGTACTGGGAGGACGCCAAGAAGCGAAACCACAGGGTCTGCTCGCTCATCCTGCTGTTATATACCTATTCAGATGCTGAATACCTCAGTCAATCCATGGGGTCTATTATCACATTGTCCCACGTCTAACTCAAATAATTCGGCATCATCAATTGGCCTTGGGAAAGGCTATTTCAGAAGAGATCCCAATCTTGTCATCTCGCATCTTACTCATCAGTGCGCCACTGATTTGAATTGATTAGTTGCAGGGACGCGGAAAGTGATTTCTTGGTATATATGTGTAACTTAGAAATTACTCCCACGTCGCATGCTATTAGTAATAGCAAATGCGAAGTCGTTCTGAATCATAATAGTTTCCTTGCAGTCGTGGGCAATTAGTTCCGCTAGATCCGCTAGAAATCAAGATATTCACAGGAGTATGAGGGCCCACTTTTGACTCCTGAGATATTTCGAGGCGGACGCCCTTGACGGTTAGTGTAGGTATTCGGTAAGTTAGGGGTCCACTCAAATGGGAATGAACAGAGTTGCTTGGACTTGGTAGGCCAATCGGGGTTTTGGATACGGTAAATACAGGTTCGCCTATGGGCCATAGCTTCAGCTAATAGCCAAGTTGCAGGCCAGAGTTGATCAATGGCGTTATGCATCTTAATGGATGGTCAAGTCATACATATTGACGGGGTGTTCGACAATCCGCTGAGTAACTGTAAAATATCTGGATGTGATGCCCTATTTGAGGTGCAGACCAGTATTTGAAAGGTGACATACGACTGGTCCATGGCACAAGTAAGATTATCTAGCTTAACGTGTACGCGTCCCCTAGCTGCAGCTTGTAAGCGGTTTGATTTGCTGAACCCAGTTGAGATTTGAGGCTGAGCGGCATGTGGGCCAGCAATACGAGTTCAGGGGGTATAGCGCCGGCATATCCACTGGCTCTTCACTGGACTGTGGAGCCGTGGCTATTCCGGGACGAATGAATCCACCCTGTCGGTACGAGGGTTGTTGATGCGATCCGATTTTCGATCCCTTATCCGAATCAGCTCTTGTTCTTGCTTCTAGAACTGCTGATCTTCTTTCTATTTCTTCCCTTCTTTTTTCTTCATTCTAGAGTTAGACTAATATCTCTACCTCTCATACACTCGTTTCTCAACGCCTCTTTGCTGCAGATTGTGGCCGTCACTCGCTTGCTATTGCGCCTTCTTATTCCTTCGCTTGATACTAATTAACACAGTACATAATACAAGATGCGTTTTGCTTCCTCTGTTTTGGGCCTCGCGGCCACCGCTAGCACTGCCGCTGCAGTTACTGCTGCCAACTCTGGGATCAAGGGTTTCAACTATGGCGCCTTTTTCCTGAACCAGGCCGCTAAGCAGCAAGCCGACTTCGAGTACGAGTTCAACCGTGCTAAGAACCTCCCGGGTACTAGCGGATGGACGAGTGCTCGTCTGTACTCCATGAGTAAGTCCAAGTTGATATTCCGGATATTCTCGGAGGCTATTGTTTACTAACCTAACATCAAAACAGTCCAATGGGGAACTGCCAGCGACGTCATTAGCGCCATTCCCGCCGCTATCCAAACTAAGACAACCTTGCTACTAGGTCTCTGGGTTTCGGGCAGCGACCAGGCCATCACGAACGAGATTGCCGCCCTCAAGGCCGCCATCAGCCAGTACGGTTCCGCTTTCACAGACCTCGTTGTCGGCATCTCAGTCGGAAGCGAGGATCTTTACCGAGATGCCAGCGGCGAAGTTGGCGTCGGACCCCAGAAGCTCATCGACTGCATATCCCAGGTCCGCAGTGCCATCGCCGGCACTCCCCTTGCCGGCGTGCCCGTGGGTCACGTCGACACGTACGACTCGTTCCTGAACGGCACGAACCGAGCCGTCATCGACAACATCGACTGGCTCGGCTTCGACGGGTACCCCTACTGGGAGGAGACCAAGCCCAACAGCATCGGTGACGCGCACGAGAGATTCTACGACGGATTCAACAAGACTATTGCCCTCGCTGGCAACAAGCCCGTATACGTTACCGAGACTGGATGGCCCGTGTCTGGCAAGACCGTCAACCAGGCCGTTGCCAGCGCCGAGAACGCCCGCATCTACTGGCAGGATATTGCCTGCAGCCTGATTTCCCGCGGCGTCAACCTCTGGTGGTACGACCTCCAGGAGTCTCAGTGGGGACAAGCCGACCCCGACTTCGGTATCTTCCCTGCCGGCGACCTCAACTCGGTCAAGCCCAGCTACGAGCTCTCTTGCGTAAGTTCTGATTCATGACAAAGATATGGGTTTCGAAGTTGCTAACATTCTGTAGTAAATATCTGTCATATAGAGGAGAGTATCATTATGTACCTAGACATCTTGGGATATAGTTCTTGTAATTACCGTGATCTCCGTTGAGCGTTTTGGCGTTGAGACTTAACGCGCTATTGGGCCGTCTGGATATAGAGGATAGATAGGCTTGGTACCCAACGGGGTAGTATAGATGGCTTGCTAGGATTAATGCAATGTCAATATTAACACTACATCTCTAAATCCATCTCATGAGGCAGCTGGTGATTTATAAATACGAGGTAGATGTTTGTCGTATCGTTTCGCATTGGATAGCGTTTCCCAAAGCACTCTGGGGTGGTAACTTAAGTGCGGATACAGTGTTTGCATGCCCCACTATAGCATTCCGCGACCATGGGGGCTGGGGGATATTGGATGGGGAAATAGGGGATCGCGTGGGAAGCGGGCTTTACTTAGAAGGTAATCAGTACAATTACATTATACTCGCGTGGCCTAATCTATCGTACACTACTAGAAAAGTCTCTAGTTCTTCCAAGGAATCCAGCACGCCGGATCTGCTTCCAACACCGCAAATCCAACCCAACAGCCCCGCCTAAAGGGTATTACAGACACCAAATCATACAGAGCTTATCTAACCCAGGGGCCAGCGCATTCTATCGCGCTTGAGTGCCACCAACCGTCACTGTGAAAAGGGCTGGATCGCCAGCATTTACCTTGCCCGATTGATCATCGCCGCCATCGGGCTGCACGTCGTCGTAGGCGAACGCATAGCCCTTGCCGTCGACATTATGCTCATGCACAAGACGCGCGTAATGGTTCGTCGGGTCCCACTTGTAGAACGTGTGTGGATGCGAGGGATGTTCGTCGGCCTCTAGGAGCGCAGTTCGCACAAACGCAGCCGCTAAGCGCGGAATGATCGCGTTCCGCGTGGGCGACGGTCCCGTTGTGAAAGGTCCGCTATTGCACCCGAGAATGTCGGCCGTAGTCGGCTTGCCGAACTTCTCACCACCGATCTGCACCTCGCCGTTGCTCGTGAACTCCGCCTCCACTATGCCCGCCGCGGCCTGCGTGTTGATCTTCATCCTCTCGCCTTGCTTCTGCTTCGCGAGGAAGTGCTTCCACACCTCGTCCACGTACGGCTCGTAGTACCCGTCGAAGCCTGCGCCCACGGCATTTCCGTGCGTCGCGTTGAGGATCCGCAGAATCCTGCCGTTGCGCTCAACCACCAGCTTATCCCAGGGTCTCCCGTCTCTCCTGGCTTGCTCGCGCAGGCCATCCGCGATGCGATCGACGCCGTCCGGGGCCATCCCTGCAATATGTTGCACGGCGCCGCTGGCCTGGTCCAGGGAGATGGCAATCGGCAGACGCGGCACGAAATCCACGTAGCTGATGTTTGCGTACAGCTGCGCGTCATTGAGCGTGAACTCGCAGAAGCCAAAATCAACGTCCGCGTTTGGGTCGCTCGGGTTCAGAACGCTGGGTTCGACTAGGGCTGGACCCGGGTTGAGCAAGAAGGTAAGTCTGGCGTTGCGCGAAAACCATATCCTGCCGCCGGCCATCTGCGGTATGGTGACCGTGACGATGTTACCGGGCGGCCCGAGAGGGATGGCGCAGTCTTCGGTCAACGGCGAGAGGATGGCGGGAGGATTCTGCGGGAAGTAGAGTCCTTGCCCGTCGGCTTTGAGAATGCAACGTTGGCCGCCATGCTGGAGTGCTATTCCGGTGATATACGCGTAGACTTGGTCGGAATCGCTGCTGTTCTTTAGCGCTACTTTTAGCGAGTCTGGCATGGTTGAAGTAATGTTCTATTGCCGTACAACTATCTAGATACTGTATAAAGGATAATGGAATGAAACAATTGAGAGAATACGAATGAGCTCGAAGTACCTACTACCTAAGTGGCCTTTATCGTGGAAGTGTTTGCCTGCCGATGTGTCTTGGTTTCTTGGAGAAGTTGGCAGCGCCGTCAGACGATGACGTAGGCATCTTTTAGTTCTAAGTCGCACCTTTTCCCCTTGACTTCACTGCCGTCACTTGACGGATGCTAGTTTAAAAATGGAAGTTGAACAGATATCAAGGAGCATTGACCTTTATAGTCTCCTCTCAGGATGCAAAGATCTGTCAGCCTGTTGGCTTAGATACCAAGATATGGTTACATTTTCGGTGAAACTATAGCAGATATACACCTGTATTACCTCCTATAAGATAACACTATGGTACCTAAGGGTAACTAATCTGGAATGGATACGGCGGACCTCTCTGCCCGATCTAAGGCGCCCATCCGACTAATACAGAACCCCTGACTCTGTTTCAGTGGTTGCGTACAGCGGCTTATCGTGCGCTATAAAGGTGCTCTGCACTACCCCTCCCATTGCCATTCGCAAATGAAGGCGCTGTCAACAGCCCGGACTGAGGCTGTTTTCGCTAAATTTTCTCAATGATATTTCCAATAGGTTTATCCCAATTAACAAGCATCCGCCGTCAATTCAAACATAGGTACCTCTTGCTCAGACTCGAATTTAATGATCTTATCCTCTTCGTCAGAATAGCGGAGAACTCTGCTCTACGCATTGGCAGAATAGTACTGCATATAACAACTCGAGGTTCCCCAGGTCCAAGATGACACGCTCTCAAACAATTGGTGATCGTGTTGGTTACAGCGACTTTCGCAATTATCCCTTTGGCGATGTTACCGAACCACCTGGAACGGAGAGTCCAGATGGTCATAGTCAGGCATCCAGACACTGGTCTTCTCGTACGTTGTCGCGATCATGCTGAAAGAGTCCAAATTGTTTGGAGACGATGCTGCGATCCTATCTGTGTTCATTCCTAATTCACCGGGAAACTAACCTAGTTCTTAGACTAGATAATCTGGAGATAAAATCTACGGTAGAGAAGTTAGTATTAGAGGAAATATCTGGAATAGTCAATTGCTCCAAGGTAATGAAATGACATGATGCACCAGAGCAGGCGGAGTTAACGGACCTATTGGGTAGTATCGGAACCCTGGCGTGGCACTAACATTGGTGAAGACCTACATCATATGAGACCCTCTTCAATTGACTACATCTAGTCTGGAATAACATCCCGATTCCACCAGCCTCCTCTAAGTGCCATCTGAAGCCTAGAGTTGAAATCAGCATATTATCGGAGAAGCGATGGTCGGTGCCGAAAACAAGTCGACGATCCATGCTGCTTCCGATCTTCCTGAGAATGGGGGTCCTACGAAAGAACCTGAACCGAACCACAGACGGGTGAGGGCATGTATCTCATGTCGAAACATGAAGATAAAATGCGTTTCCGTCCCAGGTTCCAGAGATTGCGAGACTTGTTTAAGACTCTCTCGACCTTGTCAGGATCCCGGACCTCCAAAAGCACGCGTGAAGACTTCCCAAAAATTCAGTGAGCTCGAAAAGAGGATAGACGCCTTGACCAGCGCATTGGATGCCGAAAGAAGACGAAACCAGCAGTCACTTAAACAAGCGAGAACAGAAGCACAGTGGTCAAAGACGCCGGATTCCAATATCAGAGAAGATGATGTCCTATCAGACTCTGAGCGACAAGGCCAAGACTCGGAACTCGCCGCCAACTATGATAGGATCAATGCCTCAATATGCAGCAATGTCATTGACCAGGGATTGGTAGACATGACTACTGCATCTCTACTCTATGATCACTGGAATCTTTACATGCGCCCGCTCATGCCCGTGATCCAGTTCTCGGCTGAAGAGGATGTGCACACAATCCAGGCGAAGAAGCCTACACTATTCCTGACGATAATAACAATAGCAAGCACTTCGATCCAGCCTTCACTTGTGCCTCAACTCCTGGCACACCTTAACAACATATTGGCGCAGGAGGTCTTCATCCAAGGCGGAAAGTCTCTCGATTTGCTACAGTCTTTAATCCTCTTCTCGCAATATTACATACAGCCACCGCATATTAAGACTTTTGCGCTACCTCAGCATATGTACAGCGCTGTGGTCATGTGCCACGATCTTGGTTTGAGCGCGATATCTAAGCGAAATGATGGAAATATGAACGACGTGAAGGAGGCTCACAGAACCTCATTAGCAGTCTACTTTGGTGCATCATGGTTTGTCCCCGGTTTACTCAAGGCGCCGCCCCTAGCTGTAAGGTACGGACTTACTGACATTGCTTTGCCACAGCGCAGCAACACTTTTACGGCGACACCAACCAATCATGTTCACGTCTTCTCATGAAGAAAGCATGCGAGCTCTGACACAAGCTCCTGACAGACGGAATGACGACCAGTGGCTGTGTAGCTTGGTAGCTCTTCAAGAAATGTTTGACGATGTTTCAAAGACCCTGAATGCCTCATACAGCAGCACGGATGAGTCTTTTGATGATTTTAGAACGCAACACCTCCTGGGAATTTATCGGCAGAGGTTAGCTGACTGGAAGCTGTCCTCTTCAGGAGAAATCGATCCACGTAAGCGGGATACTCCAGGCACATTATGTTCAGGCAGTTTGCTAATGTTTAATTGTATCAAGGGCTGAAAAATCATGCAGCTGCAATAGCTGACCTCTACATTCATCAGGTGGCCATCCGAGTCTATATTCGCCTGATGCATGAATGGCGTAACAGCAAGGGGCAGTATGGCGTAAGCCAGCCGCCGCCAAAGTTTACAGCAACACATACCGATGCTCTTTGTCACTGCTTAAAGGTCAGCATCAACGTCCTGAATATCTACATGTCGCTGGAAGATACCCTTCTACGCTCTCTTCCCAACGTATTCCTCATTTGGAATCTGTGCGCCGCAGTTTGCCTTATCAAGCTGGGCCACTTTGTTGAAGATTTACGACACTCTCAGACAAGTGGTCGTGACAACTATAACCTCCCTTCTCCATCGGATCTTCTTGAGACAATGATCCAGAAACTCACAAACGTATCTCTACATGGATATTTTCCGCAGTCACGACCATTCCTAGTCGCTTTCAAGAAGCTTAACATGTGGTTTCAGCAGAAGAAAACGGTCTGCATAAACAACAACGGGACTTGTGATGAAGCGAGTAGCGAGTCCGTTCACGCTGTTCTAGGAACTCAAACTCCTCCGGCTTCTCCGTCGGCTACGGGGTCGAATGTTCCTATACCTCAGGACCGAACCGGTGGTCAAACCTACCCGGGAAACTATCCTGAGACGGGACCTGAACGAGCTGGCCCAATTACAATACCCGACTTCCAATTGACTGGCCAACAGAGCCTCGATTGGGATCCGAGCCTACACGCCTTCGGTCGCGCTAAAACACTGACAGATGATACAACAACCACCAACAGTGCCTTTAATGTAGCTTATGACCCCGGTTACTTCAATACTGACCTCGACAATCTTGGATCTGGCTTCGACGACATGAAGGACATTGAAGAATTTATGATGCAGACTGACGATGGAGGATTATGGCCCTTGCTATAATTGATTATCGCTCTCCAGAGGCTATACAACCTCCAAATGGAACAGACACAAAAAGGAGGCCTTTCAAAAGGTCTGCGGTACCTGACCGACGATCGAATGTGGCGTTGGCTATGGCGTCATAGAGTTTGGCGTAACGCGTCTCTAGAACACCTCGAAATGGACATCTTCGACACGGTTCTCGAATTGAGCGGATCTATTGAATTTTAGGTAAAGAGATTTATCATCAAAGCATACACATTTGTAATAAACCGGCCCGTGGAGTGACGAAATTTCTCAAATGATGGTTGTCTCAAAGAACAGCAACCGGGCCCAGCTAATCCCGAGATGCCCTATGTTGTGTTGGTCTTGGTAGTACTATGCAGAGGTTTCTCGGATTAAATGCACACTGGGCGTGTCTTTAATCGGTCGCTGCAGCTCCCGCGCAGGGTTGTGTCGCTGTCTAACGATACCGAGATCGACCATTATTGGTCATCATGCCGTGGCATTGTTACTGCACTAGCATCACATCGACGTTGAACATCGAGTGATCATACGTTTAAGACCAGTTCGCATTCCTAGCAGTTTTATTCAATAATGCCTTGATTTCTAGTTTATATTTTCTGTATTTCACCTGTACGAATTTCACCACTTCGTACGAGTCCCACGGTCGTGCTATTGTTAATCCCACCCTCTCATACCTTAATATCCCTGTCTATTTAAGTACCTAGGTACCTCTATCACCATGTCGCGGGCGGTTCTCATCACAGGAGCTACGGGAAAACAGGGCGGCGCTGTTGTGAACGCACTGCTGAAAGCAAATGCTGATTTCGAAATTCTTGCTCTCACACGAGATTCGAAATCAGCATCCGCCCAACGGCTGGTCCAGAAATCACCAAAGATCAAGCTAGTGACGGGGAACCTGAACCAGGTTGACAATGTCTTCACTAAAGCCAAGGAAGTGACAAAGACACCAATATGGGGAGTTTTCAGTGTGCAGGTATGAATTGAGCCAAAATAATATTCCAATGTTTGAAATGCTAATCTTTCTTCAGACAGCTATGGGCGGTGGTGCTAATGTCCAGAGCGAAGAAGCTCAAGGCAAGGCTCTAGTTGATGCCTCTCTGAAGAATGGCGTCAAGCACATGGTCTACTCATCAGTCGACCGTGGCGGCGCAAAGTCAGATGATAACCCGACGGACATTCCGCACTTCATCAGCAAGCACAACATCGAGAAGCACCTCTTTGAGAAGACGAAAGGGGGCGAGATGGGCTGGACTGTCCTTCGGCCCGTCGCCTTCTTCGAGAACCTCGCGCCGGGGTTCTTCGGGAAAGTCTTCACCACCAGCTGGAAGATCAACCTGAAGAAGGACCAGAAGTTGCAGCTGATCGCTACTAGCGACATTGGTTTCTTTGCCGCCGAGGCTTTCATGAAGCCGGAGGAGTACAAGGGCAAGAAGATTAGCCTGGCGGGCGACGAATTGACATATGACGAGTTCGCAACCATATTTAAGGAGAAGACCGGCAATGATCTGCCTACTACCTACCACTTTATCGCGTCATTCATCAATTGGATGGTCAAGGAGCTGGGGTACATGTTCAGATGGTTCCGCGAAGTTGGCTATGGAGCTGACATTGCATCTCTGAGGAAGATAAACCCTGAGCTCAAGGACTTCCGCACATGGCTTGACAAGGAAAGCCAATTCAAGACTCGTTCGTAGGCTGTGAAGGCTTATTCGGATAATAGGGATGAGAAAGGATCACTTGTAATATAGGCACGCGTTCTGCAATTATTTCTCTGTGGCCACACCCAGGATGGCAATAGTATATAGGTATATCCGTCTAACCAGCTGCGTATTCCATTTTCTCTTGTATAACTTCTGGCTAGTATTAGATCGTGTTGACAGTGCAATGACGGAACGAGGAGAGGGTAGTGAAGTCCAAAGGATTCTTAAACAGAGGTGGATGGCCCCACATATATTTCAAATAGGGGTAACTCAGCAAGACGTTGGATTATGGCACTTGTAAGTATCATTTCTAAGAGAAACGTAGGTATCACGGAGAAGCCGCAAAGTTGGATGCTGATGGTAATATTGATTTTGCTTGACTAGGTGTGTACCTAAGGTACCTTCTAAACGAGACAGCGCTTCCTATACATTCTGGCCAATCTTGGATACCACACCAGAAAGCTGATCTTTTGGAACAGATCTAAGGTAATCCTCCCAGCTTACAGGCTTCACCTGAGGATACTTATCGTTGTCAGATTCGGGGCCTAGATATGTCTGCCCGTTGATCATGTAGTATTGGAAGAAGCTATGCCACGTTAATTTCGGAACTCGCTACATATAGGTCGAAGGTGTTCTGCACTTACAGGAACATGTACGAGAAGATGTTCTGGGGCTCGTTCTTTCGCAGCTCGTGCATGCGCTTGAACAGATCGTCCAATGAGCCCTGGCGCTCGAGATTGGGTTTCACCCCGTAGACCTTCTCGAACGACCCAGCTATCTCGCGGAACGTGGCGCGCCCGCCAAGGACTACAGATAGAGTTCATAAGCTTCTGTGAAGAATCATCGCACTTACACGGGTAACTCACACTTTAGAATACCGGTAGCGTCCTTGTCTGCACAGACAGCGGCCGTGTACTCGGCGGCGTTCTGGTAAGTAGTGCCCTCCCAGATCTCGTCACCCGTGCCCCAGTACTTGAAGGTGGTGGAGGCTGCGTCGTAGGTACCAAGGAACGGGGCAAAGAAGGGCTCTATGAACATGCCGACGAGGATATGCACGCCCTTCACCTTGTCCTGCGCATCCAGGTACGCCTTGACGTGGATCATGGGGTCTTTGGGGAACAGCTGCCCCGGCTCCAGCTTGGTGTAGTCCAAGCTCCAGTCCGACGCGACGTACCGCGGGACCCCTTCTGCGGCGCAAGCATCGATGAGTAGTTTCTGCCCGTCAAGCATCAACTTGTTGTCGCCGAGGTAGCAGCAGACCACCACGTCGCAGCCGGATACGAAGGAGTGGATGGCGGACATGTCGAAGGCATCGCCCTTCATGAGTGACACCTTAGAAGCAAGCGCATGTGGAACCTTGGAGGGGTCGCGGCAATACCCCTTAATGGTGACGTCTGGGTTTTTGAGGAGGGCCGCTGCGAGTTCGCGAGCGAACTTACCGGTTACTCCGGCGATTCCGACTGTGACAGACATTTTGGTGATAATAGCTGGCGTGAATTTGTAGTGAATTCCTATTCAACCATTGTGACGAGCGCCGTGTGCTGTTTTATAGGCCATGTGTAAGGGGTTGGGCTATCGGCGCTCCGTGACACCGAACACTTGCGCCGGTGCTACAACATCCCGGACCACTTTTAAACGGCCGCCGTATGTTTGAATCAGTGGTAGCTCAGGGTTGGTCATCGTGATGCGAGTGGTTCGTATGACTCAAATCTCCAGGTCGATAACCTCTCGGGAGTCGAGATTCGAACTCATCTTGAATCTGATGTTTGAAGTTCTCAAATGCATTATTACCTACCACGTAAAAAGGTGGTCTATGAGATAATTTGTGTCGTACCCGAGTTTTATGAAGGCCATCATGCCAAATTGGGGATTCTGGTCAACTGGTCCATTTTGACAACCCACCTTTGGAGAGGGGCATGCTGAAATTATAGGGAGTATAGCGCCATAAGGCCCTCTAGCTACAGTGTGTTACAGCGCATTGCATCGTATAAACGGTTTTGTAATAGGCACCCAATCAATCGCAAGTGGCTTATATTATGTAATCCATATCTCCTATACGGCCTCAATATCTTATATTGCAACACACAACACATACAAAAGCCATTCAGTCAATCTAACTAATAGGCTGACGTACATGCGTACTGACTGTTGAGTTGACTGACTGATTGGTAGACAGACAAACGGACGGTCAGTCAGTTAGTCAGTCAATCGATAGACCCCTGTAATTATAGTGACTTATAGGGCGCACGGCATTATAATCCGTATAATTACAGCGCAGGTATCCAAGAAGTGGACCAATCATCATTGTTTTCACGAAATCTTCGGGTACGCACCCCGCCTCCATCATAGGTACCGACCAGGTGGTGACCTACCCGATCATCATATACGGAGTATAGTAGGCGGAGTATCATACTATGTGCGGAGTATTATATGAGGAGTTGTCATCCCTGAGATGTAAATGACCTTGGACCTTGACACAGGGAAGTAGATGTAAGATTACCTAAAGTACCTATAAAAAGACACACACGAGCCTTCAATTTCCTTGGGCATAGGCAGTTTAAAGCGACTAACTTCACAACTCTGAATTGAAAGCCAAATCAAAATAATTGGGTATTCGACTATCAATAGGAACCTCATCCAAGGAATCCGCGAAAATGCCCACCAGAATTATTATGGATGCCAATACTATCAACGCCGAAAACATGCGAGGAAGCTACAAATCGTGGCGGATGGCTCCCGGTGGCCCGCTTGTAGAGCCTCCCAACCAGACGATTCCGGATGTCACAGGAAGGTTTGAAGGCTTGGAGGCTACTAAGGACGACGGTACTATCGACCATTACGAGCCTACTGGTACTAGTGGCATCGCAGTCTTCAAGCAGAACGAAATAATTACACTCACCGGTGCGTATGAGGAGATCCACAGCCCCAGAGCTTGTAATTGACAAAAGCATTTGGCCATAGGACCGGAAGAGGACAAGATCACACTGCAAAGTCCATCTCTTCGCTTGATACTGGAATTAGTGAGGAGTCCGGTACGTATTACCCGAAACCTTACTATATGTAGAGGCACGGTTCTAAGAGTAGAGATATAGATTGAAGAGAGCCGCTCAGTCCATGATGCTGAGCAACTGACTGAAGCGCGATAGTTGAAACCGCCGGGACGCGAGAATATAGGACAACGGATGGCTATAGCACGCTCATGATGGTGCAGCATTGAATGACTACCTAGGTATTATAGCAAAGAATTCAAAATAATATGAGCTCAATGAATGTAGCATAGCTGGAAGTAGAGACCGAACGTACGGTTCTCATTCAACCTTAACCGGTAGTTGCGGGATCCATCGGTATCCTTGCAATACAATGCTTGCGCCTATTATTGAAGGGTCAGCTGAGAGAATAATCTACGATAGTTAGTTCACAGAGAATATATACCTTCTATCTTGTGGTGCTGATTACTTTCAACGAAAGTACTGGCCTCCTCCAATGGAGATATTTCCAGACCCTATGTTTTGGTTGCCTTTGCCCCTGAAAATGACATTCCCTGTTCTAGTTGTAGTCTTAGCTGCATTACTTGAATTGCGACGTTTCCTCCTATCGTCCTCATCATCAGAGTCCGCTGAGTCACTCCAAGAGCGTTTTGCCGACCCCTTATTCTTAGGAGCATTAGGTTGCCCTACGAATTATATTAGTTATCGCTCTTTTCAAGGGGTTTCTAGAAAGTTTGACGGGTATTAATAATCGTGAGATGGAATATGTGTTGCTCACCATGCTCTGGTGCCCCTGAATGACTAGACACAGTTTTTGGAGGAATTTGACACAAGATTGCCTTAGCATACGCGGCCGCCATCGCAGCTGCGTATGGTTGCCACTCCTTATTCTTATGCCCATCTGCGTAATCACATACTCCTCTCACTACCCCAACTGGAATACGGTTCATAGTCCCGGCTGCTTCCATCTCTAAACCAATGATGTCATAGCGATCTCTTAATTCGTCTCTTTTTGCAGCGTTCCTCAATAGCTTCTCGCCTGATCCAATCGGTCCATACCATACTCGAGTACGTTGTGACTCCGGCCGTGGCTGCCGCTTTACGAGGCGATCGGTCCCGCGCTCGACTTGAAAGAATTTATCGTGTTCTTGACCGGGATCGGTAAAGGTACCATTCAGATGCTCTTTGGCCCTGACAGTCTCGTAGTAGGGCAGGAAAAGCTCGTCTTCCTTTGGCGACCGGAGCTTAATGCTACCAATAGCGGCTCTCACTATAGGCTCGGTTTGGGCTAGAATATGTCCATCACGCAAGAGTTCAAGTTCACCGTCTCCCTTGTCTCTGCCGAGGTCGTAGGCCACCGCTCCTGAGCGATTAACGTCTGGAAGGCTGACGAGAACATCGCCTAGCCGGATGTCTCGAGGCGGAGATCGGCCAAGATCAGGGATACCAGCAGCCTACGAGATCTAAAGTAAGCGACTACACTAGAGGTATAAACTTTCGATGGCAGCTTAGACTGATGTCCACGGGCAGCCAGGCAACGGGTTGACTTGGGTAGGCTTCTACACACCACTCCTACTAGCAAGCCAAACCAAAGATTTGGGAAAAACTTCTTCGCTTGGCTAGCCAGGGCTGCAGCTGAACCGGTTCCGTATTCTTGACCGGCTGGAAGGGTTACGATGGCAATGTTATGTCCGCACATATCACCAGCCTCGAACGTGTAATCGTCGCCGCGGCTCATTGGGAATCTACCATTATGTCTATGATCTAGCATGTGTAGAGCGGCTTGCGCTTCGATCTCCAGCGGTGCGATCCATACAATACAATAATCTTCTGGTTGCAGGCTTGTCATAGTGATATCGATCAGAGATCAAAGGCCATACAGATGATATGGGAAAGGGTAGAAAGTCGAGAGAAGGCATAGAGTGAATTTTGAAAGATTTTCTGCCTTTAGCACTGAAGCCATCGCCAGCGTGCTGCGCATCGCCTCAGTGTAACCCCAGACGTAGTAGCATTGGGGGCTGAGCCTCCGCCACAGCTCTACGAATACAAGAGAAGCATTGGCACCTACAGGAGGATGTAACCGATTTGATTGGCACCATTACGATTATGCCTCGCGTGCGGTACTTAGGGCCACGGAACTGAAAAGAAGGTTCTTAGATTGGGCATTCTCTTCGCATCCTTTGATACAATTCACCCCATAAATTCTTACGAATGAAACCTTCGGCAAGAATGCCGGGAAGTTCTACGTCCACTCTAATGCAAAGCGACCGAAATACCTGCTGCGAAGCCTACACCTGTAGATCTCTCGGTTATTTCAGAAATATCTGGGATGCTACTGGGCAGCTCAGCCTCCTTCAATTCTCACTTTCACCCTAGGTCGGCGCTGTCACCATCCCCGGACAGACTCTTGATATCTTTAGACATGACGTCTTACTATATTGCCCAAACTAAATAAAGCCAAACCGAAAGCCGCTATTATGTTTTGACAATTGACTGTACCTAGCGAAAGTTCCCATATACCGAGACTAGAGATGGGTAAACGGAATGGCGCACCCAAATAAGAGATCGAAACCCAACGACTACTACGAGCAGTACGATGCATGTGAATTCGCAGTGCCCCATGATCATGCTGAAAGTTCCCAAAGGAGGAGCCAAGGATTAACTCAACATTCCGGCCAAGGGGTCCTGAATAGAGACGGGAACTTCCACAATGGTGGAAATTTCGATGGTATAAAAACTACACCTCCCTGGCATGCTCTTGTTCCAGGCTAATCTCTGTCTCAGCCTCACACTACCATCATAATAACAATAGCCATCACGTCCTCATCCAACCAACTTTCGTCAACCAAAACCCAAACTATTCCAACCCGACTATTACCAAGGAAGAGAAAAGGCGCGACTTGCTTGAATCCCTCAAATTCGCCGAGATCGATGCGCGCCGCACGAGCATCAGAAATGCACATAGAAAAACTTGCAAATGGTTTCTCAAGACCGCTCAATATCAGGAGTGGCTCGATGCCACCGAATATGACAAACATGGCGGTTTTCTGTGGATCAAGGGTAAGCCTGGAGCGGGAAAGTCGACCTTGATGAAGTCCACGTTCTCCCACGTTCAACGAACCTTTAAAAAGCAAGGCACCATAGTGGTGTCCTTTTTCTTCAACGCAAGAGGAGAGGAATTAGAAAAGTCAACAGTTGGTCTCTATCGATCACTTCTATTACAGTTACTCGAAATACACCCTGAACTCCAGTACGTCCTAGATCCGATTAGGCCTGAACATCAGTGGAGCATTGAATCACTGGAATCTCTGATTGAAGAAGTAGTATGTGCTACGCAGGAAGCTTCACTTGTTTACTTTATAGATGCATTGGATGAATGCGAAGAACAACAAATCCGAGACATGTTATCGTTTCTACATGCTGTCGGCGAACAAGCAGCCTCAGTCAGGACCAAGTTGCATGTGTGCTTTGCAAGCCGACACTACCCACATATCACAATAAAAAAAGGGCTTGACCTAGTCCTTGAAGGAAGAGAGGAACATGAACAAGACATAGCAAACTATCTGGATACCGAGTTGCATATCGGAAAAGACAAGCTTGCTGAGCAGATTCGTTCAGAACTGAAAGACAAGGCGTCAGGTGTTTTTATGTGGGTAGTCCTAGTAGTGGAAATTATGAACAAGGAATACGACCGCGGACGCAAAAGTCGTCTTCACCAGAGGCTTAAGGACATCCCTGGGGATCTCCACGAGCTATTTCGCGACATACTGACTCGCGATCATGATAATACCCATGGTTTCCTTCTTTGCATCCAGTGGGTGCTTTTTGCATGGCGCCCGCTCACCCCAGAGGAACTCTATTTTGCGATCATGTCAGGCGTAGAGCCTGATAGCTTATTCATCTGCAACTCGGAACAGGAGATATCAAGAGAAGACATGCAGAGGTACATTCTTGATAATTCGAAAGGGCTAGCCGAATCAACAAAGTCTAAGACATCTACCATTCAGTTCATTCATGAATCTGTACGGGATTTCCTTCTCAAGGAAAATGGGCTACAGACGATCTGGCCTGAACTTGGGCCCGATCTTCGAGGTCAAAGCCATGAAAAGCTTAAACAATGCTGTCTTACGTACCTGAGCAGTGGAATTGTACGCAACTTCAACATTCCCACTCCCGGAAGAAACAAATGGCGGAAGGCGTTAGACCCCGAAGCGACGAATCTTAGACAGGTTGCAGCTGAAAGACTCCCGTTCCTCGAATACGCCAATGAAGGTATCCTACATCATGCCGATAAAGCTGGAAGGAGCGGTTTCGACCAGAAAAAATTCCTATCGAAATTTTCCCTCAGGGACTGGATAGAATATCATAATCTATTCGAGAAACATCAGATGCGTCAATACACCCCAGAGGCGAGTCTCGTATACATACTAGCGGAGCGCAACTGCCCACACCTCATTCGAATCCAAGATTGCCGAAAACCATGTTTCGTTGTGGGTAAAGAGCGTTTTGGGGCACCAATATTTGCCGCTCTTTACCGTCGAAGCAATGAAGCAGTCCAGGCGCTACTAGAGATGCAGGTTGAAACTATACCGCTTGACTCCCACCTACACGGTCTATGCGAGAGGTATGCCAAAAGCGATGGCCATATCCACGAATTCCGCCATGGCTCTAGCTGCTCATCGAAGACACTCATTGGCTCGTGTATTATCGAGAACGTAGATTCGGTTCTCCTTGATATCTTCTTATCAACAGAAGATATTGATCTTAAATCTAGAGGAGCCGGATACGAGTCATTGTTTGAATCGGCATCCCAAATTGGGGATGACTCCGCGGTCCGTGTGTTACTCGAACATGGCAACGATGTTAAGTCCTATGATTTAAGCTATACAATAAACATCGCAGCATCGGGAGGACATGAAGCTATTATCAGGATGTTGCTTGAAAAGGGGGTCAACGTTCGCATCACAGATAATAGAGCCATGTTCCCTCAAAGACCATTAAACAACGCAGCTTCGAAGGGATACGAAGCTATTGTCAAACTACTACTCGATGGAGGTGCCGACGTTAATGGCTATAACCATGTTAATCCATTATATTCAGCAGCGTCTACAGGACACGAAGCCATTGTCAAACTGCTGCTTGATCGAGGCGCCGATGTTGATGGCTATACCGATCGTAACCCATTACGTGGAGCAGCATCCGGAGGATATGAATCAATTGTCAGGTTATTACTCGATAATGGCGCCAGCATTAATGGAGGTAACGCAATTTATAATGCAGTGACGCGAGGGCACGAAGCCATTGTCAAACTGCTGCTCGGCGAAGGTACCGACGTTAATAGGTTTAAGCATTTAAATCTATTAGCTGAGGCAGCATCAAAGGGGCAGGAAGCCATTGCCAGGCTATTGCTTGAAAGAGGTGCTGATATCAATGGCTATGAACGGCATAACCCATTATCCACGGCAATATCAGGGCGACACGAAGCTATTGTCAAGCTGTTAGTCGAAAAGGGGGCCGACGTCAATGCCAATGTTGACTGCAACGGTAACTCTAATCCATTGATGCAAGCTGTACTCACAGGGTCTTATGACACTGTCCGCTTACTAATTGGCCTCGGGGCTCAAACTGAATGCCGGGACGCCCTCGGCCGAACGCCTTTATTTTATGCAGCCAGGGATGGGCGGATGGATATACTCCGTCTTTTACTGGATTCAGGCGCTGATTTTATGGCTAAGGACAAGGAATCTAAAGGAGCGTTATCACTAGCAGCAGCACGTGGCAAGATCGCCGCTGTTGGGTGGTTACGTGGTTACGGTGCTCCTGAAGACTAGATGAGCTACATGTAAGACCTGTCGGAATCTTATATATATGACTACGAGATGAATGCCGCAGGCGTCCGCGCGGGTATTTCAAACTCAGCTATTCAAATACAGTGGCATTCGGACTAATCCGTGTCTGCAGCTCGACCATGCAATAGTGCTCATCAGTTCGGGGTACCGCGTGCTGGGCGAATGATGTTGCTGCTATTAATAATAGGCTCGGTCATTCTTGTTCTTTTCCACTATCATCATCGTCCCGACCGAGTTGGGTGCGGTGTGGGTAAGGTGAATCTCGACCTCGACCCCTGTTGAGAAGGTTTGAGGTAGTTTTGAGCCTATAGCGAACCAGCACGGCGATCCAGATGCAGGGATCCTCAATCGCGGCTGACAACCGCATCGAAAACACCTCACTATATCGCCATGTCAAACGGACGCTAAATGTCTTGAGGGCCGGATATAAGCGTGTCTCGGCCCGCATGAGCATCATGTCTCACGTTACACCTCTTCGAGTGGAGTTGTGAGATTATCGCCTTCGCTTTATCCTCCAGCGTAGCTCAAGCTTCGATCCTTAGCCAGGCGTCATCGCAATGCATCCATCACTGGTATCAGTGCTGCCTCTGGCAGCTCTGGTGAGCGCCGGTCGCGATACGGGCCGCCCTGGACATGGGCTGATCGGCTACGGCATCGAGATGTATATTCCCGTCTGCGCCTACGCATGCCAGCACTCGTTCAGCTCTAATCTGATGGTATGCACCGACGAGGCCTCGTTCAGCGACTCGGGGATGGGCGGGATGGACATGAGCAGTAGTCAAGACGGGACGACTCTGCCCCAAAATGTGAGCGCGATGCCGTCTTCGACCTGCCACGCGGAGTCGGAGCCGTTCCTCACGTCAGTGGCATGGTGCATTCATATGAAGTGCAACGACACTCTTGTATGGAAAATCGAAAAATGGTGGCAGTCCTACGTAGTCGGAAACCAGCCAACTGACCCGCCACCGGGGCTCTCGTACGGCGCGGCGCTCGCGTCGGTTACATCGCCGCCGAATGTTACCTGCATGAGTGGACAGATACTGAATGAGATGAGCCTAGCTGACGAGACTCTCTACACTGCTCTCTACATTTCCATCGACGTTAACCAGGACGTGGAGATTCAACATGAGCGTTTTGGCTTGGTGGTCCTTCTTTCAGGGGTAGTCATTCCGGTCGGCTTTTCGCTACTGCGTTTCCTTCCATTCCCGAAGAGATGGTCCAGCGCACTCAACGGTCGATTCATATATCCGTCGCTGCTTCGACCATGGCGCGACTCGCCAATTTCCACCGTCGTTGGTGACCCGCCAACACGAGGCCAGGCGCTTTTCATTGGGTATCTGATCCTGCTGAACATCTTCCTGTCGGCGTTCAAGTACGGCGTCCACCCAGGCGGATTCCACTACTGGTGGAACGACGGCCCGGACGAAATCATGGGCGACCTAGCAAATCGATTTGGAGTCCTGTCGTTCGCCAACTTCGCGCTCCTAGTTCTCTATTCGTCGCGCAATAATGTGCTGCTATGGCTGACGAATTGGCAACACTCGACATTCGTACTCTTGCACCGTTGGGTGGCGCGCATCGCCGTTCTTGAAGCAATCTTGCATTCCGTCGTCTTCCTGCGTGACTGGATTCAGGAGGACAGGCTTACGGATGATCAGGTCCTCCCATACTGGTGGTGGGGCTGCATCGCGACTATCGCCGCCTGCCTCATCTTACCCCTTTCCATTCCAATCTTGCGCCAGCGCATCTACGAGTTATTCCTTGCGACGCACGTCGTACTCTCAATTCTCATTTTCCTCGGCTCGTGGTACCACATCATATTCAGGTACGAGCACCAATGGGGTTATGAGACATGGCTGTATGTTGTCTTCGCGGTCTGGGGATTCGACAGATTACTCCGGCTGCTGCGCATGCTTCGTAATGGTGTTCGTACAGCCAAGATCACCATTATCGATGACGATTATATCAGAATTGACGTCAAGGGCATCGTCGGGTCTGGACACGTCTACCTCTACTTCCTCAACTGGCGCGTTTGGGAGAACCATCCATTCAGCATCGCAAGCTCGGTCATCCAGCGAAGCGGGGCGCGCTATTCCCAGGAGGTCGACTCTATCACCGGTGGTATAGATGTCGATCCTGAGAAGCCAACCCGAATGGCAACCAGCAGTTTCGATCAGGCCATCGAGACGGGTATGGTGTTCTACTTACGCCTGCTAGACGGCGGGACTAAGGCTCTGCGTAATAAATCCCAACTTCCGGTGCTAATTGAGGGACCATATGGGAATCACGAGGACTTATCGGAATACCCGACACTCTTATGCATTGCTGGCGGTGTTGGGGTCACCGCTGTGCTCCCGTACATGCGCACGCATCCTGGTAACGCGTATTTGTATTGGAGCTCCCGCACCCAGGCCTTGGTCGATTCGATGAAGCCCCTGACACACAACTTCCACATGGAAGTTGTCGTCGGCCAGCGCCTTGATCTTCGGTCCATCATCGAGAGTCAACTTGACAACTTTGCGGTCGTAGTATCTGGTCCTCCAGGCATGATGGATGAAACGCGCGAGATCGTCAGCAGAATCGCTCAGAAGAAGCGCGTTAAGTTTATTGCGGAATCATTTACTTATTAATTACACCAAATTTAGGTATTCTATCTCAATTCCAACTTCTTACTTCATATAGATAGACGGAAATGTACCAGTGACACCTTCGTCCGATACTATGACCTCGATTGTAGTTATGCAGGAAAGGGGCATGTATAATGTTCCGAGTTCCTACGAAGCGCCCACCGTCTCTCTATTCTCTTCCGTCTAAGAAGAGGTTGTAACTGTAATAGGTCTGCTTGTCTGTGGCATCATAAAAACGCTTCAGAGGCCCTCAAGCAGGATTCTCGTTCACTAGCTGGTTCTGACCCCTCAACCGCTGAATTAGGCTTCCTAACCATCCCTTTTTCACTGTTTCGTTACCGTCCTGGCCAGCCCCTTGTCCAGCAACAAGTAGTGTATGGTCTCTCTGTGCTGGCAGTAGTGCATTGTTTTCCGGGGCTCCCTGTACACCCGTCGGCAAGTTCTGTGTTCCAACAACTGTCCCATTTTCAATTGCCGGTACATTTCGTCTCGGCCCCTGCCGGGGTTTGGCCCAACCAGTGCACTTTCTCCAGACGACTGCACCCCAGTTGGCCATTTCTTCGAGGTTCGTCACCCCAAGTACTAGAAGAATCACGAAACCGACAGTAGTTCCAACTATCCTTAGTGTTAACTCGTGTCACTCTCCATACGAACCTATGTTTTAGGCACTTACATAGAATCCCGAAGATCCATCCTGGCTGGTAGAGTAGATTGTCACCCGAGTGCGGAAACGTTGCGACGTTCAACGCGAAAAGGGACGAAAGGAATGATAAAGGTAACTAGTACCGTTAGCTAGAGTAGTTGTTTCTAGCATGAGAGCTTGGGTGTAGAACTTACGAATATGCTAGTTACGATGGTGAAGGCCATTAGGGTCTGACCTTGTCTGCGGGATTCTGCAGCTTCGTGCAGACCGAGCTGGTTCATCCTCAAGTTCAATATAGATGCAGTCTAACAGAAATTAGCTTAGACCAACTGATGACAACCGGGATTACTCACGTCCTTCTCGGTCTCCTCCGCATACCGGAGTAAATCCTTTATACGGTTAAGGACATAATCGGGATCAGTGTTTCTCGACGAAAACATCTGCTTAAGGTCTTGGCTCGCTTCCATGAACTGTCCATCCTCGTTCGTCGGATTTAAGAGCTGGCTCAATACCACTTTTTGAGTTTGGACAACAGAGGCGATGATATTGAGCTCGTCTCGGATATCTTTAATATCCGTAATAATGTTCTGAGCCTTAGCTACGACATGGCTCAGGGCTTCGACGCCCTGAGGGGTAATTTTCTTCAGGCTACCCCTATCCCTCAAGGAGCTTTCCCCGACTAGGTTCTTAAGTTCGTCTCGTAGTCTTTTCTCTTCCGCATTCTACATGAATTAGAATTAGCAATGATGAAATAGCAGTATGAGACCTACGTTCTTCTCGATTGAATCCGCGAACATTTCGTAAACTGATACTCGTTCACTTGTAGGAGCACTTTGGCTCGGTTCCGCCCGTTTGGCTATATCCAAAACCAAGTTATCGAGTACGTTGACGTAGAAGTTCACAATGAACTTAACCAAGCTATCCACTGAAGATGGCATTGCTTCGCTGTTGGAAGCTTCCTGGAGACTTAGAAGACGATTTGATATTTCCTCAAAGATAGGGTCAATCTCGTCGTCAGCTCGATTCGTCCCACAGCTGATTATCGTCTCTATGTGACAGGTTAGGTCAATATTTTCAGGTCTCTAGTAGTCCACGTACTGTCGTCAATGACCCATAGCCACAATTGGTCGACGCGTAAGATGTCTGAGTTACGCTCATTGTTTGTATTGCTTTGGATCCACCTAGTTACCACTTGCTCCAGGTCCCGATTCCGCGTCTCAGCTGCTGGCCCGTGGAAGTATCCATCTAGGGTTCTTGATTTATGAATGACAGGTTTCGACGCTTTATACTTCTCATTTAGTTTGTCGTCGCGATCATTCGTGTCGCGACTATTCGTATTCAAATAACCAAATGTTATATAGGGCATCTTATGAGAACATTAACGTATACTATAATAAGAAACTCGTGTAGCGTCTACTTACGTAAAGAGCCAGTACAGACTCTGGCTTCGTGGACCTCTCTGATTCTCCTAGGATTAAGCTCTTTTTCTGTCATAAGGATTAGCTCGAATTCTCTACTCACCAATCCTTCAGGGGAGTCGAGTATACCGAACATTTCGGGCTCATGTACTTCCCTTTAACGCCATTTTCGGGAAGTTCATGCCAGCTCTGTTGGAGGAATCTTAGGAAATTCCCATATTCGTTCCGTGTGTTTTGCTTCTCGAGGTACGTAACGATTGTCAGATCCTTGGGTGAGCACTGTTAACTTTCATCTCATATATTCAATCACGATCATATTACTAACGCTCATCCATTCCATCTACATCTCTTGCTGTTAGTCTACTCCTCTTGTCTTTGGAAATTGAATAACTCACGCAATTTGCTGGTAAGTGCATCCATCTCAATCGCAGATTATCCTTGTTATACGTGTTCGGCTCAAGCAGCACGAAGTCCTCGGACAGTTGTTCGGTTGTGATATTCATGTGTGCCTGTGGTCCCTCTAACTCCTCATCGTACAGAAGTTCGAAGACCTCACAGGAGTCGCATACAATGTCAAGTTGCTTGTCGTATGTGTAGAAATCAACAATAGAAGTTCGGAATCCTTCAAGCCCGTCCCTCGGCTCCGGGTAGCGGTAGTTCTGGCCATTCGATCTACCCTGCTGTAAGAAGGGAGCATTCCAAATTGGATTCTTCCTCAAGTTATCGAGTGGTGGCACAGGGCCTTCAGGCAATAATCCTTTTGCATGGTCTTTCTGCTTTTTCGTCCAGCGATGGCTTCTGAGAAGCCATTCTAATATCTCACGCTTGTTAAGATGCGCGGCCAGATCAAGGGCATTCCAAGAGGGACAGGCTAGTTTTGTGGCATCGTCCGTGCCGCTTAGTACCTTGTCTCTCAGGATCTGTTCCAATTTTGCAAACCTCTCTTTCCTCATAGCAAGCCATATGTTGTGGAGACCATTCCATTTCTTCTCTCTCCCCGGGTAAAGCTTCTGTGCTGCATATCGGATCACATTCTCATCCTCCTCGCGATATGCAACCTTCAATAACTCTGTCCATCTCCTTTTCCCCTGATTCTCGAGGAGTCGAAGGATTCTGTAGATTACCGGATCATATAGGCTAGTTGCGTCTGATATATCCTGTTGCCGGGTTTCATCGCCATCGCCGTATTCGTCGTCGCTAGCGTTGGAATCAACCTCGTCGCGTCCTCGTTCCCACTCTCGTTCCTGTTCTCTTTGCCTAGCTTTGTCCTCGTGCTCCTTGGCTGATCTGAGAGCCCAGTGAAGAACGGTCTCACCATTCCAGGTAGTCAAGTTGACATTCGCGCCATTGTCTAATAGCAAGTTCACAATCTGGAGGGACCCTTGACTACAGTATTCTGTGTCAGCAACTGCTGTCTCAAAATAGCTTGGCAGCCAGTTGGAAGTTCGATCAATGCACGATATACGCTCAAGATAATCTTATATGGGAGTTACTTACCTCGCTGCCATATGTAACGGCGTCGCGCCACGAAAGGAAGTCTTGCAGTCCAGATTTGGCCTCGGCCTGCCCTTTTCTAGAAGCAATTTCACTATTTCGTACTGGTCGGCGACATGTAGTGGAGCCCATCCCCATTGATCCGCGGCATTGACATCGGCGCCATGTGTAAGGAGAATCTCGGCGATCTCCCTTTTGAACTTGTCCTTCTCGCAACATATATGAAGCGGGGTTTTGCCTTCCTTGTCCCTTTTGTTGACCAAGTCCTTCCATTTTCCATTTTCCAGCAGTCTCCTGACCACATTGTCCCATCCGCTCTCCACGGCTTCGTGTAGGATGGTTTTCCCGTTTTCATCTACTTTCATAACCCTTTCCTCGATCTGAATTTGGGCCTGGGGCATATAATGCTCTAGTACCCTCAAGACTTCTTCCTCAGACTCCATTGTGTATATTGATAATTCTAGCCTTCGAGATTGATCTGAGTGAATAGTAATTAAGTCATGAGAATACTGTTAATAAATCCGTTTATACTGTAGGGTAATGTCGGGAGTAAGTCTAAATAAGTAGACATTGAATCGTCGGGGTTGGTCACATCCTGGGCGGAGGCAGAGCCTTGTAATTGATAGAGTGATCGCTTATGCGGTCGCTGGCTGCTGAACAATGGGCCCTACACAGGTAGGAAAATGTCACACCAAGGACCTCGGTATCCTTCACTGATTGGGTATGCTTTTGGCGACTGCATGCAGGTTGAATGCACGAGTCGGAGAAGGTAACCCCCTGGGGCTAGCCAAGATGGCATATATGCAGAGGCTTCGCTTGAAGAGGAAGATAAGGAATTTAGCGAGGTCATTAATTGGTGGCCGTAGGGTGGCCGAGCAGTTTTCAGCTCTCTACCACCCCTGCCATAATGCAGTATCGTCCAGAGGCGTGAAGATCCCATGGCATGCTGCCATGTTGTCAATACGGAAGCCCGGCGGCGGCGAACGAGCCATTTCATTTCATTGCGATCCGTCTAATTTAGACCTGCGTCGCTCGAGTGGCCTACGGGGCCCCAATATTCCTATTTATTGAACACTCCTAGCTGGACTTGAGATGTGAGGTCAAAATAAGAATTGCGGCTCTACTATTCTGTAGCTCCTCTTCACGGTCAATCATAATCCTCAGTATTATGTGCATGGGTAAGCGATGCACAAGTGGGTCTGATTGTTAAACCAAATGTTTTTTCAATTGCCTATGGTTGTACCTAGAAGTATCTACACTTCGGCAAATTGAGCAAGATTTACCCTATGAGGTAGTAAAACAATGGGCTGAAATCAAACTGGTGTCGCGACTCCTAACTGCGTGTAAGATGGCACCACAAGTGGGGTGCACTGGTGCCGTACAAGTCAGGGGGCCATCGTCCCTATCACGGGATGACGTGACAAAAGTGCTCATCGTCTAGTAATCGAAAGCCGAACGAACCTAGGCGAATGATAGTTAAATCCTATCGATGCGTAGTGAGGGTCTCAACTGCTGGTTCTGTGCATTGTGGCCCGTGGTCTGTGGTCTTCGTATAATATATTTCTTGGCCGTCACTCGAGCCAAATTCCGACTTGAGTCAAGGGTCGCAGGGTATCGCAAAACTAAAGAAAAAAAAAATAAGCAAACAACCAGTTTCAGAGTGTCGTTATATCCCGAAAGCTTCAGACGATATGCGAATGGCAACAACAGTGCGCCACGGAACTGTAGCTCGGTTGCCGGTTTCCGGTTTCCTGCCGGTGTCACGCAAATCCGTAAAACAAGAGTGGGCTATTAGCCCAGGCCGGGATAGATCACTTCATCTGTTAGCCTGCTCCACGTTGAGCGGATTGATGATGTCTAATTTATGTGAGTTATCGATGGCAGGTGAGTGGATAAGCCGACTGACAGCCCAAGGCAATCCCCAAAACAACACTAGGATAATGAGTGTGTTGAGTACCGCTCTGCAGAACGCGCTCTTACAGGAAGGGGTTACCATCTCTGCCATCCAGAACGTACTCAAGACTATCACTGCTGGCAATATTCTCTGTGACACTAGTGAAATCAGACATCTTGTTCTTCCTGACGAGCCATCTACCCCCTAGGAACTTACGAATGCACGGGTCCGAAGGCTTGCGTTGCTTCGACTCATATGGTACCAGTTTGGCGTTGTTGCTGTCGATAGCACTCACGGTGCAGCCACAGGCAAGGCCGGGGATCCCTTTCTGACGCTCGACATCCTGAGCCATCATGTTCCAACGTCGATGCTTGCTGCCGAAGCTCTCGAGCTGTCCTCCAATCAGCGGTCGCACGGTATCTTTATCGGCGTTTCTTATTTCTGCTTCCTGTTCAACCTCTCGTGGTAGCGGTCCATTCGGCGACGGTCCAAGCTTCAACTGGTATTGATGAGGTGGACATTGCTCGCAAAGACCATGTGCGTAGCCAATATCACGGAAGTACCAGATTCGACTCTTAGGCAAGAACATGCTAACGCTGAGTGTATGAACAGGTGCATCGCCAAACCGTTCGTAATAAAACCCACCAGACCTGTCTAGATGATCGAAATATGCCTTGTGTTCCTTGCCGCGGAAAAAGTTCAGGGAGCCGATCTCAAAATTCGAATAGAACTGGCAATTGTTATATTCTCCATCGCTCACAGCTTCCTCGCTCCCAGTATTCGGACGAATGGTTTCATCGTGATCCTCGGCAGTGTGTAGCAACCAATTGAAGTCGGCGTCTTTATCTACGAGGTCCTCGTTACCGTCGATGAATGTCTTGGTTCGTTCCCATAGAGAGGGGAAGGATCGAGCATCGTCGAGGATCGCCATGTTAAACCCATACGCCATGTTATTGTCTCGCATGAACCGGAATACATCGTAACGAATATCACAGTAAAACTGCACCTATAGCGGGTTTGTTAGCTCCAGCGTACTTGTAGCACAAACACTGAAAGGGACAAACGACTAGGGTCACCGTAGGCGAGCAAACAAAAGCTGACTTACAGCAGGTTCAACTCGCCAAAACCAATCATAGTTAGCAAGACGCTTCTCTGACGCGAAGATACCAGCGTTCCACCGGCACATATGATGGTAGCTCTGGAGCCATGCTTTGCCGACACCGATGCCGCCCATGAACTGACGGCCAACATCAAAACGAGTCACATCAATCCAAGGCGGGATACTCCAGTGCTCCTCGGGGATACGTTCGAAGTAGCATTGAGAACCAGTCGCATTAGACACAGCCGCTTTGAACTCGTCCGTAAACTCCTCGTTGTTGAAGAACACCCAATCGTACCCGTGGGTCTCACGCTTGTTGAATCGAGCCTCTATCTGACGGATGCTGGAGATCATGTCTTCAACCTCTTCATTTCGCACGAGAGAGATGAAAGCCGCCCTTGGGCGCGTCGCGGTCAGTGCCTGCACCTGCTGTGTAGGCAAATCACCCAAGTCTAAGAAGGTGTTCTTGCGGAGCCACTCTATAGGGTGACCACTCTCTCCGGCTATGGTATATCCAGCGGGGGGATGCGGCATGGGAGGCACGTAGGCGTCGACAATGACTGCCCCCTGACCGACTGGCTTCTCCGAATCCTTACTGAGCAACCAAATCGAGCAAATCAGAACGATCGAGAGGCACATAAAGATGAACTTGCGAAGAGTAATGTGCCTTTAGAACAGAGCAGTAGTATTAACAGACAGATCATACTATTAAATATGGACGGAGACATACCTCATCCGGCACGGCACAAGCTTCCAGCCGAATTCTTGGACCTTGTTACAAGGCGATTCAATCGCGTCGATAAGAGAACTTGCCAGAATTGTGTTGTTCTCTCTTTCCAGACGATCCAGACGGGATGTACGGAGAGGACCAAAGAGATCCTCAGTCGAAGAACCAGACCAAGAAGAAACATGGCCTCTGCCACCAGTCGACCGAGAAGATGCCATGGCGCCCCGACCACTATGGCGGGCGTATGCTCCGGGGACGTGTCTGACCTCCATCTACCCACGATATCTTAGTGAGGGTCGAGGTGAACGCCGCCCTAAGGGGGTTCAGGGTATACGAACCTTGCGATACAAGATTCAGCGACCATAAGGGTTGCGACCGTGATTGCAAGGTCCAGGACTTCCTGAAGGCCGGTGTGAAATTGACCAAGCTCTCAGTAGGATAAAGGAAGGCACAAGATGAAGGATTGAATGAACAGCAGTGCAATGATTGCTTAGAATCACGAAGGCGTTGTCCGAGAAGTTTTTAGGTGCGGCTCGATTGATCAAGGGAAATCAGCGAGGATGAAAGGAAGTTTGATTTGGGCGGGATAGGATGTCAGTTGTAGACATCAGGGTGTTTTTCCGGGGTTGTGGACATCGGGAGTGCGAGTGATGGTTAGTGTTGTTTCAGGTGTAGGATACTGACCTGTGCTTCACCTAAGATTGGAAGTCGGAAGTCGTGGATTGCTTGGTAACGGGAACAAACAAATGGGGACCTTGGCGCTTAGCACAGTTAGCACAGATAGCACAGTTGGCAAAGCACGCCGACGGGGAAACAACCCAGTATGGATACAAGGAAGTCATACGCGAACGCGACTTCCTTGGTAAGCTACACGGACTAAGCGTCAACTTCACCGACCCTTCAGCTGCCCCCCTTTATCAGTACCCGTCACCCGTCACCTGCCTTAGGTACCTGAGGTAGGCATCCATCTGGACTTGGGTCACGCACTCCTTCACACCGCAAAGCTTAAACCACCATCAGATGCTGGAACCAGACGTTGCCATTGATTCAAGCTATAGTACAAATGGTATTGGTTAATTAGGGGCATTGCGGACTGGTACCTACACCCCGAACAGCCAATGGATGTGAACGCCCGCTTATCCACTTAAACTCCCCCCTTTTTAATAATACCGATAATTCATTACGTATCAACCGTCATCGCGTCGCCAGTTATGTCATCCTCGAGCGTGAGATCGAGGATTCGTGCGTATTGTACAGTGAGGCGTTGGAGTTCTCTGAACTTTCCTAGGTGGCTGTTAGCATCTAATAGGGGCGGGGTATGGCGCATGAGGCATAGAGCGACCGCGATAAAGAACACTTACCTAGAATCATCACGACTCCTTTCAGAAGCTCCTTTCTATCCCAGCCACAGAGTTCGTCGTTCTTGCTATACCATCCCCTACCTCCTGCGTCGCCTTCCCCTTTTCTATCTTGCAATACTCCGCCCAGCAAGCTGTTGAGGAGTTCTTCCACCTTTCCTCTGTGTCCTTCCGCCCCAATTCGTTTGGCGTACATGAACAGGTACAGGCGGAACTCTTCTTTCGATCCGAGCTGCAAGGCACCAGCAATGCGGTTCTCTAGGTGAGCGATGCTAACACTCGACTCGAAAGTCTCGAAACCATCCCTCGACAGCAAAGTCTTAATCAACCGTTGCAATGTGTACGCTCTCCCCTTCAACAAGAATTCGTTCGTCGTATGCCGTTCCAGGAACGGAATGATGCCAGCTGATACGGTCGCTCCGTCATTCTGACTGTCTTTAGACGACACCGAACCCACTGCCGTGGACTGTAGAGCCCCAACAGAAGAATCATTGCTGTTCCAATACTGGCTTCCCACAGCCCACCACGATTCGGAAAGACGCTGCCAAGAGTACATGGTGGGAGAATAGTAATATCCGTCACCATTGGTAAGGGTGACAACGATATGACCATTGGAGTTCAAGTGCGCAGAGGTGACACCGGGAGCCGGCATGGCACCATGCGTTTGGAGGGAGCTGATGGCGATTTCCAGGACGGGAGCAAGCGATACCGGCGGATGAGGTGAAGAAAGGGTGTTGATATTCCAAACGTGACACATACCAACCGCCGTAATGCAGAGCAGCCACCAATCCCGACACTCCAAAATGACAGGCTGGGATTCCAACACCATGGCATTTATCAGTCGACGCCCTGCCGGTGTCCACGTATACAAGCTGCCATCCTCGCATGCTGCTGCCCAGAATCTCTTGCTGCCCGTCACCAGGACGATAGCCCGGGGGAGGTAATCCTGCCAGAGTAAAGCGCCACGCTTTGTAGCTGTGATATGTGATGGTTCCCTAAATGACACTGGGTTCTTTGCTTCCAAAATGACATTTTCAGGCACCCTCGACGCCTCCTCTGGGCTGCTTTCCTCAAGCAAAACACCCCTTTCTAATGGACGGAGAATATGCGATCTCACCTTGGGAACCGCCAGACGAACTTGGGAGATAGCAATGGAGGGGTTGAGGATTGCTGGTCGTAGAAATTCGGGAGTTGGTACTAGACCTTGCTTGGGCGGTTCGAGGGCCGCAGGCTCAGCACCTTCCACTCCATTTCTCATGATAGCTCTCGGTCCGGAAGCTGCTCGCTTGCTCGGATGCTCTTCATCGTCTTCACCTTCAGTGGCAATTGTTTTCCTCTTGTTTCCGAGTAACATAGCTGCCAAGCCACCTTCTGGCAGTCCGTCGTATGGTTTGGAGAGATCTAATATAGTCTGCGGCGCGTCGTTTTGCGCGGCTTTCGAGGAGCTAGATCCAACGAGCTGGCTCTGGGGGAGTGATGATTGACCAGTACCCAGCGACGATATCAGCATTGGCGCTACTCTCTTCTTCCCATCCTTGGTAATTGTTACACGCGATTTTAGTTCATTTATTCGCTGGGCGGCTTTATCAGCAGATTCTTCTTCGGGGGTATCCTTCTCCTTCTCCGGCTGCGGGTCTGTTTGTCCATTCGTTGCAGCTGCATTTGGTGTTGTAGCACTGTTCTTGACCCCATTCGTTGCAGGTGGCGCATCTTTCGGAAGCGGGTGAAAGTCACCCATGAGCGCTCCCATTCTCGATTCGGCGCCTCTCCTCTCTCCTTCCTTACTATGATTTTCTAGTTGAAGCCCATCGACATCTTCAGCGATGCCCATAGCTTTTCTGGAGGCTCCATACTTGGAGAGGGCCTTATCTGTCTCCTCGAGATTAGCTACCCATCCTAGTTCCCCGGTCTCGAACTTGACTGCGACAATGCCACCATCTAAACTTGAGGCGAACAATGTTTGTCCATCGGGGGTCCAGGCGAGATCTGATATGGATTTCGCTGCCAAGTCCTGTAGGATGACCACAGGCCTCGACGTATTCGTGTTCCAAACGCTTAGTGTTTTGTCCTGACCAGCAGATGCGATCACCGTCACCAAAGCTCCTCCAGAATGACCATTAGCAGCCCCATTTTCCACAGGCTTCTTGGTATGAAATAGTCTAGGCGAGAACATGCAGACTTCTGTCGGACCCTCGTGGCCAATTAAGTTGATCTCGCTGTCCCATCTCGTTCGCTCGATTATGGCAACTGAGCTCACAGGCCCATTGACAGCGTTGGCAGCAGCGATGTGATTACCGTCTGGCGACCATGAACACCTTCGGAAATATGTAGTTAAGGGAGAGGATTTAAAAGGAGCACTAATAGTAGTCTCGAGTTGGAAGTTATTCACCATGTCGTGTTGAGTCGCATTGGGGGCGGGCGGGGTGAAACGGAAAATTTTGATGGTTCGATCATCACTAGCAGTAGCGAAGAATTTGTTGGCAGGGTCGAAAGTAATCCCCTTGACGTGGCTTTGATGGTTCCCTAACACCTTCAGCTTTTCGAAGGTATGCCCCGACCAGATGACAACCTTAGAGTCCAGACCCACGGAAACAAGTATGGAGCCATCGTACGACCAAGCCAGATCCTGAACATCGTTATCATGTCCTATTAGTCGCTTCGAAGTCTTCCAATTCTCGACAGGGGGTGGCTCGTTCGTTCCAAAGGGGGCGATGGCGGGCCGGCCACTCTCGAGCTGGTATATGCATATGATCTTATCATCTGCCCCCGATGCAAGATAGCGACCGTTGGGTGAGAATCGCACGGAATGTATAGTGCCGAGGTGGTGACTCATATGGCAGAGCTGCCTGGGCTTCGTGTAGGAGGGATCGTCGGCATTGTAGATAGATTCTGTCGACCAAACCCGGACGTGTCCATCTGAATAGAAAAGACATCAGCGCAAACAGGACCAGTAGTGGCTGAGGATGACCAGATACATACCTCCACCAGCAGTCGCAAGTCTCTTGCCGTCCGGCGATATATGACAGCTGTAGACTTCAAAGTCCTTCTGTTCGCCTTCAGAAAATGTCAGCTTACTCTAGGTAACGTTTAGCAGCAAGGGATACAAAGTCAGTACCTTTATGGCTCAGCCATGATGGCTTAATGATGCGCATGGTGACTCGATAATTGGGATTGTAATGCGCATGTCGGCATGAAGTTGATATCAATAGAACTAGGCTGAAGAACAATAGAGATGAAATGCGCGTTGCTTCTGAAGGTTCCAAGGTTTGGTTTTCAAGTGTCCAATGGCGCGCGACGCGGCCCGAGTCTGCATCAATTTAAACTTTACCTAATCATTTCCACGTCCTTGGCGGTCCCCACCTTGTCCTTACATCCATGGATGTACCTCTTGCAGCTCTGGTCCAGGGTACATGTATACTACAATGTACCTCTTACCCTAGATCTATCCGTACTCCAACTCAAGGAGACATACATATACTTGCTATAAGGTATGTTAGGTCCCTAGCTACTTGGATCTACATAATACGGGCCTCATACTTATTAAATAGATGGAAGGGAGTGACGGAAGAAATCATTTTATTAAGGTGAACTGTAGAAACCACTAAAAGTACCTGACGACACGCCAATTGGCCAAAACACATTGGGAGCTTTCTTTTCTCGCCCCCAATCGCAGCTGACCTAATCGATCATGGAACGTGAGGAAGGGAATCTACCCTCAGCTCATCCACAACCTGATCGTTGAAAGGCCACTGGTGGGAGCAGCCCTAATGGCTGAAAAACAGAAATAGACCCCTCAATGCGTGCGTATCTCAAAATCACATTGGTCACGTTCGTGTGTCAGAAATGCAACGGAAACTTTATTGCTCTAGCTCCATGCAAGAGCAAAAGACGTCGTCGTCTCTAAGCCGGGTAACTTGGTTCATACAAAAGAAAAAGAAAGGTAATACAGTGCGGCGAGGACAGCCAAGGGCTTATGATCGTTGTCCTACTGCCACCGCACCGTCGGCCTTCTGAAAAGAAACTATTCTCATGCGTAGTTCCTATATCCCTCCCGACTCCTCTCAAATGCCGAGCCATCCTTTCAACGCCCTGAAAAGCCACTGTCCATATGCTGCGTAGGCTGCGAAAACATTAGGGAAATGAGAAGGCCAGAGCTTCCTCGTGCGAGCGACCCAATCTAGACGTGGCGTACATCAAGGATCTTTGATTGGGAACGCGTTCAATAACTGCTTCGCATAGTATCGAATAGGTCGGTTAACGCCCAAATGCCCGTATCCTGAAAGCCAATAATGTTGCTATTTGCAAACAGGCATATTCTCTGTTTCGGATGGGTCGGAATATACCTTATTCGGTAAACGGGATTAGTCGATTCAAGAGTATCCATTGCTTCCGTAACGGCCCGGGTTACGATGAGGTTCGTTGAAGTAAGGATGGTGGCAAGCCTGCTTAGCGGAGATTCGGCCGGAAGGATCATAGACGAGAAGAGCCTCCAGAAGGTCCAGACCAATCTCATCGAGGTTTGAGCATAGGGTCTGCGAATGGTCGCGCACCCACTTTGGAAAGGAGGGCTTAAAGTCGGGGTAAGAAGTCACGCCAGGCCAGATATCCTCAGTAGGGGTACCCAACAAGCTAAAAAGGCATGATGAGCAGTGTTCATAGAAAAGGCTTGGAAAGTTGCCACTTACCGGAAAGTCTTGAAGATCTGATCAATTTCCGAGTCTCCGGGGAACAACGGCTTTCTTGTGCACATCTCTGCAAAGATGCATCCCACTGACCACATGTCGACACCAGTGGAGTACTGGCGACCACCGAGCAAGATCTCCGGAGCACGGTACCACAGGGTAACGACCTCATGGGTGTAAGTTCGGAGAGGAACACCAAAAGCACGAGCCAGACCAAAGTCGGCAAGCTTCAGGTTTCCATCGCGATTGATCAGCAAATTCTGCGGCTTCAGATCCCGATGCAGAATTCGGTGACTGTGGCAGTATCGAATTCCCTCGCAAAGTTGGCTCATGAATCGACGGACCATACTCGAACCGAGTCCAAGTCGTCCCAGCTCAGGGCCGGAACCTTCAGGTAGAGCTCGGCCACGGCCACCGTCGCTGACTGGAAGTGCTTCCATGTACTTCTTCAAGTCCAGGTCGAGAAATTCGAAGACCAGGTAGAGCTTGTGACCCTCAGCGTGGACGATGTTAAACAATTGGACGATGTTGGGGTCACGCATCTCCTTCAGTAGCGAAATCTCGCGGATGGCGGTACTGGGAACACCTTCATCTTCGGACTCGAGGCGGATCTTCTTCAATGCGACGATACGACCGCCGTGCGCCAGGTCCCGGGCCTTGTAGACGACACCGTAGGTACCTAGAAGCAGGCATCGAGTTAGCAAATGATCAATGTTGAATAATTAGATCGATAGCAAACAAGACCGGATAGAAGCAGGTCATAGGGACGGAACATGGGGGAGTCGGGACTTGAAGGGTTCAGCATACCCTCGCCAATCTTCTCTAGCTTCTGGTAGTTGTCCATTTTGGGCTATGGATACCGCTAGAACGAACTGAATTGAAGGAGCGTAAGAAGGGGAAAATATGTGTCGGGGGGTTGAGTGTGTGGTTAGTGAAGATCACAAATTTCGGAAGGTTGCCAGCAACAGTAAAGTTGACGTTGGTTGCTGGTTGCTGTTTACTCGAAGGTGGATGGTGGCGGTTGGGGGGTAACGCCAGACAACGAGGGGCAGTGGTGGGAGGAAAACTTCACAGCAATTGTTGAAGAGATGGATGCGGCTGCGACGGTAGAGAGCGGACAGAGTTAATTCTGTGCGATCCCGCAGTCGGTCAAAACTCCATCGGGGCAGTGGATGGACTGAGCACTGCACAATTTGAAATTTGCTGCAAAGAATCGGCGTATTCGTTAGTGGCAGGTCGAAATTAGGAATTTGCGCCGCTGAGTGGTGAGACGATTTGTGGTTGTTTTCCAACTGGAATAAGGTAAACAGTAAATTGACCTCTGATAACGCGCCAGTTTGTGGCTAGCACGGGCCCAACCCAAGGCATCGCGTTTGTGGCACGAGCCAGCGCTAACCTTGGTACTTGCCTGTGGGGCCACCTGGGCAGCAGTTGGTGGGCTGAAAGACCAGGTGGAGGGGTTTATGTAAGCCAAGGGCGTCTAAGCTTTTACGCATGCCACTATCTTCACACTATCTGCACACTATCTTATCGCCGAAAAAAGAGTACTTTTTATGCATGTGGATCTGAGAATATCCAATGAACAATTTATACTGTACTAGAGATATTGGAAGGGCTGCTGTCTGCCCACTTAACTCCTTGGATCTATCTTCAACACATGAAATCATTGATAATAAAGAAGGTCCTTTTCTATAGTCCCAGTGTGATCGACTACTGCAGACGCACAAGTCCTCACCCACTATGACTCTTGACCTTACCACCCTGGATGCCCATGAGCAGCCAGACGAAGAGCTCAAAGCTACTTGGAAGAGATACTCCAGGACCGATCATAAGGACTTCATCAGCCATCCTGATATAGATGAGTTGGACCTCACGAACAACAGGGGCATCTTCAAGTTGGCAGGACACATCCCCAGAGAAAGGCTTGTAAGCTCATTCAAGCAACTCGAGGATGCAGACTGGGATGAGAAGCAAGTCATCCAAGATGCTCCCTTCTATTTCCATCCTTTACTCCCTGGTAAGACTACATCTACATCTGACATTGTCGATAACATATCTCATAATCGAGCGTAGGTCTTCTCATATTCCCATCCCTAATACCCCCGAGAACGCAAAAAGCATTAGTCTCTCGCATGATCCATAGGGATCTAAGCAATCCTACTCATCAGACTAATTTACATCTCCACTATGATCTCCCATATCGAGAAGAAGAAAATAAGGAAGACGATATTTCTCGATCGTTCTTTTCCTATTCTCCAGAGTCATCCGCGAAGTTCACGCCGAAGGACCCAGCTGTGCACAAGCCCCTATCCATCAAGCAGGTTCTCGAACGGCGATTATCCTGGGTAACACTCGGTGGCCAATACGATTGGACCAACCGAGTATATCCCAACCAGCCTCCTCCCGGTTTTCCTTCCGATATTGCTAGTTTTCTACAGACGCTCTTTCCAGATACTCTCGCTCAGGCTGCCATCGTCAACTTCTATACTCCAGGAGATACGATGATGATGCATCGGGATGTGAGCGAAGAATCTGACAAGGGCCTTGTAAGTCTTAGCATCGGGTGTGATGCGCTATTCATGATCGCACCTAACAACCACAAAACGCATGCGACCTCGGACGGTGCGGAAGGACAGGAAAAGCCGTATCTCCTTCTACGGCTACGATCTGGAGATGCTATATACATGACCGAGGAATCTCGCTATGCTTGGCATGGCGTACCAAAGGTACTAAAAGGCACATGTCCGGACTTTATAGCTGACTGGCCGGCGGAAGATGGCAAATTCGAAGAATGGAAGGGGTGGATGCGGAATAAGCGCATCAACTTAAACGTCAGACAGATGAAATAGGCTTGCACTCCTAAAATATTCTTTTCGTGGCATCTAAGGGCGTAGATCAATCTATCATCTTCTCCAAACACATTATTGAGACTACAGCACGTTGAAGAAATCTGGCAATGAACCCACTCGAAATGCAGCACTTAGGACCATGACAGATTTCCTATCTCCGTTAAAGTATTTATGACTCCATTCTCTGTTCATATAGTCTCAGTCTGTCCATATAGGGGGAGAGAGTCCTCTATACGCTACATCCCTCCAGCCTTTTTTTCAGTGAGCCTTTCTCTCCCTATCTGCCCTTAGCCGATCATACCTCAACACACTCTGCATCAAGACCTCCGCGCCTATAGCGCAGTCTTCAGGGCTAGTGTACTCCTCGGGGTTGTGGCTGACCCCGTTCTTCGACGGAACAAAGATCATACTTGTCGGACATCGCCGGTTGGCATACACACTGTCGTGCCCAGCTCCACTCATCATATCCCGGACGAGAGTCGCGCTTCCCGTAACGGCCTGGGCGGAAGCCCGCACGGCGGCAATGCAGTCAGGATGGAACACCGTAGCGGGAGAAACGAAGTCGGTCCGCCACTCCACTTTAAGCGGTATCCCCGGGGTCGAGCGCTCGAGAAGCCCGCCGATATCCTCTCCCGCCGCGAGTGCTGCGAAATCCCGCTTCAAGTCGGACTCCATAGTGTCAACGGTAGCATCGGTCGGAGCGCGAACATCGAGGGTGAAGCTTACGTGCCCTGGAATTGTATTAGTACTCCCGGGGCTGAGGGTCAGTATGCCTGTCGAGGCGAGTGCGGAGTGCACTGTTGCCAGGCGATGCGAGTGTGTTATTAACTGTGCAGCAAGAAGCATCGCATCGGCACGGTTCTGGAGAGGCGTAGTCCCTGTATGCGCATCTAACAAGTTCCCACCCAGTTAGTACTAGCTGGCTCTACGATCTCTTCATTTCAAAGCGGTGTGTGGGTTGTACCTCGCCCAACAACGTTTACAGTGAACCACCTATAAGCTTGAACCCCTTTTACGACACCCACTTTCTGTTGCTCTGTCTCTAGTATTGGTCCCTGCTCAATATGGAGTTCGAAATGCGCCGCAATTGGCATGCTCTGGTAACTAGCGGGAGTAGAGCCGAGGTACCCTATTTGTTCCAATTCAGATTTCATCGTCGCTGTCCCGCCGCCTACCTCCTGGAGGTTATGCGCACGGTCGAGGGGAATTTCTCCCGCCCATACCCCTGATGAAGTCATGCTTATTGGAAAGCGCGCGCCTTCTTCACTGTGGCACTTTGTTAACCAAAGTCGCCATAAATTCACCGCGACCAAATGCGTGGGATGAGGCTCACTTGGTCCAGTTCACAACTCCGACCGGGAACTCAGTCTCAAAATTATGTTCTCGTAGCACAGTGAGCATCTCAATGCCGGCGAGGATACCAAGAATCCCATCATACCGGCCGCCGCTGGGCTGCGTATCGAGGTGAGAACCGGCGAATGTAGCCGGGCCGCCGCGTCGCCCAGGGCGTACAGCAAAGATATTCCCCATGGCGTCAACAGTAACATTACATCCCAAAGCCCTCGTCGTTTCGACGAACCAATCTCGGGCCTGCTTATCCGAATCGCTCAAGGCGAGCCGCGACATTCCCGTCTCAGTAGGTTCACTGTATTATTCCGCAGTTGTCATGAGTGTGCTGCTGCTGGAAAATGTCAAGAGCCCGGGGAAAGACTTGCCTTCCCCATCGCTTGCCCGTCCCGAAAGAACAGGTATAATGCAATGTATCCATTAACCTACCCTGCTGCACTTTCAAGGCGCTGAGATCTCCCTTCTGCGCATCCTTGGCACGAGCGCTGAAATACCGCGGTGATGACGGAAGCGATAAGCCCACCGAAAGGCGACTCCTCGTCGTCGCCGCAATTTGACTTACATGGTTGTTTCTCGCAAACAAATGACGTGCCGCGCAAGCCATGACGGGTACACAAGCCTACAGCGATGCGGGTTGAGTGAGTGATGCAATCAGCGGCAACGCCTATGCATTCCCCCCCCATGGATATAACCCCGGCTGAGCGAGGTCGGCGGGAGTCACGTGCTAATGGTGTATACGACCCCAGATCAAGGGGTAATTATAATATATGCACTATTCGAAATTGTTCGCTGTTAGCGTTAAAATAAATGGTTGTGATAGATAGTGGTAAAGTCAAGATATGGGGATAAGCGGATGTGAGGCCGACGGCGTTATGCTATATCACTACCCCGTACTCTCGCCCACATAACGCAATTAGTTAAATGCCTGGCCATGCATTCTTCCTGACGGAAGCAATGCAAGTAAGTTCAAATCCTACTGTAGTAACCATAAGTCTAACAGGTTTTTACTCGATAGCCGGCACGATCCGAGGTTTTTCCTTATTGGCAGCGGGAAAGGCAAAGGCCGGAGTAGAAGATTTTCTATATCAAACGATACCCTAACTTTATCTCTAAAGAAAAGATACTTTAAACGTCCTATAGGTCATGATTACCCGTTGATATATCTATACCTACCTAAGTAATAATAAATACGTCCCTCGGACGTAAACGATTTCATCATCATACCCCGTATTCTCGACGGATTTTAGTCGGTATCAATGCCATAGTCTGTGCTTGAAGATGTCCTGATTCTATGCCCACCTATGGAACACTTTCTCGAACAAATGCGCTGGGTGATTATATACATTATATATTGTTTTTGATCGTGTACCTCCTACGTCGAACCGGGTGCAAATCAAGCCTTCTAAAGCGACATTCCTGACGATGAGACCCTGTGATACAGTCATTGGCCTCCCAAGACTATTTCGGGGCACCGGTGGGGTTCGTGTCACCCGATCCCGATCTCCGCATACAAGAATGTTACGATGATGCTCTGGGAGTTTTAGAAGGCTGTGGTGGCTTGTATGCAGCACTCAGCTGGGCGTGCCCTGGGAACTTTTGAGACACGTTAATAGGGTTCGGCAGAAGAGATTATTGCGACGTCACGCCCTCGTTCATGAAATCTACTGCCCGCATGTTCCGTCTAAATTGCTCCTTTGAGGTATACCTTCATTTGTCCTCACATGCAATTGAGTCTAATTTCTTGTCGGCTAACTCGCTACGGTGTGGACCCTAATAGGATCCAAGTCCTTTAACCTGGCAAGGTCCTCGACGTGGTCAAGTCTACCCAACGTATAATACTATAGAATATCTCTGAGCAATATTGAAGATTTTGTCATGAAACGAGAACGCCAATTATAATATCTCTGTACTTCTCCTCGCTAGGTGTTTGAAGAGCGGCTTTTCTCTTCTATGGTAGCATTGAGGAATGGACAACATGGCTAGCGTCGGCGTCGCTTTCACGAAGCTAGAGCTAGTGGCTACCAGCATTGGGCGAGCGGACAGCTCATTCATCTCGAAAGCAACCTTAATATTAAGCTAGCGGGTGCATCAAACCTTTCTAACATTCAGCTTTTCCTGACCGAGTACATTAGAGGTCTTGTCCCTGCTTGGCAATCACCGTGATTTTTCAGCTGCCAGGGGTATGGCGTTTCATGAACAAGGTCTTGCCATGCTCAAATCTATGAGTGGCGCTTCTCGGGAGGGCTAATAAGCTGTAGTATGCGCTCGTCTAGCTATTTCCGCCTGTTAACTTCACAACCTTGGCTTCACTCGTAATTCTCTTTCGTTCTTGTGGCCGATGGTCTAGAGATAGAGATGATGTCTTTACTACGGTCGTTACTCATTTGGACATGCTTGGGTGTATCGTTTGTGGGAGCGCAGGAAATTGTCTACGTTACCGACCTCTCGATATTCACTGTGCTGGTAAGTTGGATTTGCTTGATAATAAAATCGGCGATTGAATATCTAACGGCGCAGTTCCATTTTCCTTGTCTATATCTTCAAAAGGGGCTATCGAATGTTTCCCGAGTAGCGGAGGGATATGGCAATCACAAAAAAGGAGTCAAGCCATCTATGAGGTTTATCAGGACTCTGCTGTCTTTGATATTGGGGTTCGGCTTGAATGAACAGGTATTCGAGTCGTAATGATGCTGACTGCGGTAGGCTCCATGTGCAGCGGCTGCTATCTCCCAAAACGTCCAGTCGCAGACATTTGAGAACTGTCCCGAAGCAGTCACTGACCTTCAGTCATGCGTCTGTACGAAGAACAACAACTTCGCTTCGATATCGACAGGAATCTCGAAGTCAGTCAGCTATAGCTGCGGTTCAACTGCGTCCGATGACCAGGCTAGTGCAGCTAGCGTTTTCGAAGCGTACTGCAACCAAGCTTCAATTACTCCATTTCCAGTTCCGAGCAATCCAGTAACGCAATACATTACCGATTTTCCAGCATGGCAGGAGCTCGCGCCTTGCGCTGCCGCAGGGCTATCCTATATCGTCCAGTAAGTTCGGGTTCCCCGGTTTAACCATATTACGTGGCAGAGAATCTCTCCTGACTGTTTAATAGGAGTATGGTGAGTCGCGTTTCGATAGCAACGCGCTTGTTGCCAGAACTGATATTGAAGTGCAGACATACGACCTTTGTCCTGCAGAACCGAGCCTTCTCGCGACTTGCGTATGCAGCAAGAACCAGAACTCCCTGCTTGCTAGCCAGGGTATCAATACGTCGGTGAAATACTCATGCTCCTCGCATACAGCTGATATCGAATCAGCGCAAGCTGTGTTCGCGGGCTACTGTGGCTTGGTACAAGGAACTACCTCTTTTCCAACGGCTTCGGACCCGCCTGGGGATAGTAAGTTGTATGCTCATCGTTTTTTAAGTAATTGTGTAGCTAACGTTGGCAATAATAAGTGACGTACTACATCACTGCACTGCCTGAATATAGCTTACTGGCGCCTTGTGCACGGTCCGCCTTATCTTATGGGGTCCTGAGTGTAAGATCACAAGCTCTTGAAGTAATTCGACAACTGACACTGACACTGAGCCCTGAAGCAAACCTATGACCTCTGTCCTGAAGGCCCACAAGCCCTCGCATCGTGTGCTTGTCTTAAGAGTGGCATGTCTGGTTATGTGAGTAATGAGATTAATTCGGACGTGAAATATTCCTGCGATTCGACAGCAACGGAAGACGTCAGCTCTGCTTTGAAGGTATTCGACATGTACTGTAGTGCTGCTAAGGGATTAACAACTCCTGCCGGGGTCACTGAGTCAGGTAGGTTCACTGCCAAGTTTGGGGAGCGACGTTCATCTTTCTGATAATAATTGCGGCAGTACAACAAACAAGTGCCACTAAGCACACCGGGACGTCTGGACCAAAGGAGACCAACGCTACTGGAGGTTCTGGAGGTGTTGAAGGGCCTGCAGGGTCTGGCGTGTCTGACACTGGAGGATCAAGTGCCAGCTCGAAAAGCAGATCGAATGTTGGAGTGATTGTGGGGGCTGTGGTCGGTGTCGCAGGCGGTCTCGCAATTATAGGCCTCGCAGCCTTCTTCCTTTGGCGGCGAGCGCGACTCAACAAGAGACACGAACAGACTGTGCTTTCCCCTCCTCCTGAATTTGCTGGCAAGCCTGAGCTCGATGGCGCCGTGGCCGCTCCTTCGTCAGCAGCAAGCCCTGATTCAAACACGCTGAAAGATCAGTTAGTAACCCGTACCGATAACGTATCTCCGGTGTCTGCCTATAGTTCGCCCAATGCATCAGAGCTTCAAGGCCACAGTGCCTATCCTCCGCCGCCTCCCATCCCGCAGATGCCCGAACTGCATGAACAGAGCCAAAGTGCATATGCATATTCCTCACGGACACAGACTCAGGATTCCCCATATATCACACATGAGGCACATGGGCGGCCGGTGCACGAGGCACACGGCCAACCTAGGTCAGAGCTCCAGGGTATGAGTTGGCAATCTGGGCCTGTGGCCGGGTTTCATGAAATGGATGGTGAACATCGAGGGCAATAGTCACCAGAAGAAAAGAACATACTCAGGTAGCGATTGGAAATTACCTGTAAGGGTTGCGGTGGGGTTGAGAAATATTAATATGACGGATTTTTCGTATACGCTGTTTCTCACTTGATATTCTAACCGAAGCTCTACCTGTGATGAAATATTTGAAATATTGGTAGATACGTTTTCTTTGACTTGGATAGTAAGACTGAGTTGAGCGCCGAACTTAGCAGTTGTGACGCGGTACCGGTACCTGGCAGTCTAGCAGGGATACAAAAATGGGTCCAGCATGGCCAAAGCTCCAGCTCAAGCTGGCCATTTTAGGTTAGGCACGAACCGGTACGTACCGATGCAACAATAGGCGGCAGGGACTTCAAATGCTAGCCTCGTCGCGCCTTCCACCGAAAACAGTTGCTTTCATCTTGGAAGGTGAGTCCCGGGCTGTTCTTTGTGAATGAGCGGAAGAGCGAGCAAAACTTTTGCCATCCTTCCCACACTTCTAATTCTTTCATCTTTGCCAACCTTCACCCGCCTCATAGTGTCGGATTACTTGGCTGATTGGTCCACCGATTGATCGATCCAAGTTACTTCGACCTAGTTCACTCCTTAATCAAGTTTCTCGTTTCTCTTCTTCGTTATCACCTAATTTTCGCTCTCCCGCCCTTCACGCCATCGCGACTTGTGACTCTACCTTTTCCGCCTGCGCCCGCGATATTAGCATCTACATTTCCTTGCGAAACTCTCGAGTCCCCAAATCACCCCGCCACTTCCCTGATGGACACAGCGCAATTGTGGACTTGACACGATGGCAGCTGCGGAGGTCGACCTCGGCTACCTAGCTACCCATCTGGGTATGCCCGAGGCGAACCTTACCACTGTAGTAACGGATCCCACGGCTGAGCTCGTCAGAGAACTTTTGTCTGCCGTCGCTGCTAAAGGCTATGAATACGACACCCTCTATACACAGAAACTTCAGCTCGAAGTTGAACTTGAGACCTCAGTACGCAGCGCCGAAGCACAACGTGACGCTAGCAACGAGACTGCCAAGAAGGCCCTTAAGGATGTCGAGGAGCTTCGCCAGAAGCTCAAAGATGAAGGTACGCACACTCCCGATCGTGGTTTCCTTCCAAATAATCTCCAAATACTGACATCGCTGTGTAGAGACGACACGTCAGACCCTAGAGAACGAGCTACAGGCTATCAAGTCATCTAGCTCAACCTCACAATCCGAAATCGAGAAGCTCCGGGCGCGCATCGCGTCCCTCGAGACCTCGAACCGCGAATCCCTCGCGATCATCGACACAAAGAATTCCGCGAACGAGGCACTTTCACAGGAACTTCAGGCTCAACATCAGAAGAACTTGAAGCTCAGTCAGGAGATCTCTGCCTTGCAGCAGGCTGTCCAAAATGCGAACAACACAGCAAGCAGCTCCAAATTCCGGGAGCAGTCACTACAACAACAGCTTCAGATGGCTCAGAGTAGTAGCGATTTCTTTGAAAAGGAACTGAAGACAAAATCTGCCGAAGCTCTTAAATACCGGAAGGAGAAGGGAGCACGCATTGCAGAGCTTCAAAGACAGAATGACGATGCTACGTCCACTATCGAATCTATGAAGCGAACAGAGCAGCAGCTCCGTCAACGTCTCGATGAAGCACAAAAGAAAGCTGATGACGCTCTTACCAGAATCCAACAATTGCAAGAAGCTGCAGGTCGGAAGGAAGAGGATTACCGGCAAGAATGCGATGGTCTACGGCGATTAGTTGAGTTGAAGGAGCAACAGACTTTGACTCACAAGAAACGAGTCCAGGAAGTTGAAGCAAGAGAGGAGCAGGTGAAGCGGGAATGCGAAGAGAGTGTCCGTCGAATCAGCGAAGAACTTGCGAGGGCCAACTCTGACAAAGAAGAACTGTCCCAAGCGGTCGAGTCTCTTCGAGATGAGGTTGGTCGCTTAGAAGCAATGGTCGCTGCGGGCAGTCCTGCACAACCTGGGTCCGCGCCGCAGACTCCACGGCCGTTGAATGGATCGCTCTACCGTTCAGGTTCACCTTTTGCCACACCAGGTTCTACGCGGAAGGCGCTTTCGACGACACAGTTGATGGAAGATTTCTACAAAATCAAAGGACAGCTGAACGCCGAGAAGCTTCGTAGCAGCAATCTTGCAAAGGAGTTGGACGATGTCATTGACCAGTTAGAAGCCAAACGTCCGGAGCTCGAGGAACTTCAAGCCGACAACGAGCGATTGCAACAGGAAATGAAGACCATGTCGCAGCTTTCAGATGAAAGCTTCAGGGAGCGAGACATGGCTAAGAAGGCTGCGCGTAAAGCTGAGGCCGCCGCTGCGGATGCTGAGAAGCGGAATACCCTTTTGCAGTACGAGGTGAAGAGTCTCAGTGCCCAAATCCAGATGTTGACATTCAACGTGCACTGTCTCGAGAAGGGATTAGACCAGCTCACTTCAGACGAGAGAATGATTCTGCAGAGGTTGGAGAGGGGTCAAATGAATGACCAGATAGGAGACGAAGAATCAAACGCTCATACGTCGATCCTCGAACGCCTTGTTGTCTTCAAGAATATCAAGGAACTTCAAGAGCGAAATGAACAACTCCTTCAAGTTACCCACGAGCTTGCGGAGAGAATGGAGAACGAGGAGGCGGTTGCAGCCAAGAGTCAGGCCATGGAGGATCACAAAGAACGTATTCGGTTAGAGCAAGAACTAGAAGTCTTCAGGGACACTCTCAGAGGATTCCAAGTCAAGACTGAATCCATTACCAAGGAACGGGATATGTTCCGACGGATCGTTGAGTCAAGGGCATCGGCTGAAGAGATGGCTTCCGCGTTAGGTCGCTCAACGCAAGATGGTGTCCTCGCCAGCATCGAGCAAAACTCTACCGCTAATGACGACGGCTCCGATTATACTACATTACTTCGGGACCTCCAGCAAAACTTCGATCTCTACCGAAACGAGCAGACTGCTGATAGGAAGACAATGAAAGAACAGCTAGAAAAGGTCTCCGCGGAAAGGACTTCTCTTTACGCAGAAGTTTCTAAGTTACAAAGTCAACTTTCTCTCGCGTCGGAGCGCTATGAAATTCTTCAGTCAAACCTCGCAGCTCTGCAAAGCGAGAACAGCGAGCTGCAAAAGAGGAACCAGATCATGTCAGAGTCTGCCGCAAAGCAGGACATTCGCACGCAGCAGGTGGCTGAGGAGCTGGTCGATACGAGAGGACTGCTCGAGAGTATGCGCAGTGAGAATGCCAATCTTAAGGCCGAGAAGAAGCTGTGGAAGGACATACAAGATCGATTAAGCCAAGACAACGAGAGTTTAATGCAGGAGAAGTCACGCTTGAACGGATTGTTAGCCACACAGCAAACTCTTCAGAACGAACGCGAGCTGAACGAGGCTGAGACAAAACGACGCCTTCAATCCCAGATCGATTCTTTAGAGGCCGAACTCAACACCACTAAGCGCAAGCTAGCAGATGAAGTTGAGGAAGGAAAGAAGGCACAGCTTCGGAAGGAGTATGACGAACAGCAGCTCCGGAAGCGAATCGACGAACTTACTACAAACCTTAGCCAGATCCGTGAAGAGCTTGTCGCTACGAAGACTAGCCGAGATCATCTGCAGAGCAGAGTTGACGAGTTAACGATTCAACTACGTAGCGCAGAGGAGCGCGCAGAGAGACTCCAACCAAGACCCACCCCAAGACCCGGATCTATCGCTCCAGCACCAGAGCAAGGTGTTACACAAGCTGACTCCGACGAGCGTATACAGGACCTGATCCATGAGGTGACGGATCTAAAACGCGATCTAGAGATGACGAAGTCACATCTAGAAAATGCTCAGACGCAAGTTGAGAAATACAAGCAATTGAGCCAAGAATCAGAAGAGGAGCTTGAGAGGATAAATTCCACACAAGAGCAATACCAGCAAGAGATGGATGCGGCACTCTCGGCTAAGGATGCCACGATCAAGGAACTCGAGCAGCGTGTGGAGGATCTGTCCGCTGAACTTGCCAGATCTAACAGTGAGCTGTCAAGTCTTCGTGACTCTCAGGCAGAGGTTGCCAAGCGGTTCGAGGATGAGAAAGCTATCCTGAACGAAGAAATCAAACGCTTGAAGGACGAGGAGGAAAGATACACAGCTTCTTCGCAATTCCATCAACAAGATCTTCGCGCGCAAGCCGAGATTGCGGCCAATGCGCAACAAGCATACGAAAGCGAAGTTATGAAGCACGGAGAAACCGCGAAGTCTCTCTCTAATTTACGTAGTGAGTATAACCAGTTGAAGACTTCTGCTGCGACCTGGAAAGCAGAGGCCGAATCGGCCAAGGTTACACTGGCACAGAGCGAAAGCTCCTGGGATGAACGACGACAACGATTCGAGCGAGAAATCGCAGAACTCCGCGCTCGCAGAGACGACGCCAACGCGCAGAATAAGCTGCTCCATCAGCAACTGGAAGACGTAACAAAGCAAGTCTCAGCCTTGCAGCAAAGCCGAACTTCCCCTGATGAGTCTCTTGATGCTATTGCTGCACAACCTAGCAGCTCAGATGCCGACAAGTTCCGAGAATTAAGCAATTACCTTCGTCGTGAGAAAGATATCTTGGAGGTGCAGTATGATCTCAAAGTCCAAGAAGCCAAGAGGTTGCAACAGCAGCTTGAGTATACACAATCCCAACTCGACGAGGCTAGACTAAAACTTGAGCAAGAACGCCGCTCGCAGGGCGACAGCGAGCGTAGTTCCATGGCCCACAAGGACCTCATGAGCAAACTGGAGGAACTCAACCTGTTCCGAGAGAGTAGTGCTGCTTTACGGGCTGAGGCACGACAAGCACAAGCCCAATTAGCAGAGAAAACCGCTAGGATTTCAGAGCTTGAGTCGACTATTCAACCACTTGAAGCCCAAATCGAGGAACTTCAGAGCCAGCAGGCATTCAGGGAAGCCGAAATGAAACAGCTTCACGAGGATCGAGATCGCTGGCAGAAACGGACGGAAGACATACTCTCAAAGCATGGAAGAACCGACCCCGCAGAGGTTGAGGAGCTTAAGCAGACGGTTGCGAAGCTCGAATCAGAGCGGAATGCTCTGCAAGAAGCCGAGGCACCTCTCAAGGAGAAAATACAAGAGCTCGAGAATACCATTAAGGAGAAAGAAGCTGCCTGGTCGGTGACAAAGGAGAAGTTGATCAACTCGGCCAAGGAGCGATCTAGGAATCTCACCAACGCGAAGAATGAAGTCATTGCCGAGAAGGACAAGTTGCAGACAAGACTTAATGAGGTTTCCGAGCAGCTCTCGACAACTCAAAATGATTTGGAGCAGTCTAAGAAGGCCAGGCTTAACCTGGAAGAACAGATCACCAGCTTCAAACGTCAAGTCGAGGCGCTCCAGGAAGATGCACGAAAGAACTCCACAGTGTCCGCTCCTGCAGATTCATCCAACAACCAGTCATTATCTACTCTGCAAACTCAGTTGGCAGAGGTACGCGCCGAGCTGGATAACGTTTCACAACAAAAGGCTGCTATCGAGCAAGAGTTACAAAACACTCGCAGTCAACTAAAGTCGGCGATCGAGGAACGAGATCGGGCCATTGCAAATGTACAGGCTCGAGCGACTAATGGTGACACTGTGATGGAAAACGGAACAGGTTCTTCGGAAGGAAGGCCCTCAGCCACACCACTATCCGACGATGAGCGTAAAGCGCTAGAAGAGAAGATAGCAGAGGCCACAGCTAAAGCTGCTGAATGGGAAGCCAAAGTCAAGGATCTCGAGGAAAGGCAGGATCAAATTGTCAAATTAAGAAGCGACAAGATGAAAGAACACTTGAACAAACGCCTAGCCGATTACAAGACCCAGATGGAGGAGGAAAAAAACAAGATGAAGCAAGAAACCGAAAAGTTGGAGTCCGACTTCAAGCTTCGTATGGAACAAGAGCGGAAGATTTGGGAAGCAGAACATGCCAATGCTCCCAGCGACACGAAACCGCCTGCGACTCCTGCCCGGCAAAATCTCTCCGACACTCCGGCAGGGACACCCACAACCTCGCTCGCCGATCTTAGTGGACTGAATGATAAAGAGATCAGGGATCTCGTGTCTAGCAACGCTACGATCAAGAGCATTATTCAGAATAACATTAAGAATAAGCTCGCGATCGAGACCAAGAAAGTGCGTGAAGAATATGAAGCATTGAAAGCAGAGGTAGACAAGAAGGTTTCCCAAGCGCGAGAGCAGGCTACCCAGCTCGCTGTCTCTAAAAACAAGCTCAAGCTGAATATGACTGAGAAGAGGGCTCAGACTGCTGCGGCTAAGTTGACGGTGGTGGAGACTGCTGCGAGGGAGACGCCGCAGAGGCCTGTAGGTGAGGTCTGGGAGATTGCGAAAGTCGCAACGGCACCAGCGCCAGCGCCCACCCAACCTGCCGCTGCTGAATCAACGACCGCCCCAACGACAGCGACTGCTACACCAAGTATGTTTTATTGCTACCCCGATCTTATGATTTGTATATTTTACTAACAGCTACCCAGCTTCTGACGCTCAATCCACAACTACCAGCGCAGCTATAAATTCTCAGGACTCAAAGGCTATACCGACTAGCGGTATACCTAAGCCGGGGACGATGTCAAGTAGCACCTCAGCGCCGGTTAATCCATTTGCAAACAACAAGCAAGAACAACCACAGTCGGTGCCCGCAGCTTCGAATCCTTTCGCGCAGCCTCTGCAGCAAACAGCGCCCGCGCCCCAACAAGGATCAATTGCTACACAACCATCGTCCCAACCTCCAGCAGCATCGCAGATTCCGAAGGTCACCGGCCTTCCAATGCCGACCGCGGGTATTCGCAAGCCGAGCGGTCCTAACCAGGCGCGCGGCGGTGCTCGTGGTGGATCAGCAAATCGTGGAGGGCGTGGGGGTGCGCAGGGCCGCGCGAGCCTAAACCCTTCAGCTGACAATTTCCAGCCTGGGAACAAACGTCCTCGAGGGGACTCGGAAGCAGGCAATGGCGCGAAAAGGCCACGAGGTGGCGGTCCACACTAGTATAGCAAACCGCGCTATCAGTGTACAGCTCCCTTGGAGGAAGTGTCATAATAAACACTTCGCACTTGTACATTGGTGGTTCTCTGGATTCTCTTCAATAAGACGTCTCCTAACACGAAAGGGGACATCAAGGATTCTATTGCTTGGCATGTTATCTTAGCTGGAAAGGGGGTTAGCCAGGCAAAGGCCGGAAAACAAAGGCGTTAGTGTTGCTGTTGCTGTAGCTTCTATCCTAGCAGTACATGCCTTGAGTGTATGAATGATACGCATTATCTCTTTTGTGCAAATTTATAGCGCTTTAATAGCATTTTTGAGTAAACTCCATGTCAAAGTCGACTAGAGCACGTCCCTTCTACTGCAGCACATTTTAATTCCTTATGACAACGAAAATGGGGAGCGGTAGTTCATGTTTTATATGAATCGGTCGTATCATCCCACTGCACTTAATGTCTACGGCATTGTATCACCGGTCAATATAAAATTCGCTTTCTCGAACTTCTCCATTGTGTCTAGAATCGTATCTGTCATTAAACCCCACTTTCAGGTTATACCATTGCTTCGACTTTCATGTAAGGTAGGTGGGCTGGAATTCCAGTTCCCGGACAATACGATGAAGAGTAAAAGACGGAAAATGAGTTCATGCTGGACAAGGTGAGGCGGCTTTTTGAGTTAGAAGGGGTTTGTCATTCTACTGCCAGGATGGGCGTATTGACTCCTACAAGTTGAAGACATGTAACTCAGTAAAGTGTAAGAGAATCAAGGTCAATACGCATATGCGTCTGGAAGACTTATAATGGGGTCAATAACCCTTAAAAGACAATCGAATATGAATATGCATCTGATAGAAGAGCAGCCAGACTACTTGGTAGGACACTGTTGCCCTCCATTCGTAGCACCATCTCACCATGTTCACAAGCTCCTGCCAATGCTTTCAAAACACCTGTAGGAGCCTGTTAGCCTGGGCGGACCACGCTTAGTCTGTGGGTAAAACCTACGATCTTAGCAGGAGTGGTGAAAAACTTCAACGGAACCCCAACCACGGATAGGCCCACGATAAGTCCTCTTCAAATCGGTCGGGGTATGTAAGCATGTCACGGGCATATACCCAGCGCAGTTCCTCATATGTATTTGGGAAAATACCCATGATGTTGCTTCCTCGGAACTCCCTAAGGAACTTGTCTTGCCAACCGCTGGTGGTAGAAGAAACATGGACCTGCTCAGCCCAGCTAAGAACAATCCTGGCGAAGACGCCCTGTCGCTGCTGCTGCAATTCTAAGAGGTCTGCCATGAATCTATCCCATCGGTATTCCCGCTATCCAGACCAGAGTGTTAACAAAATAGATTAAAGGGGGTAAAGGGAATTCGGCTAAGATGCCTATGAGGATGGAAGTGTACTCACAGCTATACGGTCACAGTGGTAGTTGAGGATGGCTCTAGTCGATTTTCCTAAGTGTCCAAGTATACGGGGGGTCATGTACTCAAAGTGCAGGACAACCGGTAGGAATATCAAGGCACAAGGAACACGAGACATAATCCAAGCTGCTTTGCATAGCATGTGCACCAAGATGGCAATACAACATAGCTCAATGACGAAGGGCCTGGCACTGTAGTAGGCCAGGACTAACTTCAATCCTGAGATGATGGGGCGATTCTGGCTACGTCGAACAGACTGAATAGAACGGCGGAATACGCTGCTCGAATAGTTCAAAGGTCCGTCGAGCAGTAGAACTAACATCAGGACACAGACGACGGACATGATGGCTTGCAGGCCAGAAGCGGGACTGCGTGATTCATCCATGTTGCGTCAATGAAGTGTTCTCTGTTAATGATATGGCCGTTAGTCAACAATGAGGATAACTGTGCACGTTATCGAACGCACGTAACAAGTAACTTGAAAATTGGCACAATCAGTTAACGGTTGACTCTCGACGTCGGTAAGCTTGGCCAGGTTGATGTCAACGATTGTTCAGTTTCGATGGAAATAAAATGTGAAACAAGATGGACTCTGCAGGTGAACGTAGCGGCCGTGATCAGAAGTAAGACTATGCCACTCCTAATGGAATTATCACAGGAGAACTCATACCATATGGTAGGATTTGGCAAGTTTGCATGCAGCTTGCGTGAACAGTTACCAGAACAATTAGGGGTGGCCCGGTCTAGAATAGGAGAAAAAGGGGTAATTATGTAACAGCCGAGCCGGGGCGGACATGCCCATGCCGCATACATCTTGGAATACATTTAAGCCGGCGTAATTTCAACCATCATTTTTAATATGATCATTGTGATAAAAAAAGGTGTAACACTTAATCACTTTCATACGGGTATGCTTCTGACAAGGATTTCCACTCTGCTTTAACAGGACTGTATCAATTCATTAGGAATTTGGTTGACCACTTATTGTTCATTCGTAATCTACCCATTTAAATCATGACATATACTCGATGAATAAGTGGGAGAAGGCAAGGGGATTATTGCCATTGAATAGGGGTTAAAAGGAAGCAAGGACCAGAGAAGAAGTGGCACTGTATGATACAACAACCCATCTACATGATAGGCAGAATTTTCTGTAAGCTTCTACGTCAAGGCATGAGTATAAAATTGACTATTTACGATGCATTATTTCCAAAGGACTTTTCGGAAGCACTCTCTTAACTAATTCCAAATGCTAACAAACGTCCTTCTCCAGCCATTTGCGGCGAATCATACTATAAAATAAAGGGGCGAACCAGAAGTGCCGTTAAACTCTGCTTTAGACAATGTAGCTCTAAATTCCACGACCCAAGAAAGACTAAAACTCCGACTTCCCATCCAAAAGCCCAGGATAGCTATTTTGCTTTATGCCAATAAAACTCAAAAAGGGGGACATTCCCAGTATCCAAGCGCGCTAGGACCTTGTTTCCCAGCCAGCAGTCCGATATGGGTGTTGATCCCCAAACCATAAATCGACGCGTCTAGGCGCGTTGGATAACCTATAAGTACCGACAACGGGCCTCGCAACCCCGGAATTCGAGGGACGAGCAAGAAGGTCTTCGACTGCGTTCCCTAAGATTGCGATGTTGAATAGTTGGGTCGAAGAATCCATTACCGAGTGAGTTTTTCTCTGCCGCTGCTTTCTCAGATCCGATCATTGTTTCGGAGCTGTTTGATGTGAATTGGGTGTTCTGTTCCCCATCCTCGGGTTTAGGAGCGCTTTGCTCGTTCTGTACGTCTTCGAGAATTCTGGCAGCGCATAATTGGGCCACTCTCAAGGACTCTTCTAATTGGAATAGTCTGTGAAATTGCTCGTAGTCGGCGACCAGATTGACCCTTAGGTAGTTCAGCCGCTTCTCTACTTCGGCCAAGGCGTTACTCGTGTGCGATCCTACGCACCTCAGGAGTCGGGGAAAGGTATGTCCCTTGTTTCTGCTCTTTTTGTTGACCATTGTTTCGAGAGATGACTGTTGATGTGTTTCTGTGATGTTGCTAGTTATAGTCGTGTATGGTTTTGGTACTAGTAGCAGATAATGAGAAAGTAGCAGTATGGTAATAACCAGGGAGCAGATGTTGGGAGTTGATAAGAGTTTCCACCGGCAAAATTTGCGAATAATGGTAGATTGATGGTTTTGAGAGTGGTTGAAGAACGAGTCTGGAGTTCCAAGAAGGCAACGGCGCGAAATTCATAATGTATACTTTACTTCAGGTATCTCCGAAACAGAGCGCAAAGGGTACTAAAATTAAGGTTTATGAGCCTCAAAGTGAAATATGAGCTATGAATTAGCTCTTTACAGTTGCTGGAGAAACGACACGCGATTCTTATTCACTCTGGGGGACGAACAAGCCCCCGGAGCTCTCTCCTACGTAGAAGTCTAGGCTATTCTTGTACCCTTCTACACTAGACCTAAAATACCTTTCCTCTTCTACTAACTTAAGCTCCAAAAGCAAGTCAAACGCCGTAAAGGTAGATCCACCGTTCAGTATTTTTTCCAACAAATCCTTGAATGTCTTGGCATCAGAGAGTCTGGCGAAATCAACAAGCGCCAAACAGACTCTCACCCAATGGATTATTGGACCAGGATCCAGACAGCCAGCCATCTGTCGAAATTCGAATGTGTGTGTGTTTCCTCCTGTCTTCCCCGCTGGCAGAAATCGTGTGAATCCAACTGAGCCCCTATATATTCTATGGTGTATTTAGAGTTAGCGTTGTGTTCCCATCGAGTTGTGCCCTGACTAGGTAGAGTATCGTTAATACTTACTCGGGTTGACGCACATTGCACATCAGATTTATCAGCTCTTCGATACTTCCACTTGCCTAGAGATGGCGTATCTATATAATATTCGAGAGTTAGAGGTTGGATTGCCATAGTAAGTTAAGTAGCATCTATATAAAATAAGGAGAAATCAGGTAGATACTGACCTGCAGAGCTTTGACTGACGGGGAAGTTTTAGGGACGAATTGGTGAATTTGTTGCTTTTGGGCTTCGTTGAATTGGCGACTACCTTCCATCAACTCAGGAGCTCCCAGTGTCCCAAGGACAGAAGTTTGAGAAAATGGGCCACAGTGAAAACTATCTTTGCGGCAAGGGTGGTGCAATTTCATCAACATTTCGTCCACGAGAAAAATCAGGGAAGCGAATTTCTTCATGGTGAGCAGGCTGAATGATTCTTCACCGCGTCCAACATGGACATGGACTGAAGTTGTCTCGTTGAGGTGGACGCGGGCTTGTAGAATGGCATGGCAGACGTCTGTTATTCTCTTAACGTAGACGGCAGGTTCGTCAGCTCTCATAACTTCCGAAGTGATCTCTTTCCCAATCCAAAGGTACTCCTCAAGTCTGACTTTGCGAAATCTGACGGAGTTATCATTAGTAAGACGCCATTTGTCGTAGAGAACAACATTGTCATGGGGTTCACGGAAGATATCGTGACTTGAGAGGCGGAAAGGGATGTCACAAGCTCCTTCAAGAGTGTCGAGAATTTGGCGATCGATATTCTCATAACCGACAAATATGTGTGGAGGGCGCTTCTCATCTGGGTTCGGGTCACTGGCTCCCTTCTTTAAAAGAGGAAGGAGGAATTCTAGCTCGATACCAAAGGTCAAGGGACCGCTGCTGTCGTCCGGGGACTCGATGATTTCGTCATATTTGGAAACGGGCGGCATGTCAGTAAATTCGCCATCCATCCTGCAGCAGTAGTTTCGGAATATGCGACCGTAATAGATGTTAGCAGATTGGTTTGAGCAGAACGTTCACAATATTGGTTGTGTTGACTTTTCCGTTGAGGTAAAGGCAAACAAGTGCTAATAGTGCAGACGATGCGTCATATCCGGACCTACATGTAGTTGCATAGAGACTTCCTTGAGTAGGTACCTATCAATGGCGATTGCAATGACAAATTTTCTAGATAAGCAGCTGCACTATGGTATGTAGGTGCGTACAGTGTTTGATAAATAAGAGCAGGAACCTCTCCACAAGCTTTATAGTTGAGACAGTTGCGATAGGGGAAGCAATCACAGGGAATCGCTTTGCCTGTTTCTCCTTTGACAAAGAAAGTCTGACACGTGTATTTAGTTTGCTTTAATTGACGCCTCGACCGCAAAACTGACATGTTCATTATGTCTTGAGATTATATAGGAGGTATCTTAGAAGAGTATTTGGATCTATTTTGACTATTTTTCTCGTGCTTGGCATGCTGGTTTTAAACAGTCCTGATACTGAACCTAACCTAGTAACTTGTGGCAAGTCACTAGATTTTATCTGGAACCCAAGAACTGACAAGGTAGGGAAGATATGTGCGACGATCCTCCTTAGCCGTCTTCCATTGGTTCATCGACTGTTATTCCTAGCCGATTTACCTAGCCAAGATTCATTTTCGGTGCGCATTTTCGTCTAGCAAGCCAAGCACTATCGTAAGGTAGGTAACGATTAGAATGGAATCACTAATAGGCTCCGGTCACTTTCATGGGCTTCCATGTGATGTTCTAGGCTCAGTGAGACTAATTGTCTTACCTGTTTGTCAGGGACCCAGCAGCACACAGGCTCAGGCCCAGGTTCAGCAACAGGGACAGCCGTTGCCTGCTGAGCAGCGAGCAAGGTGGAGGCAGCGATAAAGGTATTGGGGAACGAGAACACCATTTTGACACTTGAGCAGCTCGAAGAGATGTTGAGAGTTAAGGTGTGTGGAAATGGTCGTATCGAGGCTTTGGCTCGATGGGGGCTTGAGGAGAGCATCTAAAGCTCTTTATAGGTAAATATGGAGATTTACAATCATATGGACCTTCTGTGTTTAGTTCTCTTTTCTACCTCGTATTACCTCCCTAACATGGTAGACTTGAGAACTATTTATGACGGTATCGATCACCTCGACTTACTTGCCCTAGGTTTAACGAGACACGGGAGCCCACCTTCCATCGGCAACGTAAGGCTACTCTTGCTGACTCTCTCTCCTTCATAATGTGGCATGAAGTCGAACAGAACGACCATCGTGGCAATAACTTGCACTGCCAATAGCTCCGCCATTCGTTTCCCTAGGCACAAACGTAGTCCGCCATTGAACACCGGGAATTCGGCAGCGCTCTTCGTGATGAGCTTTCCATCCTCAGTAAGCCATCTCTCGGGCCGGAAGACGTCGGCGTCTTCTCCCCAGCCAATCCTCGATCGATTCATAGCCCATGTACACCAAAATACGATGGACTTTTCTGGGAGAAAAGTGCCATTAGGTAATGTGGTTGCTTTCTCGCATTGCTTGATCTCGAAAGGGATCGGAGGGTACAGTCTCAAAGTTTCGTAAAAGGTTGCCATCGTGTATGGCAACAACGCGGGCGTAAATACAGCTGAATTGACCATTCTGTCGTAACCATCGGCGGGCCCCAGAAGGGAATCCTCGATGTTTTCCAGCAAAGCTCGTACTTCGCTTCGAATCTTCCCAGCTACGAATCTGTGTTGCATGAGGAGGTACATGCACCATGTTAGGGCTTGGGCGACGGTGTCTCTACCGGCAGAAAGATAATTAAGAGCGGCGTCAGATACCATTTTCCGGTTATCGCCACCAAAGACTTCTAATAATGACTGAATGAGGCTACCAGACACTTCATCCAATCTGTCAGAATTCGAATCCGGTTTGGGTTGTGTACCTCGGCTCTTGGTATTCACATTGACGGCGCTGTCCACTATTCTATAGCCAAAGGTGCGTATTGTATTGAGCGCTCTCCTAAAGCGAAAGCCAGTGAAGGGCTCCGTGATGAACCACAAGGGATTCTGGAAACGCTCAGTAGTTGCGCCTGACGCATAATCAAAAGCGACCGTGAATTCGTCGTCGGCATGCATCTCCATATCATAGGCCATCTTTCCCATAAGCTGGCTAGTGATCTCATGGAAGACATTCTGTAGGTCCACGACGCCACCAGAATGTGCTTGCGCCTGTAGATGCTCTACAGCGTGACCAAGGTATTTCGGTAGCGCGACATCTGTCAAAACTCTCAAATTGGAGGCGTTGAGAAATGCAAGCCCGGCTTTCCTCTGAGCCTTCCATAATTCCCCGTCAACGTTGATGATCCCATTGCCAAACAAGTCCCAGGACAACCGCTTGAAGAAGTCGCCTTTGGAAAAGATGCCCTCGTTCTTGAAAACGTACTCCAAATTCTTGGGGTCGTTGATCACCACGCCAGGGGGCAGAGTGGGGACGCTGATCTGGAACGTCTCAGGGCCAAACTGCCTCTCACATTTGACGAACCATGAAAACAACTTTTGGCGCGGCTGGAGAAAGAGAATTCCGTTGCCAACTATAGGCAAGGTGTTCGGCGGCTTCCTATCGCGATGGAAATGGTTGGCTTCGTAGTCATAGGGGGGTTATGCGATATGCCTACCTCAAGGGAACCCCATTTCGTCGAATAGTAGGGGTCCGCAAAACGAGTTGATAGCACAGGAGTGCCCCAAGGAGCCCAAGCCACAGGAGCGCGGAGCCTTCCAAGAGCGCCATGCTGTTCACCGGTATTTACCAAGGAGTAGACTGAAACGGCTCATTATGAGACCACGGCTGACGGGGGCCAGATTGGATCAGTTCATCAATAAATGTCGACACTCAACTCCAAGCACTACCAAACATTGAAATTATCTTAGAGTCTTATAATGAATTTTTAGAGGATGAATCGTGAGGCTAGTTAGAGGTTCGAAATCAGCTGTAGATAGTTTGCATGTAGGTCACTGGAGTACAAATCAGCCCCTCTTCATTGGCTTTGCTTAATTGTAGGTCGCTGACACATGGGCCAGGGGCATTTTCGCATTGCAGTTTCAGCCTTAGCTGGGGCTGCTAGGGGTACGTCAATGACGCACAATACAGTGGATATCCCTTCTATTCATGGCAGGCTATTAGGTAATCCGATTGGTGCTGAGAGCCCTGGAGCTTGCGGCTAGAGTAGAGCTCCCCCTGGAACTATTCTGAAGGCGTCCGAGCTCCAAACTCGAAACTCAACAAACACGTCAATCATGAAGCTGTCATGATGACGGCAGCAAGGGGGATACCAGGACTGGAAACTTACTCATCCCCGCTCTTCTTATCCCGTCTGATCCCATATTGCCTATGTTAGCTTTAATTGTCAATTGTGCCGGTTCACAGACGTCGATGAAGCCATCTTATGTCCAACTATTATCTGACGATCGTTTACCACACCTCACTTTTTAGCTAGCCAATTGCTCTACACCTACCTTCTCGCCCTACCCGAAAACGTGCCACGGCGCATCCCGCGTCGACAAGCCAATCAACCACAATGGCAACAGCGCCTCTGATTCCGCGGCTGCACCTGTGGGAGATCGACGACCAGCCATGGTAAGTAGGTACCTAAACAAGCCCAATTCTAGACACCGTAAGCACTATAAAGTCCGGAAGTCCGCACTTCAACCTCCCCAATTGGCAGGGCTGTCGCGCGACCCGGGACGTTGGGCCAACAGATTCGTCGTGGTGACATCCAACAGATCCATCTGCCCACTGCAGACGCATGTCATTCCATGTCCACTGTCCTCTGTCCTCCTTGGCCTCCTCTTGGCTGTCTTACCACCCATCCGCCCCATCCATCATGTTTCCCTAAGCAGTAATCCCCGGCGTGCCTCCCTCCCCTACCCTTTCCTTCCATAGGTCTCAGCCCGACGCTCGACTGACCGACCGCCCACCCGCAGGTTCCCCTCCTTCCTGCGCGCCTACGTCCAGACGGGTCTCACGCACGCATGGACGGTCCACATCCCCATCCTGCAGCCCAGCAGCGCGGCGACCATCGTGGCCGCGACCCTGCGCCGCGTGCTGGGCGACCGCGTGTCGCGCCACACGTACATCGACTTCTGCGCGGGCGCCGGCGGCCCCACGCCCTTCATCGAGCGAGCCCTGAACAAGCAACTCGAGCGCTCCACCACCACGCACACGGTCCCGGCCACGGCGTCCGCCGGCGTCGTCGACGGCGAGAGCAAGGCAGCCTCCGAGAGCACGCCTAGCTACGCCGCGGTCGCGGATCCGAAAGCCGAGTCCGCTACCGTTCGTGATGAGGAGGAGGAGGACGATGTGGCCGTCGACTTCGTGTTGACGGATTTGCATCCGCACGTCGAGTCCTGGGCGGCCGCTGCCAAGAAGAGCGATCGGCTGACCTACGTCTCGGACCCCGTCGACGCTGCTCATGCGCCCGCCGATTTGCTGCGCCGGTATAGTGGGAAGGAGGGGAATGGCAAGGGCATATTCCGGTTGTTCAACCTGGCGTTCCACCATTTCGACGATGACTTAGCCCGCTCTATCTTGAAGAACACGGTTGAGACGAGTGAGGGATTCGGGTAAGCAAGAGCTTCGTCTACGAAGTTGTTTTGGAAAACACAATTAACATATCTATAGTATCTTCGAGCTCCAGGACCGGACTCCAACCGGTCTACTTACCTGCTTCGCCTTCGGTTTCTTCATATTCCTGATTGCGCCGCTGCTATACTGGTGGTCACCCCTGCGCCTCTTCTGGATCTACGTCATTCCCGTTGTGCCCTTCGTGCTCGTTTTCGACGGTCTCATCTCATGTCTACGTACCCGCACCGCTGACGAGGTTGAGGCTCTGCTGCGAACCTGTGGCGCCGACACTGACAGCTGGGAGATCCAGAGTGGGAAAGAGCAGTTCCTTTGGCCTTGTGGAAACTTGAACTGGATTATCTGCACGAAGAAGACGACATGAGAAGGACCGAGGAGATTCGGGCCGTAGGGAAAGGGCCCCATCGGCTCAAAGCACAGGAGAAAGTAGCGCAACTCTCTCCGTTGTACAGATAATCTCACTTTTTGCAATCTGTGCAGTGTGACATATATGGAAGCTATAAAGCTATATACGAATGGTATTCCTTATCAATCCCCCATAAATGACATGTGACGATGCTATATTCCATGTAACCGTTTAACGCCCCCCCGGACAGTTTCTCTTGACACTTCATAAACACATAATAGATTCCAACAAGGGTAGGATACATATACTCGGCCCCACCTCGGGTTCGTTAAATCATCTCGTCAGCCAACCAAGGTAGTCCACGACGATTAGGGTCACCATGCTACAGTATGACGTTAGCACGCATTACTCCCAGGTGGGTCCGATGTTCGGAATGGGGGTCGTCCAACTTACGCGTGGGGTGCAATGCGCACGTAATACGTGCCGAAACCACGATAGAAGCGCGTTAGGCCCTCTTGCTTCGCGACTTTGATGAAGCAGTCCGTCATGCTCTTGTACGGGAGCTTTCCATCAGGACCACGTTGCTGTTTTTGTAACCTCGTCTTCACGAAGTCGAAAGGCAAACTGAGGAAGGACGCGAAGAACCCAGCGATCGCGCTGGCAGTTAAGGTTTGCGACTGAGCTGACCACTGTGTGCGCGCTTTCAGCTGCGCCTTGGCTTCCGAGAAGAAGGCCAATTGGCCTAGATTGAGCGACATGGCTCGTACCACCGTCGGCGTGGCACCTGCCCACAATGCGGTAATCCCTTCAGACTTGACAATCGACGTAAGCGCATCGATGACAGATTTGTAGTTCTTCCGCTCGGCGATGGGCTTCAGGCCATCTGATTGCATTCGGATGAGAGCGAGGTCGGCCGGGTTTCCAATGAAGGCTGCTATTCCACCGGCCGCAAGGCCAGCACCTGCTCGCTCGGCGAAGCTGACTTGAGTTCCATTTTCCTTGGCACGTGTTTGTAAGCCTTTCATAAAGGTGTCGAAGAAGCCCAATCTTGCTGTGGTGTACACGGCTTGACGGAGAAGACCTGCTGAAAGACCTGTGTATAAGTCAAGGGCCTTGCCTTGCGCAAGAATATCTCTCGTGACTGATAAAGGAGTAGGCTTTGGTCCGGTAGCAACACCCTCTCCCGCAAGCTGTAGTCTGACCTTGATCATGTCCACAGGCTGGATGACGGTTGTCGCAACCATTCCAGAGATACCGCCATTGATGAAAGGGAGGGCTGCCCGCATAATAGGAGTGTGTAGGAAGTCATTCCCCACGGCGGCAACGGTCTCCGAGCCCTGCTTGCCCATGCTGGACGACTTAGTTCGTGCTGCTTCCGCGGCTTGCTTCAGAGTGTTGGAGCTCATAATTCCAACCAGGAGGCAAGACAGCAAGGAGTCGAAGAAATCGCACACTGACGCAAGGCAGGGACCCGTTTAGACTCTAGGGTTGAGGCCACAAAGGAAGTGGAGAGCTAGTGTAAACGATACAAGGTTAGCAACATGTCCGTAAGTGCGAACCTGGCTCGGTTTTAATATGGTGAGGCGACTGGTAAGCTTATAATAAAGAGCCGGACTAGGTAGGGAACTCCAGAGAAGGTCCGGTAAAGCGCCATTGGCTAGCGTGCTCAACATCCGCTGGACAGCAGAGCCATGGCCGAGGTGGATAGACAACCGATATATATTTCGGCTTCATTTCGCGGGTTTAAACGGTAATGTAGTTGAGGCTTTCATTATCTTGTGATGTATGCAGATGTGGACCTCATCGGGAAAGATAGGAAGTGGGGCGGGGGCTGGATAGACGAGGTACGGTTGAGATGCTAGAGCACGGGCAAAGGCGTTTGGGATGGATCTCGGATACCCGTTCCAGGTTTGCCAGGATCCACCAATAGGGTAGTAAGGGTAGTATGTTGGTAATGGCGCAAAGTAGTAGTAACTAAACGGTTGAGGGTGGATGCTATCAATGGTAATATTAAACAACGAAATGGGGCGACCCAACTTGTGCAACAATGTCTCAGGATAATTAATAGATCAACCGGACATGGGCTTCTGTTCTCCCCAACTACCTAGGAAGCTGGATGGCAGCCTTCAGCCCTGGGGTCGGTGTAGGCTCACCGAGACCGGCAGGATGGCGGATCTTATCAGGTTGAGCTCAACAAGCGGGAGCTGTACGTAGGGAGGAGCTCCGCCAGGCAAAAGCAAGATGATGTCAGCTGAAGGAATGTTCCGTCGTTGAAATCGAAGCAAACCTATCGAGTTTGGCGCGGGAAAAGAAATCAATAGATAACAACGACAGAAGTTTGCGGAATCAATTCGGCACGCGGTCAACACGGGCGGCTGGTTTGGAGCAGGGATTCGAGGGACGTAAGGAGGTGCGAAGACAAAGCAGCAATATGATGGAGTAGCACTCGATCGCTTAAGCAAAGGAATCTGTCCCCCTTTATAAAATTCAAAGGGAAAAACTAAGCAATTTGACTGAGGCGACGCCAATTGCCCAGTCTCGGAATCTGTCTCGAACGGGAGATGGGGCGACCTCGGTTGTCGTTGGAAAGGGTAGGAGGTGGTAGGTCAGATGCCCGTACAGATAGATGCAAGCGCGAACTCTATGTGACAGTGAAGGTCAATCTACTAAGGTATGGCATAGCAAGAAAGAAAGGGAAAGAGCAGCGGGACTAGAGGGTTCACTTATGTAAAGAGAACGATAGCAAGCGCAAGAACCAGAACACAAGGTGGCAGCCACATGGGCCATTAACATCAATTGTTCCCTCCTTGCCCCCTCGATAACCGAGCACCCACTGATGATTGGTGTTGAAATCCCTCTATACCTACCGCGTATAGCTTGTGGTGGTTAGTTGAACCACACTACCGAGATGATCGAATGCGGGGTTGCGCATAGCATTCATCATCTCGACGTCGGATTGGAAACAAGACGATTGTCGTGTATGGCAGGTATTGCTACACGCGTTCTGGACGTGGCCCTTATGGTCCTATTAAAAGTGACTCCTTTGCCCGTCCTTTACATCAATCCGTTTAATCTGTCCGCAACTTTTTACTTTACTCCGGGCAACCATTGGTTCTATCTCAAACTATTATCGCCTCCTACAGTTTGTATATCCTATACGATACGTGATAGGTATATTGAAATCATGTTTTAGTTTGCCTTGTATGCTTACCTGTCGCCAACCTGGTAGATCACCTAATAACTCTCACAAGGGCAAAGCAGGTAGAGATTAACAACTAAAATGGTACGTCAATGAAATCACAGTACCTGGTACATGAACGTTGTATTTACGCATATACATGTAGCTGGATGGGTCTCGGCATTGCATTCGAGATCTACATACACTGTGTTCCCGTTCAACCGGATCCGTTTTGAGCTGCGATTGATACCAGATTTGCGGATGTCCGTGTGCTAACCTCGGGTGCTCGAGTTGTATTTAATCTTGGATCACTGGGTCTTTGTCTATCCTCAAGTCCCATATTAATAATTTCCAGTGAAAACTATCGGTTCTTTCCATGGATACATGTATCTAAGATTCTACACACTAAGTAAATCTGCCTTTGTATCTTAATGCCGTGACATCTTCGTCCCTTGTCCCGAGACCTGGCGGATTGCGGGGTAAAGTCCCTACATGTACATGCTCTAGTAGCCTAGCTGCATGAAGAGGTACTTTATCGATAAGCACGTGCCAACTTTCCCGCGCGACATTTACGAAATCGATCGCGGTTAGGAAGAAATAACATAGTAGATAGTTAAATATAGGTGTTTGTAAATATCTCTAGGTGTGAAGGCATCTGATAGCGATTATTAGATGTGATACAGATCGTGCAATAGGAAAAAGCGACCTGTTGATTGCTTGGAGATAGCTATTTACGCGACCGTTTGGGTGACGTCAAGCCACTGGAGCTTGTCCTTACCTTAAAAATACAGGGGATCTGATAGGTGCACACATGCAGGCCAGGTCAGGCCAGGTTCTATCTCGAATAGGACACCTGCAGCTCTGGCTCTCCAACTTTAAACCTCCAATAAGTTTTCGTTCTCCTCCTCCCCCCACTGGAAGCCAAGCTACTATAGAATTCGCTTACAGCAACCGCTATCTGTGCTCCAATAAGTAATACTTATGGTCACGAAGCAGAACAAAAACATCGAGCCTAATGGTGAAATGAACTATGTACTGGCCACCTAGACACAGATGCCCAACAGGGTACCCAGGCTCGGATGTCACTATATACTACCTACCTATGTACATGATGTTTTTAATCAAAGCGTGGTTTCCAAAAGAGCTGAAGATAGGGCTACATATACCCGACCTGTTGATCAGTTCGCTCTAATTGCCTTAATTCATACCTTAGTTGCGATCCCCGTCACATTCTCAGATTTTCAGGCACGCCGAACGCTTCCGGAAACGGCCCGGCAACCCAAATGTCCATTGAAATGAGATCAGAGAGCTTTTAAGTTTCGCGACATCCATGGATGCACTTTAGGCGCGTGACCATCTAAAACCGTGCCCGTTATTAGTTCTACTTCATCTTGGCACAGGTCTCCAACTCTCTCAATGAAGGTCCGATTGCTGTTACACTATCTTAGATGCCTCTCTTCCCACCGATTGAGGATGATACCGCAATTGAACCGACGATCATACGGTATCGATATGAATCTTATTGCCATACGGAAATTCTAGTTTTTATATGAAGACGGTCTGGCCGGACCGGCTTGCTTTCCAAAACCCTGCACCCATTAGCTCCAGACGGCGATATTTTACTTCAGGTACATGCATGAGACTGGGTCCCTAAGATAAGGTCCCTGCATGGAACGCTCCAACCTAACCGACTGCCCTGGATCGTCCAGCCTTCTAAAATAAGACACTGCGAATCTAAGGGAGGTCAAGAATCTTGTTGGCAATGCTTTCGCTGAATTCACAAGAAGTCTTCTTCACCCGGCAGAGTGAAACCCAAAACTCCAGTTTTGCCGGCAGTTTAAAGGTCCTACAAGCCCTACTATGATTGATCTCGTACATGTAGTCCAGGATGTAGTACTACGGGGAATTTTTATGGATGCTCTCCTACCGGCTAGAGGCTTGCGTCATATCCTAGGTAGATTTATTTACACGCACAGTGAATCTTGGTGAAATAAGATATCATTATGATCTCAACGCGCATTGCGCTTAAATGATGTATACCATATCTGTATAATGCCACCTATTTCTTGGGTTCGAACCCGCAAGTTCAGGGGCGGTAACATATGTCCATGCTGACTTATTGGTAACCACCATCTTCGATTTGTCAACAAATCGTAAGGCTGGCCATCACCCCGGGCCATTCGTACCTGCTCTTGGCAACTCTGACTACGTGCATCCCATCTCCCGGCTTCATGGCTAAATCATCCCTAACCATAGTACACCGGCATGGATTCACAAGCCCTTTTTATTGTACCGGATAGGTCGTTGTCCTATTCTCATCCTATCTGTGGTTACATCATCGGGAGAAATCTGTTGAGAATTTGAGTACAGGGATATCACATGGGTGCTAGGAGCCTCGCTTATCAATGATGAGGTGCCAAGAATAGCGTCGATGGGCCAGCCAAGAGCAACAAACAAACAGGGCTATGATTTCATACTCCTTGCAGAGCCTCAATTGCTAATCGTCTACTAGGCATTCAGGCGGCTGACCTCGGGTATTGCTTCATGGGACCGCAGTCTTCGGTTCGGGTGACCGGACCAGTTCCACCACGGCGGTCGCTTGGACTACTCATCGGCATCTACTGTAAGATTGGGTCCCACATACTCTAAAAAAAGGAGGTCTTGCACTCATACGTCTATTTTCTATCAAAACCCCATTGCTGAGTGGATATCTAACAACTGGGCTCCATGATGCAATGTCACGTAGACGAGCTATGCTGAGCGAACAGCCGGACAAGTGGCTGGGTGCTCGGACGCCGATCTCGACCTCAAGGTAGCCGCTATCCTCAAGTATAATCTAGAACGTGGAAGGGAATGTCGTCAACCGTCCACCGTCGGTCACGATGACAGTCCCATTGCAATAAGCACCCGCTCTGGAGGCTAGGTACAGGATAGCGCCGCCCATATCCTGCTCGTCTCCAGCTCGCTCGAGCGGTATCATGTCTTTGCCGATTCCACCTTGCTGGATGATCGGAGCCGACATCTCGCTTGGATACACTGAACACAGGTTATTACCGTTTTGTCCACGTGCTTCCCTCGGCTTCTTTCATGCGCGAGGCTAGGGGAAGCGGATGTAAGAGAAAGAAATCACTTACGGCCGGGGCATATGACGTTGGCCCTAATATTCCACTGCGGTAATGCCACGCTCAATTGCTTGATGAGGTGCGTACACGCGGCCTTGCTCTGGCCGTACGCAAACCCACCCGTATTTACCTTGTTGAAACCTCCAATACTGCTCACAGCGACTACTTGGCTCTTCTGCTGCACGTTACCCTGCTTATTGCCGGCGTCCAGGAGCTTGAGGAATGATATGGTGGTGTACCAAACAGCGCTCGTGTTAACGCCGAAGGTGTTGGTGTAGTCCTCGAACGGCACGGAGAGGTTCGCCTCGACGAATTCGTCGAGCGTCGTCTCGGGCTGGGGCCGGATCCCGTACGGCCCGCCGATGCCCGAGTTGCATACTAGGAGGTTAACGAAGCCAGCCTCCTCTTGGATTTGAGAAACCGCTGACTCCAATGACTCCTTGGATGTGACATCGCAGGTCACCGGGACCACATTGGAACCAACCTGCGATGCGGCTTCGTGTAGTGTCTGTAGGCGGCGGCCCAGAATATATACCTTGGAAGCGCCATTTGCAGCGAGGGCTTTGGTTATCATGAGCCCGATTCCTAAGGCGGGTTCGTCAGTAACGATGTTAGATAGGGAGTTGCGGGCTTGGCTGACCTGTGCCACCACCCGTGACGACCGCGACCATATCCTTCACATTGAACAAGTTCTCCGCCCCAAGTGCGGCTGAGTTCGTCTGCGAGGAAGCCATTTCTACTGGTTCTAAAATATACTATACTGTAGATTTACTCAACGATAATCTAGCCCTTCTTATGAGATATGGTAAATAGGGCTAGTATCTTCGATATAACTTCTAGGCGGGTTTAGTAGTTGCCGGATATTAGCCCAGAAGGCTTACTTTAGTAACCGGCGTGATTCGGATTCCTTTCTTAGTCAAATTTGATTAGTAAATGGTGGCCCGATCAGCCGATTAACAACCCTTCTTCCGCGAAGAGCGAGCAACTTCCGTCCGCTGGAGCTGGCACCATTGCATCGGTGCCGGCGATGAAACATCCATTCCGTCGCAGTACCCCTCAGTGGAGCCTAAAGTTTAGACAGCTGCAGCTAGAATGAGACGTGGCGTTAGTGATAAGCCGATGGCTTAGATCTAGTGTCCCCTTATAGGAGCATGCGTGTAATATCAATTATATGGTGGTGCTAAGAGTTGATGAATTCGGTAAGTTATGGAGTAACTAATGCTTAAGGCATATCTTAAGGTAGCTTTAAGTAGGACTTATAATATTATATAAATATATTCGTTATATATATATATAATAATGTTACCGATAAAAAATGTGATATTTTTATCGTTAAAATATATAAGTTTTTAATAATAAAAGAAAATAATAATATAATTATTTCGTTAATAAAAATTTATAATTTTTTAATCTTTTTTATCCTTATTTTTTTATTATAATTAATATTTTTATTAATGTAATTATAATATATTTTTGTTCTTATTTATATTTATATTTCATTTATATTTCATTTTTTATATGATATTTTTTCATTAAACCATTAAAATTTTCGTTAAATTAACGTTTAATATATTATTTAATATATTTATTTTTTAATTTAAAATACTCGATTAAAAACTTATTTCTTACTTTATTAATGTTAATGATATGTCACTTATAAACCTTAAAATTCATTTCTTTTATTCTTAAAAAAAAACGCTTAAATATATTTATTAAAAAAATAAACTTTAAATAATTAATAAATATAATATCATATATTTACTAATATGTTAAGAAATTTAATTTATAAACGAAATAATTAACTCGCTTAATAATATTAAAAAACTTAATAAATTATTAATTTAATTTTTTCTTAAAAATTATTATATTAAAAATGTTATAACTTTTATATAAATATAATAATACTTTTTAATTAATATAAAAAAATATAAATTAATACTTTTAATTATAATATTTTTTAAAGGTTATTAATATTAAAATAATAATATTATAAATGTTAATATAATAAAAAGGGTAAAATTTATCATTTTATATTAAATATATAAAAGATAAAATTAAAGATAAAATTATAAAAGGTTTTAAAGGGGTTTTTTATAATAATTAAAGATTTTATCGAGTTCATTTTATATTAAAAACGAAGTAAACATTTTTTCCATTAATGTTAATTATTAAATAAATAAAAATAATAACGTAAAATAAATTTAACGTAAAAAATAAAATATTTAATTTACCCATTAATTTAAACATAATATATTATTGAATAAAATAATTTAAATCTTTAAAAAGTTTAAAATTTCTTTTAAAATATTATTAAAAATTTAAGGTTTTAATTTAATATAATAATTTTAAAGGGACTTTAACTTATGATTAATAAAACATTAAAAAATATTTTAACTTATTATTTTATAAATTAATTATATTAATTAAAGAATATATTTACCACTTTAACCAATTTATTAATATAAACGTTTAAAACATTATATTTATTTAACGTTTTCGATAAACCAAAAATAATGTTAAAGGTAATGATATAAAATAAATAAAAGGGATTAATAATAAATTAAAAAGAATTATATAAATAATGGTTACGTTAACATAATAATATATATTAAAAATATAAACGTATAAACTTATTAAATTCCTTATAATTAATGATAAATTACGTTAAATAATCACATAAATGGTTATAATTTAAATAATTAAAACCATAGAAATATTCGAAAATCTCGGGGAAATAAATATAAAAAACGTAAAATTTATTTAATATATTAAACTTTTTCCATAAAAACTTATTACGTAAATGATATAATAAATTTAAAATATTTTAAGGATTTAAATAATCATTAACTTTAATAATATTAAAGATTATTTTCTATTTAAGATTAATAAAATATCTAATTTATATTTTCATATAAAATTCTAGGTTAATTTATATTAATACCACATTTTTAAACGATAATTAAATATTATTATCATTATGGGAGGGATAAATAATTAAATGGATAATTAACATAATATTTTTAAAAAATGTTTATATATTTATGATATTTTAATAAATAAATAAGGATTAATGTTTATTAACATTATTAAAGAATATTTCTAAACTACCAAAGATATTAAGAAATATATTATTAAGATTTATCTTTAAATAAAATAAAACATTAAGAATAATATATAATTTTCTTGGTTTATAAAAAATGATAATGATAAAATGATTAATATATTCCATAATTTTAATAAATTAAAAGTTTTTATTATTTAGAATTATTAAGTTAATTATATTTAAATATTTTACCATATTAATAATTATTTTATGATTAATGAAAACAATTATATAATTTTCCGTAATGGAAATTTAATATTTAATTTTCTTAAACGTTTAAATAAAATTTAATACCTTTATCTCAATAAATTAATAACGTTTTTTAACGGTTATTAAAATACGAAATAAAAACATAATTAACTCAATAATGATATAAAGTAAATATATATAAATGTTGTTATCTTTAATAATTTTAAGTAAAGTGTTTTTTTTAACATGATAAATAATAACTTTAATGTTATTTTTAAAAACGTTAAAATTAATGAAAAAGGTTTTACTTTAATTAAAATAAATAAAGATAATATATTTAATTAAAATATCCTTAATAATAATAAATAAAGTTTTTTTTAATATTAATGGGTTAATTTATCATAATGTTAATAACTTAACATTTATAATTTTATTTAAATTAACCGTGGTAATTATTAACTTTTAATAATATAAGTTTACGTTTTTCTAATATATCCATTAATTAAACATATTAAAGAACATTATTATATATATAATTAACGAGTTTAATAAAATACTTTAAATCTTTTAATATATACGAGAATTTTAACTTTTTAATAACGATAAAACATTTTTTTATAATAAATAAATTAAATAAATTAATAAGTTTATTTAATATTATAACATTAAGGAAATTTATAAATAATTTAAAAAGGTTAATTAAGATATTTCTTTTTTATAAAACTGAAAAAATTTATATAAAGTCTCGAATATAATTTTTAAGGTTAATAGAAATAATAATAATATTATTATAATAATAATTTATTAATAGAATTAACTTAAAAATTATATCTATTTAACGTTAAATATATAAATTATTATTCTTATATTTTATAATAAAATAATTAAAGATATATTATTTTTTAATTATGGTAATAATTAATATTTATCTTATAAATGGATAAATATATCATTAATAATAAAAAGAAATAACATTAAAAATTATAATATAAAATATATCATTAACTTTTATTAATATAAATTCTTATAACTTTATTAAATAAATATTATTAAATTATATGTTATTAAAAGTTTTAATATTTATAACCATTTTTCTTTTCCATATTATTTTAACTTTTAATGTTAATTAAAGTTTAAAGGTTAAACTTAAAATAATGAAAAGGGAAATAATTATTTTATCATCTTTAAGTTTAAAAATATTTCGTTAAACCATAAAAATTAACATGGAAAATAAAATAAATTAATGGTTATAAAATATTCATTTTTTATCCATTAAATTAATAATGATATCGTTAATGACCTTTTAATTTTTAATATTAACCATATAATATTAACATTTCTTTAAAATCATTTATTTTTATTTAGATTTAAAGTTAAACATTAATAATTTTTTTTTAACACTTTTATAAATCTTTTATCTTTAAAAACATTAAAGAATTTAAAGATGATAAAATAAAAGCGACGGAATGTTTAAAAGTTAAATCTTCTTTTATAAATAATTATGTTATTAAAATATTATTTAAAATTTAAAGTATAAATAATAATAAAATCCATAAATAATTTAAATAAACATTTATTAATTAAATCTTTCTTATGCGGTTTATATAACGTTAATTTTAACGTATAGTTATCATTAACATAAAATCCATTAATACTTTAATTTATAAGAATTATATAATTTATTAAAGTATTTTTAAATATAAAAATAAAGGAAGTTATATTATTCCGGACGATTATTTAACGTATATAATTATTAATTATTAAGATATAATATAAAATGTCGTTAAAGGAAAGTTTAAAAAATAAATCTTATTTAAAACACATTTTATAAATAATATTAACAAATTAATAAATAAATGAAAAAATGATAATATTTTTAACGATAAAAACGTAAATTTAATCTTATGTTTTATAATTTAACATAATTAATATAAGAATGATAATTCGATAAAATTAAATAATAACCATTTTTTTTAATAATAAAATATTAATATGTTTTACATTAAATATATTTATGTTAATTAATATATATATATTAAAGTTAAAAATTAAGGTAATTTTACGTAAAAATGTGACGATAATAAAGTAACTATTATATAAACCTTTAAAATAAAACTAAATGATAATATATTTATTCACGATAATTTAATTTTAAAATATATTTTTAATAAATATTAAAATAAACCGTTTGTAAATTTTAACGAAAAGGTAATGTTTTTAAATTTATACCTTATTTACTAAAGTTTTAATATAATCAATATTATTATAAATGTTTTTTTTATGTTTTAATTTAATCGATGTTATAATAAAAAACTTAAAATAAATATATGTCTTATATATAAAATTTATGTTAATATTAAAGTTTAAATTAATATCGGAATTAATAATTAAAATTTGAGATTTTATGTTAAAAATATGTTAAAATAATTCCATTAATGTCATTAATGAAATAAATATAAAGGTTAAATTAAATATAAATAATATTTCCATTTTATTATTAATATAATACATTTTAACATAAATGAGATTAAAATAAACCATAATTTATGCCATTTCGACATTAACATTTTTTATAATAACCATTAATAATTCATTATTTAAACCGATATTATTAAAAATATAAAACGTTAAAAAAATAAATATTACCGGCATATAAAATATAACTTAAATAAGTTTTTATTAAACATAAATAATATTATCATGAAAATAAAATATATAAAAGATAAATATTACCGACATAACAAATATAATTAAGGTATATTTTTATTAAACATAGTTAAAAAGATAATTCTTAATGAGGAATCGTTTTTCATAAACTTTATAAATAAATTAACGATAATATAAAAAGGTTATAAAGTTAATAATTTTACCATTATTTTAATAATTTTCATTGTTATTTTATTAAATATTTTCCTTAATTATAAATGGTTAAAAATCATCAAGAATATTATTATAAAAATAAAAGTTAAAACTTTAACCATAAAAAACATTAAAATCTTTAAATTGAAAATTAATTAAAGCTTAATTAAATAATGGTTCATCCTCTTTATTACTTTAATAAACATGTTTTATAACTAATTATTTATATACCCCTTGATTTTTATTCTAATTATTATATTAAAGAAGTTAAATTAAATAATTTTAACCATAATTTTAAAGAAATTAACCACAATTTTAAAGGGTTTAATCATTAGGTTATTAAATAAATTAAATAAAGTGTTATTATTAAAGTTATTAAGGACGGTATAAAATAAAAAATTTTTAAAAAATAATCCCATAACCATTATTATAAACGAGATAATATAATAAACGTAAATTATAATTTCAATTTTACCCATTATTATAATTTTATTTTTATTAATTACTTATTAGATTAATATGGTTTTAATTAAGTTAATATTAAAAAAAAGGCTTATTTTATTTACCATAAATATAAAAGTTAATGTTTTATTATTTTAAATATATAATTATAACTTTAATTATTAAAATGTTTTCCTAATTATTAAACATTTTCATAAATTATTATAAAGTTATTTCATTTATTAATTTAATTAATTATTATTAAATCTAAAAATTAAAAGTTTTAAAAATATAATTAAACTAGTTTAAAAGCGATATATTTAACGTTTTAACATTATAAATAACGTTATTAATAAAAAAACGTAAGTTTCGATTATTTTTTAAATTTATAAATATAAATAATTTCTCTTTAAAGTCATGGAATATTTAACTTACCATTTTCTTAAATCTTTTAATAAAACATTTATAAATAAATGTTATTAAATTTTAATTAAAGTTTTACTTTTTTTTATCGGTTAATTCGTTTAATTAATTAATTATAATATATTATAAATATTAAGATTATATTATTTTAATTATAACATTATCATAAATTAATACCACCTTTTTAAACCGGTTAATAAAAATATAAACATTTATATAAATGATATATTTATTAAAAGAAATGATATTAACTTATTATAAATCAAACTTTTTTAAATTGAAAAAACTTATTATTTTAAGTATTAAAGAAATAACGTATTTAATATAAAAAAGATTATTATTATATTCATGTTATAATATTTTTTATTTAATGATAATAAAAGTTTTAATGATAATTTCCATAATATTATATTAAATAATTAATTATATTATAAGTTAAACATTATTTATTAAAGATTAAATTAAAAGATTAAAATTGTTAATTAAAGTATTAAAATTATTAATAAAAGAATTAAAGTTCTTAATAATAATAATAAAATTTTTATTAATAAGAATAAAATTTACCAATTTTATTATATTATTTAAACTTAATAAATGATTTAATAATAAATTTAATTAAATATCATTATAAATTTAAACTTACTTAACTTTAATTAACTCCGAAATATCTGATTAAATTAATAAAATAAATAATAATATTTAAGAAAATAAAATATTAAATAAAATTAAATTAGTTAAAGAATTAATTAAGTTAAAAAAAAAATCCGGTAAAAAATATAAAATAAAATTATTAATAATTTCCATTCTTAAAGATAATTAAAGAATAAAAGAAATATTAACATCTTTTATACTTAATTTAAAAAAGTTAAAAGATTAATTAATTAACTTTAATAAAAATAAATAACTTATTAAAGATAAATTATTAAAGTTAAATTAATATAAATGTTTAAACATTAATGGCTTAAACTTAAATAATTAAACAAACCATTAAAACGTCTTAAAGTTGTTATTTTTTTAATTATAAGAGAATAAAGGAAAAATGGGACATAAATATCTTATTTTAAACATTAATAAACTAATTAATAATTTATAAAATAAAGTAAAAATAAATAATTAAATAATTAAAGAAGTTAAAAATATCGGTTTATTAATATTAATATATTTATATAATATATATATTTAAGAATATTTTTATCGTTATTATTTAAAGAAGATCTTTTTAAATTTTATCTTTAATTCCACTTATTTAATTAAATATTTTATAATGTTAATAATAAATTTTATATTATTGGAAAGAATAATTTATATAAAATTAAAATTACATTATTTAATAACTTTAATATTAAAATAACTAATAGTAAAAAATTAAATTAATTATTATATTAAAAGTTAAATCTTTAAAATTAATATTAATATAAATAATTTATTTTTAAAGTTATTAATTTAAATCGTAACTATAAATATTAATATATTTAAAAAGATTAATAAATATATTATAAATATGGTAAAAATGTGAAAAAATATGTTAAAAATGTAATTAAATTAAATAATTATAAAATAAATTATAATAATATTAAAATATAAATAAAAAAAAGTTATTTAATTAAAAAATAAAAATATTTCTTAAAATAATGGGAATAAAAAGATTTTTAATCGTTTATATAATGAAAAATAATAATTAATTATTTACATAATTATTTAAAAAATAATATAATAAATATGAATAATTTACCGGTTAAAAAATGAAAAATATAAATAATTCTTTATATAAAAAATAAGTAATAATAAAAATTAAATAAATAAATATTTTAATAATTTTTAAAAGAATAAAATTATTAATATAATATTAATTATATAATAATGTTAAAAGTTAATAAATTCGATAAATTATAAAATAATTAATATTTAAAACATATTTTAAAGTAACTTTAAATAAAACCCACAATATTATGTAAGCATATTCGTCATATGCATATATGACAATGCGTCCCTTCTTCGAGAAAGTCTCTATATAAGTGGATATGTTAAAGATTACACGCAAGAAGTTAAGGATGCTTACTATGCGGTATCTTGTTTTGGAGTTGTGGTAAATATCGATAAAGTCGCATTCTCGATTACGAAAGGAGCATCGTCAAGGCCCTCGTCGATTTTCTCATTAGCTGCATTTGTTGTTGATACTCCTTGTTTCATAGAATGCGATTGATGCATAATAACTGAATAGATAGCCGTATACAGCAATAAATCCAATTACCGAGTCTTACTATCCAAAAATTTCCAGCTTTAAGAATTTGTTCAACTATTCTTCAATAACTAAGCGCAATATTTATACGTCGCCCGACATGCCGAAACGGAAACGGAATCACGAGCCCAGCCTCGAGGAGAAGCTGACGCAATGGCACAAGGAATTGGCGCGGGGAATGAAGACGGCGAAAGGCTTCGAGCGCCAGCGGCTGAGCAAGCGCATCCGCGAGGCACAGGCCAAGAACGAAGTAGACAAGGTGACGAGGCTCGAGAGGGAGGTTGCCGTGCTCAAGGTATGCGCCAGTAGCTAGCAAAGACGAGTTTCAAATTGAGCTAACGTGCGGCATCTTCGCCTTCCAGAGTCTTGATCTCCAACAAGCGGCGCATGCGCATCTCTGCTCGTCGCTCCTGAAAATCAAGGGCGTCGCCGACTCCCCCAAGCTTCCCGCCGACCTCGTGAAACCCGTGCCGAAACCCGAAGGCTTGTCCGAGGAGGAAAAGGCTGCGCTGCACAATGTGACGAGCGCGCTTTGCAACCGCAAGCAGGTTCACGATATCACCAAGGAGGCTATCATGGGCACATGCATTGCGCTGAGGGTCCCTATGCCAGAGAAAATGAAGAAAGGAGGGAAGGGCAAAAAGGACAAGACCGATGGAAGGGCAGATAAGGAAGAGCAAGCCGACGATAGGGACAATATTGCGAAGGCTGGTGGAAAGGAAGACGAAGACGAGGAGGATCAGTCTGAGGATGAGGAAGAGGAGCCAGAGCCCGTCCTCCTGAAAAGGAAGCGGGATACAGCTGCGGGAGACGAGGAGGAAGAGCTCGATAGCGATGAGGACGATAGGCCTTCAGATGACGAAGTGTTCGAGGGGTTCTCAGACAGTGATGCAGAAGAGCGCGTGTGGTCGAGGTACGACGACTTTGTGGTAGGCTCTAGCAGTGACGACGAGTCGGACGAAGACGACATAAGCGAGGAAGACGAACTTGCTCCAGATAGTAGGGCAAGGTCGGTCCGAAAAGCCACGACTGCCGATGACATATCTATATCGTCTGCGGAGGAGTCCGAGTCGGAAGGGGAGGACGACTTAGAGATATCAGGAAGTGAGAGCTCCACATCTACCTCTCTACCGCCTTCTAAAAAGAAGAAAACCGCCAAAACTGGCCCCGTCTTGGCCGGCAACTCGGCCTTCCTACCTACACTGATGGGAGGCTACATATCAGGCTCTGAATCTGAGGCATCTGACATCGACGTTGGTCCTCCGCGGAAGAACCGACGGGGCCAGCGAGCGCGCCAGGCTATTTGGGAGAAGAAGTACAAGGAAAAAGCCAAGCACGTACAGAAGCAGCAGAAGGTGAAAGGGAGAGATCAGGGGTGGGATATGAGACGAGGTGCAGTGGGTGATGATGAGGAAGGGCCCAATAAACCCTGGAAGAAGGGCATTCGGAATCCCTTTGATAATAAACACGTCCACCCCGAGCGTCAGCGGCAGATGCAAGGTGGAAGTCAAGAGGTTGACAGGAGAAATCAAACAGCAGAGAAACCGAAGCCCAAGGCTGCCCCAAAGAGAGATGATACTGGCCCCTTACACCCGAGCTGGGCTGCGGCTAAGAAAGCTAAGGAGCAGAAAGTTGAATTTCAGGGGCGCAAGGTCGTGTTTGATTAGATCTAGATACCACGTTAGTAAATCACCAAAATTACTTGTTCGGCAAGTCAAATGGATTGTTGAAAATCGTCGATTGTGTAGGTCCTCAAGCTACTGATTACGCGCAACCGCCATCAGAATAGTATCAGACTCCAGATCAGCAAAATCTTCGCATACTCAAGCCACGCCTACCACCAATGCATTTCGCAAACCATTGTATCACGCAAACTCTAGCCCTCCCCCCTTGCCCCCAAGATGTTGATCCTGGTATACAAGGTACCAGAACGTCTCAGGTATTCTAAGCGATGATAACAAATCCATCGCCAATACTAACCCAACCCCTAAAACCAACGCAAAATGTTAATCCCAATCCTTTATCGTGATACTCTAGTAGCAAAAGAATCAGCTTGGTGTAATATAAGTTAGAATGTGACCCAAGCAAGGAGAGTACTTCGGCGGTGTAGATTAGATGTGAATACGGAATTCTTCCAGAGATTCGAGACGGGCTCGCCCCAAGCTTCCCAAAGGTGGCAAGATAGTTAATACCCCTAGAGAGAGTGATTATAAGAATTTGTAGTGTGGCGTGTAACTTGAAACCAAGTATGAAGAAGTGTAAGTCAGTCCAATTCTAGAAAGTGAATAGAAAGAGGATGACCCAAGGTTGGATGATTCGAAAATTCAACGAGAACTCGAAAACTTAGATAGCGCGTCCATCAGACGGCTGATCTAATGATACGACGATGCGTCAATCAAATGTTCAATGCGTGGATAGAGAGGTATTCTCTTCCTAAGCACGACCACGCCTAGGGCGCTTCGCTGGGGGTCCATCGCTATCATCAGACTCAATACTGGCGTTGCTCGAGCGCTTGGAGGAGAAAGAATGCACCCCTGCACTATTACGAAGGCTGGGGTAGAGGTCAGAGTCAGATTCATCATCGCTGCCGGGAGGAGTCTCTTCGTCGATAAATCTCGTGTCGTCAAAATCATCGTCTGGATCGGCATTTTCCTCACCATCTTTGTTATCAGGCATGGTCAAGTCGATGGCCATGTCACTGGGCTCAGTCTTGACTGACGGAGTTGGTGGGCGGGACTGAACGAAAAGCGATGATTCTGTATCATCATCTTCGTCGTCGTCGCCAGTAAGATCTATGATTATCCGATTTGAAGACTCGGCGCCAGCCAGGTCCGAAAGTTGTCGCAAGAGCGGGTTGTTGCTCTGACCAGATCCACCTAACATTCGGGCATTAGCTGCTCCATTGGCATCATCTTGACCGGCTCCCATTCGCTCCAAGGGATCACCGGCCGAACCGGAGCCAGAGCTGACGAAGAGGTTACTTGATCTGTCATCATCGTCAATATCCATTCTAGTAGTATCATCGTCACGTTGTTGTGGTGAAAGATCATGAGGTTGTTGAGAGGAACTAACTGGTAGAGTTGGAATAGCTGGAGCCCCGTACGGCCAGTCGCCGTCGTCATTATCACTATTTGGCTCTGTATCAACATCGGAGCCTGCGTTAGAGTCGCTGTCGCTGTGATCATCGTTACGAGGACGATTCTGGCGGTTGGGGATCTGTCTGGGCTGGGCCTTGCGATTTCTATCGTCGTCCGAGTCGCTATCGCCGCTCGTGTCATCGTTGCTCATATCCTCGTTAGAAGATTCGCTTGTCTCCGAACCGTACACCATTCCGCCTAAGATAGGAGACTCGTCATAGAAAGTTTTGATGATTTGTATGTCTTGATCGGAAGGGATCCAGTCTTCAAGACCCGCCAGCGGCTGTAGGTTCTCCAGCTCACTCTCGAGGGCAAGCTGGCGTTGCTTGGGGATTGTCACTACAGTATTAATGTCTTTAAGAAAAGACCAATCCCTAATCTCCTGGCGATGTTGAGTACCATCTCGCTCCTTGAAGCGAACCCATTTCATGCCCCGTAGCTGGTAAATATAATCCATGCCTTGGACCGTACGCATCGACCGGTATCTGCGGAATTGAGGCTGCTTAGCAGTACGCTGCATCATGGTCTTGAATGGATCAAATTTCACGTTCGAGGCTTTGAATGGGTATTCGTCATCATCAGACCCATCGCCATTGCCGTGGTGAGCTCCATGACGAGCCCAATAGCTTTCGAATCCCTTATCGTTCAATTCCTCGACGTCAGAGGGCTCCCCATCGGATTGATCCTCGTAAGCATTAGGATTGAGACGCCTCTTCCTTGGCTTTTCATACTTCCGTCTCATTCTATCCTTAGGGCACTCTTGAATGTGAACTACCAGGGTGCGAAGACGTCTCATTTTGGTAAACCACGCCAGACCAAGTGAACGGCGTGAGATTCTCGATCCGTGTCGAGGCATCAAAGCACCATGCCACATCAGTTCAACATTTACTAGCCTCTCAACACGAGCACGGCCGATGCCATTGCAGAAGCGATGCCATTCCCCAAGTGAGCTGAAAGCAAAGGTGTTTGCTCCGTAGAAAGCGTGGACGCCAATGAAATACCAACGCTTGCAGACCAGTAGAGCCTTGAGCACATCATTAGGCCTCTTTGCTAGTAATATTTGGCATGGAGATGTACCGAAATGAAATCTGGCTGGCAGCTGACTGCAACCATCTTCGTCCTCTTCTGGGAAGTCTTCTGGTGGGTTTGAAGGGTCCAGCCGGGACAGGCAATGGATGAGAGAGCGCTTGACAAACACCCGGTTGAAAATCTTCACCTGAATCTCAAGAGGAAGTCGCTCGAAGGGAAAAGGGCGCCATTCCAGTAAGTGTAGCGAAACCGGCTGGAGTCTGAAGAATCTGCTGGGCAGAATGATGTTTAAAAACAAACGACTATTTAGGTAGTCAATCTCAGCTGCGTTACGTCTATGCCGTGCCTTAACTATCTCGTTCTGAAGATGGAAATCAGGATGAAACACAGTCAACTTTTGCGCCATATTTTCCTGCTTGCAACACGTGCGGTAGACTTCTTCATAAGACACGCTCTTATTGTCAAATAGATGTGCTCTGAGCAAGTGACTCCATGGCTATAACTGAATGTCAGCATGTCCTTATATGAAAAAGGAGCAAGAAAGAGTCATATACCGTCTGTCGTGGTCCAGGAATAATTCCGAGTTGGATCTTGAAGTTCTTGATGACTTGCTCGTTCTTCCGGATTTTCCGATTAAGCTCCCACTTCACTTTTCTATTCTTTCGGCGATCCTCTTTAATAAACTCAGTAAGCATCTTTACGATAATAGTTAATTCGGCATGTTTGTTCTCAAGTATTAAACTGTCGTGACCATGGTGTTCCTCGTCGTAATCAGAAAAGGACGACAAGCCGTCGAGGACGCTTGGAGCGACAGACGAGTCATCATCATCTAAAACCAATTAATTTATTCCCTTAAGTGAGTGTATGATAACTCACCGGTGTAGTCATCGTCATCTTCATCGTCCCCCGAGTCAAAACCTTGGGCAGCGTGTCGGACAACGGCATCGTTTGCTGCCTCCATTTGCTCATCATCATGGGCGTCGCCCTCAGCACTGTAGTTTACAGGAGGCATCTTGACGAAAAGTAATGGTGGATCGAGGAACTATATAGTTGAATGCTGTAGAAGATAACGCGAATTGAACTAACTTGGGAGCATTCAGTTCCCGATATCTCAAGCGTGCAGGTTGAAGTTAACGCTCTTCAAGGGGAAACTACGTAAGTAAGTCGGTTACCAGATAAGATGGTATAGCAGGCAGATGGAGAGGTAAATGAATGAAGGGGAAGTTGAGGCTGAAATTGGGTTAAGAGCGAGGTATAACCGTGTTGTAAGCTATAATGCGTCAACACTCAAGAAGTATTTGTAATATGAGAGGTATGGAATGAAGATGTTGAAATCAAGATAATTAGATCATAGAATAGACCTTGATGAGATTAGAGAGACTATGGGAAGGTATGGCCATAATAGTACGTTCCGAAGAAAGAACGTTTCAATATCAATGTACGAGGGCAACTACATAAAGTCCCAAGGCGCTTACATGCTAGATGTGACTTCTGAGAGTGATTGAGAGTGTTTCGTGGGGACTGTGTGAGCGTTGAAGGCTGGAAACATGGGAAGAGAGAAGTAGCAAGGGAATTCAATATGGGTTACTTACTAGGCGGATCGATCGTGGCTTTGGACAGTGATCTGCTGCAATTAGTGTCTGTGAAGATGTGTAAGTTTGATGATCTCGTATTGTGCTTTAATAGGTAGTGGGTGTATGTATGAGTGGTTCGAGAGGGAGTGGATGCCAGAGAAAAGGTGAAGAGTGAAGGGGAAGGAGGTGTGGAGAAAGAAATACTACATTGTATGTTACCAGGTTTAGAAGATGAGGGGTCCAGTTGAATATATCCTCACCAGATTCAGGTTATCTGGCTGATGCGGTGGCCGCGGTGACGATTATATGGCGAAATGGAAGGAGATGATCAACTAGAAGGAAGAAGGGATACTTCCAGTTTAGATGTTATGTACGAGTAAGAGAGGCATGAAGGAATAGAGAGTAGGTATCGAGAGAAGAGGTAGGTTGGGAGATCAAGGGCGTTGGAGTAAATAATAAACGAAGTCGACGGTGACTACATGTATGGGATCAATTTAAGGGTAACGGCTTCCAAATGTCAGATCTGGAGCTACCTTACATGTAGGTGGATAGCTCTTTCAAGTAGGCAGATATGGGGAAAGTAATATCAAGGTGAGAAGCAGGGTCAAGTGAAGAGGAGATTGCGAGAGAACATACATACTAGATACCTTGGGTTGTACTTCAGGATGCATTGCTGCTCCGCTGAGGTTTCTGGGGTTGGAATGAGCCGATACGATGAATTGAAGATTTGAGGAAGGATTTTCTATGTTGTAATCGACAAGAGAAGCACTCGACGAGGATAGGAGGTTCTTCTATGAAGATTGGGGGTGTGCCTTTTCAATGAGGAGGGAGGGAATGTTATGAATTTACGGATTCCGGGCTTGGAACGAGAAAACAAGTAACCAAGGTTTGCTTGTAAGCGTAAGAGCCTCTAGGCAGGTACCATACGGTCAATGGAACCAGGCGTTACCTTGGGTACCTAGGTATTTAGGTAGCGGTTTTGAGGGAAATGGTGTCAATTTAGGATGCTGAAGGTTGAAGTTGAACGTTGTTCAACTAAACTATCGGGGGAAAGAGTAATCTCAAGGGATATCATCAACTCAACGACGATGCGGCGGAAGAAGCAGGGACGTGGTCATACATCGAAGAAAGCGCGTGCCAGGCATCTGTTCTATGGACGAAGGTCTCTCCTTCACAGCCAATATACAACCCGCTAATCTATCAGAAGATATCAACGCCCTGGTATTCTCATCTAGGATGGTGGGGAGGTCTATATTCCCTTCATTGATCGGAAGAAGTCCTGTGGGTGGAGGTAGAGTTAGTGTCTGGTCCAATGAACAAAATACGGGAAGGAAATCTGGGTTCTTACCATCACACCTGTGAAAACCACTAGTAGAATACCTCCTCCCGGTCCAAGTCTTAGGACCTTGGGCAAGAAACCCTTGTACAGGGCACCGAAGCCTTCCTCCTTCATCACGGTTGCGCAAGCACCCCAAGCCCAGTTGTACTTGGGAATTTGGCCTGGGACCTTTGGGCTGTTTTGGATACGCGACTTAACGACGTCCATCGGCGTGTTGAGGATCGTGCCGACTGTGCCACCAACGGAGCCTGAGATTAGGCCGTTGACGATCTCGCCTTTCTTGGTTTCGGCCTTTGGCAGGAGCTCCTTGACCTGGAAGATGCAGCCGAAGTAACCGGCATTCCAGAGTATATGGCGCCACATGGTGCTCTCGAGGCCATTGTACATGGCCAAAACGCCCTCGTTCTTGATTGTCTTCGCTACAACGTCGATCATGCCGGTATATTTACCGGCTGAAGCCTTGTCCTGGAGGCGAATCTTGACTAACTCGAAAGGCACAACGACGAAGGACTCGGTGGCTCCGGCAGACGCACCGGTTAGAATAGAGAGAGATTGGTTCATCTTCTCAGCGCCGAAGGCTTTGCGGTAGAATTTACCCCATTCATCGTTGGCGGCGAACTTGGTGGCACGCTTGGGGGCTTCCATGAGAATGGGGGCGGTGATGCCTCTATATAATCTCGAGAACCTATGCTCCGGGTAAGCCTGGGTTCTCCAGTTCCAGGCGATCACCATACCCTTCATTTCGGACGATTTTTTGAAAGCAGTCCAGCATGCCGTTGTAAGAGTCTGCGCCAGTTCCCTTGCCTGTTTGGAGTTGTCTGTCGCGCTGTAAGTTTCGGCACATCTAATCGCTGGTCGAATTGTTGCTCACACTCGAGTCTTCACAACATCCAAAGGGTACCTAGTCGATGTCAACGGAGCGCACGCGACACACTCAAGCGGGGTGGATTATACATGGTTAGGATCTGACGGGAACAAAACATTAGCCTCTTGTTCCTATGCGCGGGGGACTTGAGTTCACTACTTACCTCGGAGATGCCAGCGACGGCACCTAGGTAAATTGTTAGTCCATATTGTCTAGCCGTCGGCGAGATAAGGGCGACGCTGCGACTAACCTGCGGCGAAGGTGTATATGAAAGGTAACGGTTTATCTTGCGACATCTTGGGCGAGCTTGACCTCTGGGAGATGGTGAATGACCTGGGTAAGAGCTCAATTCGAAATAGAAGACGGGCAGCGAGCGAATACTTATCCGGCGGTTACTGGCGGGTATGTGATTTTGAGAAAGCGACGTTCGAATTATAATTTGCGATGTAATTTGCGATGACGGCGCATAGTTGAATCGCACTAAGAACGCTGTAGCGCCCGAGTGCCAGAGTGCCCGCCGGATCGGAGTTATCAGGGGACCCCACATCGCGTAACCCCAAAGTGCACAGGCCATAATTAATCCGTTCTGCCCGTTTTAGTAACATTTACCCGTTAATATTACGTACCCCTATGCTAGGATGGATCTCGGGGACCCTGAAAGATCTATAACTTTCAAATAATCGCATCTTAAACGTCAAAAGCGGAAACCTGTAAAGGCATATGTATTACATAGACACGTTAGGTAGGTATCGCTAATAGTGAGAGTGTGTTGGAACTGGTTCCCCAATTCTTTTACCTTTGAGGTTCACTCTATGCCTTAGATTGTAACATGTCGGAACTGTACCTAATGAAGCCTATGCGATCATGGGAGACTTGAAACTACCCACTTCAACTACATATAAACGGAAGGATGGCACGAGACGTGATTTTCGTGGTGCGTATGGATGTTTTCCATGGTATAAGGTAAATACTTAATAAGTCTATCAGAAAGACCCTTTAGGATTGGGGTTGTTATGAGATATTTACATGTAGGCTGCGTGCTATTAGATTTACAAAGCAACGATAGGATATGTGAATTAAGTATCTCTAATAGATAGGCATTGCTCACATAATTCCCATATACCAATTGAAATAAAACTAATTGTTTTCTGCTTCTTAGAGATATATACGAGTGATTAACCTCATTTTATAAACACCCGATATGAGGTATAACACTCGACTATGGATTTGATTATGATGGGCTAACTGAGAATAGGAGGTTACCGTGAGTTTGTATGGGCTACACCTATGACGAAGATATAGAAGGAGAGGACTAGAACATGGGCAATCGGGACCTGTTTCAAAAAGACGTAGCTACGTCGAATGCGTTTCTCGGGATAAATTCCTATTCGTAGCCCTATAGCTAAGGCTGAGGCTCACCGCTATTGCCTGTTCGTCCAGTGCCGAGTATAGCGAGGATCAGGACGCGAGCTGGGGGAAACTCGTGGGGGACGTGCATGGTAACTCCACAGCGTTTTAATGTCTTGCAGAAGCGCGAAGCAATAGCTTGCATTCGGCTATAGACATGATCTTTGCTACCTACGTGCACCTAAATTTATTGGCTTTGATAGAACTTGGTTTGCCTGTGTAATTTACAATGGCTTTGAATCTACATAATGTAATACCTGCCCAGGTATGTAGCGAGGTCTACTATGAATACATGTATGGAAGCGTGCGTTGAGGATTGGATGGAGCTGCCTTACTGTAGAATCAGTGGGTGCCTTTAGCACATGACGGCGCCGGGTAAGTGCAACCGTGATGCCCTGACGATTTGCCATGCTCTTTCGGAACGAGCTATGATTGGACGATTAGCACACCTCCGACGACCCGGCCTTTAGTTGCAGCAGTCGCGGGGTCTTGGGGGGCGCGCACAAACCATTGATAGCTTTCGTCTTGTACCCTATCTACGTATCTCTCTCTGCCTATCTTCAATTTCCCATTTCCATTTTGGCCACATAACCCTAATAAAGCTCGATTCTTGTAAGGCTTCATCCCAGACGACTCCAGTACGTGAATCTTTGGCCGACTTTGACGAATCGCTCTCCTACCAAGCCTCTCGTAAGCGACTATCCCTCACGCTACATACGTCGTTGTGATTGAACCCGTCACCCTCGCCTCCTCGCTACCTAGAATTAAATCGATATAACTTATCCATCGCGTCCAAACCATACTATAGACCTGTCCGACACATATCTAAGGACCTTTTCCGTATCAGCCGCAGCGAAGCAGACCCCGACCTACTCGCTTGTAATCCTCCGTAGCGAACACTCCTACAGTCAGACCTAGCGCAGACATCGCCAAATCGCGAGTTCCGATTGTATACCGTAGCGGGATAACTCCTCCCGATACCTTGTCAAGTCGAAGCGCTTCCAATCGCACCTTTAAACAGGCCGTGATCCCCTGAGACTCACAGCGAGGTGCAGTTGAAGTGCTTTGAACGACACCCCATCGTACACACATGAGTCATCTACTTTGGAAATACTACTGGGAAAATGATGTCGACAAATTCCGTCGACTGCTGGCTCCCGCCGGCTATTCCCAGAATCCATCCAAGAGCCCTGGTACGGGAGTAGGAAGCCCTGGCGCATTCGGAAGCTCTCCGCGACTCGCCGCCAAATCGCGAAAGGCTTACGGCTTTGGTGCTACCGTTGTCGCGTCCAAGAGCGGGAACAACCTCGGGAAGAGTGAGATCAATCATCGCGATCATTCGGGTCTGACTATCCTCCTGCGAGCCGCCTCATCCACTTCCCCCAATGCTATTTTGTTCGTCGAAGCTCTACTCGATCACCCTGCGATTGATATCTATGTCCAGGACTATGAGAGTGGTTGGAATGCTCTCCACAGGGCGCTGTATAATGGAAACATCTCGATTGCGCGATTACTACTCGAGAAAGAACGTGGAGATTTAACAGGCTCACTCGGCGGCGCTCCTGTAACCAGGGTGGGGCATTTAATCAAGACAAAGGACCATGAAGGGAACAGTCCCTTTGACGTATACAACGCCACTATTGCCCTGCGAACTCTGAAGGTTTCGGAAGATCGTGCCAACTTGGAAGATGATGGGTCGGATACTGACGAAGGATCAAGCGGTGAAGATGTTAGGTTAGAAGTCATATTAGCTGGATTTGAAAAGGATGTCTCGCTAACATACTGTCTAGGCATCATGTTAGATCCGTCGGCCTGGGTGAAGAAGTCTTCACATTTGGCAGCAACAACAATTTCACCCTTGGCCTCGGTGATGAAGATGACCGGCAGTTCCCTGAGCGCATCTATTTAAAACGACCGGATCATCTAATCCAGCGTTTCTATGACCAATACCTTGAGGAAAAGAAGCGCCAGTCGGACGTAGAGGATTCCATGTCTCACGATTTATCGGATATTCCCACTTTAATTCAGAATCGGCCTTTGATAATTCAGGATGTCGTGCTCTCTAAGCTGCATAGCGCTGTCCTTACGACCGATCCAATATCCAATCTGTATGTTTGTGGAGTTGGGCGTGGTGGCCGTCTAGGTCTTGGTGACGAGAATACTAGATTCAATTTTATGCCTGTTCAGGGTGGCCTATCTGACAAGAAAGTTATTCAAATCTCTCTTGGTCAGAATCATTCAATGGCCGTAACTAGTACCGGAGAACTTTGGACCTGGGGGTTAAATACGTATTCACAACTTGGATTTCCCTTGCCTTCACCGTCAAAACCCGACGAGGAGCCAATGAGTTCAACGCCTCGACAGGTATTTGGTCCATTAAAGAAGGAGTTCATAGTTGGAGCAGCTGCCTCTGCCATCCATTCCGTGGCACACACGGGGTCCTCTTTGTTCTGCTGGGGAAAGAATATCGGCCAACTTGCCTTGATGGATGCGGATTCGAGGTCCCTCGAGGTTCAAGCTATCCCCAGGCGAGTTGCTGCGACCCTGCTATCGAGTCACTCTTCAATCGTCATGGTATCTGCCATCGAGAAGGCGACTTCTTGTCTATTCGAAGACCACACGGTCTGCGTCTTTACCAGCTACGGCTATAACATGATTAAGTTTCCTACGTATGATCCTTTCACCAACTCGCCGCTCCAACGCTCAGCGCAACTCTCCACGTCCTCTCGCTATGACCCTGGCCGTCGAGAGATACACCATATTACCTCTGGCGGGGAGACTATAGCGGCAGTTACAGGAAGTGGCGACCTCTTCACAATGGCGGTCAACCACAAATTTGATGGCAATCAGCCTGCTACCTCAACGACGAATCCGTCGAAGATCAAGGATGCCGTGACGATACCTCAATGTATCTGGAGTTCTAAAAAGGATGGCGTCAAGTCTGTCACCGTTGGAGAGAATGGTTCCGTTATGCTCTCTACGCAATCAGGGGCAGTCTGGCGTCGCATCAAGCGAATAAAAGCTAAAGATACTAAGGCGCCTACCGCTTCGGACTCCAAGCGGAAAGATTTCAAATTCCAGCGTGTTCCCTATATTACGGACATTGTTGCTGTTAGAAGCTCAACATTCGGTGCGTATGCTGCGGTCCGAAAGGACTGTGATGTAACACGGGAACAACTCGAGGTTGACGAACCGACCTTGTGGCAAGATATCACTCCTCTATTTCCCCTCTCTGGATTCAAGGCTTTGAATCACAAAGCGAGAGAAAATAAGGACACATGGAAGTTTCAAGATCCCGATGTGTTAAAAGGGCGAGTAGACACGCTAGCATACGAGGCATTGACGTCAACTGATCTCGAGGAAGATCTTCAAGTTCATCTTGAAAATTGGCATTTCCAGCACCAGAGCCTGGGGACTGTCGTTCGTGCGGCTGCCTACCCACAAATAGCAATTCCGATACACTCTTGGCTTTTGTCGGCCAGAAGTCCATTGTTACGGACCGGACTGCAACGATTCCGAGAGACTGGGTCATACGAGGTTCCAGAGGTCCTCTGCATCAGCGAGCAGCACGATGTCACGATTGTGGAATTTACTGGCAGCGTTGATTTGATTACTCTGATGAACCTCGTCGTCTACATGTACCGTGATAGGGTCATACCGGCTTGGAATTTTACGCGGCAGTCGAAACCCCTAGCCTATAGATATCGTCAAATTCGTACGGAGGTTATGAGATTGGCCACTAAGCTTGGTATGTCTGATCTGGAAGCCGCTGTCAGGATCCAGAGCTCGCCGCCGCGCTCCATGAACAAGGATTTCAAGAGAGCCATTGAGGATCCGGCTTTCTTCGAGGATGGCGACGCTCTTTTAGAACTAGACGGTGATGAGATACCCGTTCACAGCGCCTTACTTTGCCAAAGATGTCCATGGTTTCAGGGGCTTTTCAACGGCCGTTCTCGTGGGTTTTGGCTAGAAAGCCGTCGTGCAGCCCAAGAAGATTCCGAGCGCGTCAAGATCGATATGAAACATATGGACCCGGAGTCGTTCCATTACGTACTCCAACATTTATATGCGGATGTTGGTGAAGAACTCTTCGACGATGTTGTTGCAGAGAATGTTGACGAGTTTTCTGAATTGGTCATGGAGGTCATGAGCATTGCTAACGAGCTTATGCTGGATCGCTTATCGCAGATATGCCAGAAGGCCATTGGTCGTTTTGGTGAGTTTTCATTGCTACCAAGTCGGGTGTTATTGCTAACTTCTCTAGTTACGACTCGTAATGTTTCAAACTTGCTCAATGCTATAAGTCCCTGCTCTGTTACCGAGTTCAAGGATAAAGGGTTGGAGTACATCTGCCTCCAGATGGAATCGATGCTTGAAAATCAGTGAGTGCACCCGATAGACTATTAGACCAGCTCTTTATGTGTATAGTGGTATTTTTGACCACCATGACATCTACAAGGGCGCTCTTTTGGATTACTGGCGTGGAAGGACAGCCATGCTAATATTTTCCGTAGTCTACTTGACGACCTTGATGAAGATCTTCTCCTAGAACTGGATGAAGTTGTCAGGGATAATCAATTAGCTAGATGTCCATTTGCACGAAGTGGGCGAGCCGATTTGCTCCTCCATGAACGTAACCCCGAACTAGCTGAAGATATCGATGAAGAGAGGCGGAGGCGAGTGAAAGAAATGGCATTCAGGGTCAATCAAAGAGATGACGAGAAAAAGCTGTCTTCCTCCTTTAAGGTGCGCATTGGAAGCTTGGACGAGTCTGCTGGTCTTTCCCCTATGCCGGATAAGACTAGGAGAAAGTCGAAGGTTGCCCGCAATGAGCCTTTCACGCCTGAGCTTCGGGCAAGGGATTCACATGCGGATCTTATCTTTGCTATGGACGAGGAAGGATCGCCTACTGCTTCAAACCCTGTGTCTCCGAGTCCTGGACCAACGAAACCCGGCCAGCAAAATGATTTAGACCAATTATCGACACTGGCTGGTCCCTGGCGAGATCCCAAAGGGAAAGCTGTTGAATATTCTGTCACGCCAATTGCTACCCCTCCAAAACCTACCTCGCTCACCCCTGCGGGGTCGCATACTGGCCCTGTTAGGCGTGCTCCATCAGGAAGCAATCCGTGGGGACCAGCTCTGACGACCTCGCGTTTAGACCTAAAGGAGGTATTAGCCGAGTCTCTGCCATCTCAGTCAGCCCTTTCTGCAGGCTTGGCTGCTGAGAAGAAAGAATCAGGCAGCAAGGCCACGCCGCAAAAGATGTCTCAGAAAGAGAGGAAACGACAATTGCAACAACAACAGGCAGAACAAGCAGCTCGACAAGAGTCCCAATCTCAACAGTCGCCATGGACGAAAGCCGGGGAGAAGAAGGAATCACCTTGGCAAAAGACTCCACTTGTTTCACAGACATCCTCGACGGAGGCATCAGGCACTCCGGTGGTGCCATTAGCAGGTCCTAAACCGAAGCCACTTCTTGCTGCAGAAGCGTCATCCAGCAAGTCGATACCACGACGAACAGCATCTCCAGATACTAGATTCTCAGGTCAGAGAATTAACAGTGGGCCCCCTACGGCCCCGACCGCTATGCAAGCGAAACCACAGCAAATTGCGCCGTATTCGAAGTCCTACATTAAACGAGCTCCTAGGCCAGAACAAGAGATGGGTCTCGGCTTGGCTGATATCATCGGAGAGCAGCGGCGCGAGCAAGAAATCGTCCGAGAAGCAGTCGCTAAACGGAGCCTTCAGGAGATCCAACAGGAGCAAGCATTTCAGGAATGGTGGGACCAGGAAAGCCGGCGCACGCAAGAGGAGGAAGCTAGGCGAACCGCACGCGAAGAGAGCAAAGACAAGAGGAAACACCACGGCGGCGGACGGAGGAGTAATCGAAATAATAAGCCAAAGGGCGACAATGGTACTCGGGCCGGTGGCGGAGGCCCTAGCAATAACAGCACTGCTACAGAGGGGGCGAGTTCTGGTTCCAGAGGGCGGGGGCGCGGAAATAGAGGGAGAGGGGCATGATAGAAGGCTGTAAGCATACCACTAGGATTGGGGTCGCATATGTACGGAGTCTCGGCAACAAGGTGTAATGAGTATATGGGTATCGTTAGTCAAACAGTTCGAACAAACCACTCTTTTGGTTGGTGTTATTTATAGAGATATGGGGAAGGAAGAATTAAGAACCGAGATGTGTGCCGTTCTACCTGCTCTGGAAGTCTTCTGTTGGATGGACAAGGTCTATCCGTACGATACGGTGCTATACAGCGATGCGAATGAATGGATTCATCAAGATTACGTAAAAGAGAGGGAAGATCTAAGTACAAGGGGAAACATTTAAGTATGAGACGTTCAAGCTTACGTAACCAGCCGGGCGACAGGCTTACCTACCTATCAATTAGGTGACCGGGGTCCCAACATGATTGTACTTGCGATGGAGTGCCCCTGTAATCCGGGTCACGGACACTCAGGCTGATCGTGTCACGACTTTGTTACTTGCTCTCTTCATAACGTATAAGCCTGTCCAAGTTACGCCAAGTTTCTGCTTTGTTTTGCTAGTCTTAGGCCATCCTGGAAGGCACGACTAGTTCATTGACGGCCGCCACCAACAAAGAATGGGTATTGGTATCATGAAGCCTCTCTAGGTTGTATACAATGGACTGTATGTAAACGCTTGACTTTCACAGAATAATTTTTTTATGTCCGCCTTGCACATAATATCCCTTTAACAATCTCAATTCCACTTCCAGGGGTATTTATCTCTCAGTTCTTGGAGACTTATGTACGCTCCTCATTCCTTTCCATTCCAAAGTCGACTAATTTGTAAAGAATGCAGCCTGTCACCATGAACTGTACGAAGCAGAGCACGAGGTCTAGTATTAGAGGCTTCGAGGATCTACCCGTAGAATTAAGTCAGGTGATCATGTGCCATCTTGCCTTGAAAGATCTAGAAGAATTTATTTTACTATCGTCGCGGGTTTATGCCATATTCATGGGGGCTAGAGGGACTATCCTCCACGACGCCACTGCTAATGAACTCGGCTTCGAGATCTTCACAGCGGCTGCAGCACTGTATGCCTGCTCACACCGAGAACTTCGGCCCTGCAGATATACCCTTGTAGCCGGGTCCTGTACCAGCTCCATGGCTACCAAAATCCATCTTCGCGGGCACACTCAAGTCCTCGACATAGGCAAGTTCCAGATACCAAAAACTGCCTTTACTGCATCCGCCGTCAAGGAAATAATTTCAACCCACAGGGAAGTTGAAGAAGATGTGAAGTTCTATGGAGATTTGTACAATGTCGTCTTCTCCACCATTGACGCAGTCCGAATACAATTGGCTATATACATGGGCACTTCGGCAACTCTTCTATTTCCGATGGAATATAGGGATCTCCTCGAAAGTTATATTAAGGGTATTGCACTTGGGTTGGGTCGCTATCGACAACGACCCGAACAATGAACTCCCTTTTAGAATTAACGCGCTATGTCCCCATTGCTCGGTCTAGATGCAAAGTTAGGTGTTGAGAAAGGAGCGCCACAAGGTGTAAGGACAGGCTTACATGTATGTAGGACGTATCAATTAGCTGTTTCGGGCCCCTAACTCCAAGGAAAGGGACAAGGAGAGCCAGAACTCCCCGCTGACCTGGCTTATTAACCACTACTAGGTGTCTCTCTAACTTTAGCTCCTGATACCCCTGATATCTAAGTAATTCTCTTGGTGGTCTTTAGTACCTAATATAAAGGTAGATAGTTTATCGTCGCCTATAATAATAGCAGAGCACTTGGATACCTATACATTTCACTGTCTTTCAACTAGTGAGACGAATTGTAGTGCAAGACCGTTAATGGTAGTTTGGTTCTGCCAAATAACTCGTCCGAAGAAGGCAGACTGTCGTGCTCTTGGGGACCTCCTCCTCCGCCATCACAAAAATGCATCTGTCGGGTTTTGATAAGGCCGAAATGCTGAACCGCGCTCGTTCTCTACCAATTTGCTATGCACTGATCGACGTAATCGCGAGGCTTTCCAGGCCTCCTATTTGCGCGCCTGCCTTGCTTCGTCGGCAGGATTCCAGTCCTCGTCGTACTCAGGACCCCATTCATCATCTTCGGTCGCTTCGGCTGCGGCAGACCTAGCCCGTAGCTCGGCTAGATAGACCCGGAAGTTAGGTAGCGGCCAAGCGATGTAGGACTACGGGGACGGATCAGCGCGAGGAAATGCAGCGGTAGCGAACCTAGTAATTTTTCGTATTCTTGGTCCTTCTCTTGCACATCCGCATTCAGATTCTTCATCAACTTCACCCACAGCCAACGCGCCCAGTAGGCAAAGATGTTGTATATCGTGGCGAAAGAGTGCATTTGGACTGTTGATGGGTTTTCGCATTTTCCTTCTCTTCTTTGGAAAGGGCGGATAAGGAGGCCTTCTAGATTGTGGTGATGATGATTGGAGTTGTAAGTTAGCTGCCACAAAGTAAGAGCAATAGCAGTAGTAATAACGAGTCAGATCGACATAATCGGGTTTTCATACACACCGATCAATCAGGTAGGTATTTACCTGTCGGGTTAATGAAATAGATCACACTTACCTTAGATAGTATCCTTTCGGATTCTTAGACAGGGATAAATGGCTTTCAGAACAATGAGCGTTGTCATGACATTATCAAGTCTCTGTAGGAGATCCGCCTTTTACCGATGGGGCACGCTGTAACCTATAGCTGGAGATGAGTCAGAGCGCTGAAGTCTGCTGTAGTTACACAGGCTACAGCGCATACCTTCCTGTAATAATAGGGGCTTGGTGAAGGTAGGTATGGGTTTCCTACTATAAATTCAGGACGTACAGCGTTAGAGCCCAGTATGACAGGTACGTGAGTATAGGGGCTATTAGTTGCAGAATGTGATCATTGTAAATATAGGGGTATCAACTAAAACAAATTACCCGGTCAGTCAAAATATAACCGTAACATTAAATTTACAATATTTTTATAGAAATTAAACTTGCGCAGCAACTTTGGAAGTCCTCGCGCCGATGCGTTAGAACGGGTGCCGATGACGGGCTGCGGCTGTGCTGAAGGAAATGGCGGTTTAGCGGGGTTTTGGTCTTACGGCCTCGGTGTCGAGACGCTGTCCGCTCCTTAGGACCTTCACCTTCATAAAGCATCATGCGTACCTACAGCTCTCGAGATGGATCTGCACGGGGCTCATAGCTGTGAGCATTGCAGCAAACTGGCTTTGGACTTAGCCGACGGCCGGTTCGACTCGACAGTCGGAACTAATAGACTTATCTTCAACTTCAATCTACATGATCTCCAACAAGCTCATACGCAAGGCTGCCTGCTACTTGCTCCAATTGTGACCTCGTGGCTCACTTGGAACTCGTCGCTCTTTTCTCAATGGGCAGGCCGGGAGGGCGAGATTGCACTTCTCGCTAGCGTAGAGTACCATTTCCACGAAGAAGAGGAAGATGAACACCGCGACTGCGACTTGAATGTAATCGAAGGAATGGGTCTATGGGACACGGTATCAAGGAAACCAATCCGTATGCCCTTGGCTGGGGAATTCTATGTGATAACGAATAAAGGTTTGATCTTACGAGTTTCTATTGCATACCTATGTTTTATTCCATCAACTAATCTTAATTTATGACTCTTGACAGATGATGCGGCGTCTGCTGCCATCAAGTCGCGCCCTATCGCCGTCAACCCGGCATCTAAAGAGACGTTTGCGCAGCTGCGAGAGAACTTACATTCTTGTCTCCGGATGGAAGGTATTCACAGTGACTGTGAAGACACAGCCGGAACTTATGTGCCTTCACGCTTATTGAAACTCGATGCGTGTTCCCAGGGGCCTCCCAAGATGCGGTTATGTTCACCGGATAAGCCTACGCCTTACGCCGTTTTGAGCTACTGCTGGGGCGGTGATCAGGCCCACAAGACTACATCTACCACTCTGGCTGCCAACTATATGAATATTCAGTGGGATTCTCTGCCACGATCTATACAAGATGCTATTCAAGTTACCCTCAATATCGGACTCGAATACATTTGGGTTGACTCGATTTGCATCATCCAAGACGATGACGTAGACAAGCAGAGAGAAATAGCCAGCATGCCTCGCGTGTATAACGAGTCAGTCGTCACTATCGTCGCAGCCAGAGCAAAGTCAGCACAGGAAGGATTTCTCCATCATCTAAGCACCACAAAATATAAGGACAGAATATTCAAACTTGGTTTCAAATGTGAGCACGGCACGTCAGGCCATGCGTACTTGGTAAAGGAGGATCAATACAATTACGGAGAGTCTGACCCTATTGACAGCCGAGCTTGGACGTTGCAAGAGTCATACCTGTCCAAGAGAATCATTAGATATGGCAGTAAGCAGTGCTCTATGACCTGCCAGTGTTCACTATCGAAACCACAGATTGTTGATGGCTGGGTGCTCGATCAATCCTACGATGCTCCAAACATCGGAAATATCATATTTCCCAGGTCAAAGCTAAGCATCAGCTCCGAGGATATCGCCAAGTGGAAGCATTATTACAAAGAAGAACACGGTACTGACCCTATCGAATTCAATGACACCGAGGAAAACGATATCTACAACGACTGGAGAGAACTAGTCATGAACTACAGCACTCGATCATTGACCGTACCTGCAGACCGCATCCTCGCTATCTCAGGCCTAGCGGATCGGATTGCCCCAGCTATACAGAGCAGATATCTTGCGGGGCACTGGGAGAATCACCTTCCGGGGGATCTGCTCTGGGAAATAGCTTCCGCGTCTCTGGCATTGAGGCCGACGACCTACCAAGGGCCGTCCTGGTCCTGGACATCTGTCAACGGGTCTGTCATCAGCTTCGACTACATGCCGGAAGGCGCCGCCACTCTCAAGGTTCTAGACGTCGACATACGACTATGCGACTCTCTCGCACCGTTTGGTGCTGTGAAATCAGGGCTCCTTCGAGCGCAAGGGAAGCTGGCGAAGGTTCGATGGAACGGAACAGAACTACTGCTGCTGAAAGGTGGAAAGACACTGCCCCTGGCTAATATACACCTCATAGGCTGTATGGTCCCCGATACCTTTGATGAAGAGTTCATGCGGATTTCGAACCATTCCCCAAGCCCCTGGGACACATTAGTTGCCCGATACGCCGATGCAGTAGGTGCAGACAATGCGAAGCAACCTACCCCTTATTCAGAGTACGATGTGTATCTCCTGGAGATTTACCCCGCGGGAGCGACTACAAGCACTGGTACTGTGCTTGACGGGTCCAGAGGACTTATTCTCAAAGATAGACCAACTGAGAGAAGTGAGCAGAATCCAGGTGTGCCTCGTATATTACGGCGCATTGGTGTGTTCGGTTTCGATCACCATTCTAGCAGAGACAGTGAAGTTTCTGTACATGACTGGGAGGCGTACACTTACAATCAAAGACATTGCTTTGACGACTATGAGCTGGAGGAAATTGCTATAGAATAAAAAGTATCTAGCTATTTAACTGCCAGGCAGTTTAGGTACCTGTCAACAAGCCTTCTTACAAAACACATGATGGTATCATTAACCCCTAAACGCCTCTAATACCCAAGTTCTACGAACACTCCCCGTTGCTAACTTAAGGGTTGTAATAACGTGTTCCACTTGGCATATTTGCGTGAGACTCGATAAAATCCGCCTCTTCTATCCAATCCCTAAAACCCCGGAGCTGCCATCTAGGTTGTGCAACTTCTTGCTCCACCGGCTTCGGGGACTTTCTAGCTTCACTTCCAGCTTCTGGTTGAGCCGACTCCATATTGTCCAACTCTGTGAGGAAATCTTTTCCTTCTCTCGTCTGAGGCCGAGCAAGGGGTTGTTCTGCCTCCTTTTTGGTTGGCTGCTCAGGTTGATGGAATTTAATGAGCTCTTCCTCGGTCTTCGCTTCTTTATACCTCTGAGTTAGCCGTACGAAATGGATCCAGTTATCGACACCCTTCCATACTTGACGTCCATCAAAAAGCTCCTTGGCAGTCCTTATTTCGTTAAAGTCTACCCAGTAGAGGTTAACTAATTCTTCCTTGCCTGTTTCGACAAGCTTAGTCGGGTTACCGAAACAGCCGAGTCCACAGTCGAATGCGGGCTGGAAGCTATTCCTCGTGACTCTCAGTTCAAAGTTCGATTCTTCGAAAACAGAGGTTTGATCGAAGAATAACGGTTTAGGGACATTAGCTCGCCGTCCTTGGAACTTGCGGGTTTTTAGATCTTCTCCTGATGTTGACCAACCTTGGTTATCGACACTTACCACCGGGTCGATATCTTCGCCGCTGAAGTTCACCACTTTCATCCAGGTAGTATCCATCTTGGTTTTTCTGAGGTGCCCAGACCGAATTTAGTTTTCAGACAGAGCAAAGTGTTCCTAGGTAGGTAGTATAATAGGTACGAGGAACAGATGAGTTTTAGAGAATTGGCTTTGGCTCTTAGCGCGAGAGTCGTCTTTCATAGATATAATATCTCTTCAACGTGTTTGTTAACAATAGACATTGTTTTAATATAATGGATGAAGAGACCCTTCGTTGTTTGACAATACCTTTGTTTCTCACTCTATTCCATATAATCAGATACGTAGTGGGGATTGCTCTTGCAGCTATGAATGGTACCTGACGAGCAGTATTTGATAGGGGAATATTGCCAGTCACTAGTTAGCATGCGCAGTCCATGTGATTGTCTCCAAGAGGTTACACGACGACGAGTCCATGATTCAGGAATTGAGTACTATAGAAGTATCTGTCTTGAGGAACCTAACACATATCCTTCACTCAATTGCATCCATCGTCATTTATTACGTACCCAACCGATCCGCTGGGATTAGCGGGACAGTACCTTCACGCGCCAGCCACGATAGAGCGGATCGTTCCCGTTTTCTGCCTTCCAGTCTCTCTACCTAGTTGCACACGTGGCGCGTCCATTAGAAGTTCAAGAGGCAGTAGCAGCAGGGTCGTAGAACTCATCAACATAGGGTGCCCAGAACGGAAGCGAAAAGGCAGCACGAACAGCGTACCGCGACACGGTATCCCAGCCTGCCATGCCAGTGACGAAGTTCGCTGGGAATTTGCCATTTCCGCACGTGCATAGGAACTGCTTGTTGTCGTCAACCGTCAAGGGCACCTTAGCGTTCTGCTTGTACTCGCAGTCGTCTCGGTGCTCCCAGGTCCTACAACGTTCTATGTATGCTGGAAGGACTTGCTTCCAGAGCTGTAGCTCTGCGTCGCCGACTTCGGTTATAATCGGAGTTCCCAATTGCAAGACATCAAGAAACTGGAATATTGAAGGCAGAATCTCGGTGTATGAAGGCAGGATAGCACAGTCAAGCACGATGGTGCGGTTGGCGAGGTCGAGACGCAGGCCCGACGTTATGATCAAGACGTGAAGAATATTGTCATTGGCTTTTCCACATAGGGTGAACACCTGATGCTTCCGGGAATGAACTTCGGGGGGTAGGAAGAACATTGACAAGATGGAATTCTTGAAATCTAGACGGATTTGCTCTCCGAGTGATCGGTGCAGCTTTGCATTCGTGCGCAGTGCCTCTTCTCGGCGTGATGTTGCTAGGGGTGGATGAACATAGAACCATTTCTGCTTTCTGCCTTCCGACATGTCGATGATGGGGTATGATCCAAGATTGAGGTATGGAAGATTCCAATTCACTGGTTGCCCACGGATGAGGTGAACGGGATACATAAAGCATGGGTATTTCTCCCAATCCGAACTCGTAGCTATGTGTGTGATGACTTCAATGTAGCAAGACTTGCGGGCGATTCTAGTCTTTATCTTTTCGGTTATGAAGGCTGGGAAGCACACCACGAAGAGCGTCGTAGGTCCTAGCGCCACGGTGACCTGGCAAGGTGAGACTATTTTGGTTTCTATCTTGCAGTCTCGGAGAGTCGATTGGTACTCCTTCGAAGTGATATCCAGCCGAGTAATCACCTGTTCGATGCGGCCTGTTTGTTGATCAACAACGGCGTTAAATGTTTGGTCGGTGCCAGGATTGAGTGTACTAGGATTCATAAGGTCTGCCGCAGCGAATCCGGGAACAACAGGGAACCTCGTTTGACTGGGCATGTAGCGCGTGACGTAGACTTCGGCAACGTTATCAAGAGTCGTATCATATAAGGAGAGGCTCATACCCAACTCCTCAACGAAATTCATCGTAGTCGCCGGCGTGGAGTGGATTCCGAATGTAACCACCGCTTTCCGGGGTTCCAAAAGGAGGAAGAACGAAGGCGCATAGAACGACACAATGAGCGGAGATGACCCGTTCCAGCCGTCCTCGTCTTCTGCCACAGAGATCTCGAAGGAATCGTTGTGTCGAACACCACTCAGGATAATATCTCCAAACGCCATCTGGCAGGCTTGGAATATATTCTGCCACCTATTTGCCCCAGACGAGGTCGCATCCTCCAGGGTGCAGTGAACAGGGGTCGTACTTATCTTATTGCCTTCCGCAGCGAGCACCGAAAGTTTGCGTCGCGGGACCTTAAGAGTAACGCAGACGACAGGTGGTATGTTCTTCCAGTCTCGCAAATCTCCCCATTTCTCATCGACAGGGGCAGTGCGTGGAACAACAGGCGCGAATACTGAGTTGAATTCTGAGCCTCTTTCGCTACGGTCATTCCACTTTCTTAATAGGTCAGTCGAGAAGACGCCAAGCATGTGAAGGTAGATGAACAGCTCCTGGACATAGTTCATACCCATCGGCGCGTTGGGTCTACCCTCTATCAGCTGAATCAGGGCGTTCATGGTCGTATCCCAATCGCACTTGGTCCGCGTCTTAATGAAACACAGAAACGATGCGAAACTGGCTCGCTGGTACCATACAAAAGAAGACATTTTCAACGCCGCAAGATCCGTATTAGCGAATCTAAATGTGTAGTCCTCATCGCGGAATATGTGAAGATAGACTTGATACAGAACTTGTGCGAGTTGTCCTGCATCAAACTGCATTTTCACCAACCCGAAGGAGGGTCCTGTCGGACTACCCATAACAATCGGACGTTTCCACGTGGTTCTTAGAAACATCTGCTGGCTGTTAAGATTTCCCATCATCGACTCGAGCATTTCGTCCCCAGGAGAGAGGGAAGAGGTGTTGGTCCAGTAATCAACCGGAAACAAGCCCAATAGCATGGACATGGTCGGGACATGACCGCAGACCATGTTATCAAGTATCTCTCTGCGGCTGTTGTGAAGTTTCACAATCACTTCGGCGTATAAGACCGACGACGGATGGTTCCGTAACAAGGGTGTGATGGCGGTCAAGAGAGTGAGAGACCCTGTATGATCGCATAGATTGGATGTATCTATAACATCGAATCTTAGAGGAGCAGTGCACGACGATCCCATGAAATCCGGCCCGTCAAGAACCAAAGGTGCAAGGCTGTTTGGGGTCCTGTGCCAACCTGCCTCATTGACTCCTGCTATATGCTTCTGCTGCAGAGTATGGGCAAAGGATATAGCGTCTCCGATGAAGAATCGTACCACGATACTCTTGGAGTGTTTTCTGAAAGAAATGGCCCACTCCTGGAATTCTGCACGGGCAGTGGCCACAACTCTTTGTAGTTGAGACATGTTCCCGTTAGGTACGGCTAATGAGCCATTTGGTCTCAGGGGCACATAAGCGGTAGCAAGATGAAATCCAACTAGGGGATCGCTGCCGTAGTGAAACATCGCCTCGTCCTTCAGCGTCAGAAACATTGGATTGGGGTGAATGGCTTCTGCTAGAACGCTCGCTTCGAGTTCAGTGCTGCCATATTTCCAGTAGTGCTTGTGGAGCGAATAGAGATCTTTCAAGGCTTCAAGTTGAGCGGGCGAAGCCGATCGACAACCGGTGAGAATGATACTCGTATCATCAGAAATGCCTTCTCTGATATCTTTGCTCTTTTGGAGGGCAGATTCGAAACGGCGCTTGAATTGCAACAATTCTGCCCCCTCTGGCTTGGAGCTGTAGAGTGCCCACATCTTTCTTACGTCGAGGAGAGTCGCAGAGTCGCAGAACCTGAGCAGAGATCCATATTCGCTCTGGCTCCAGGTGTCTATGGATTCCGAAAGGCTGAGAAGCTTCTTGGCTTGCGAACGGAGAAGGCCAAGGGCACCCTGATCAAGGTACAGATGGTAATAGATGCGCCAGAGGGAGTCTTCATTCTTCTTGCCGACGTCGTCTAGGATTAGGGACAATAGGAGGATGTTGCGGGCTGTGACAGAACGGATCAATATCTCGGATTACTCAGGGTATGTAGTTTAACAGCGCTCACCTATGACAGCCCTCTGAGAATCACAACATGTTACGTCCATATGTCGAGCTATCCGTCTTATTAGCTAGAATTCCAAAGTGGACTATGAGCACTTACAGTCAACATGACTTGTGAACAAGATATGCCGAACATCTCCACAGCCAAGGAGTAAGATATCAGCTGGTACATTAGGACGGATATCCTGGGCTAGCGATATGGCAGGCGTGTTCCCGATGGGATAGAAGAAGGAGGTGATGTTGCAAGACGCTGGCGTTGACATCTTGAGGATAGTCGACCACAGGACTGAGTATGTATGGACCGAACAATTGGGAAAGAGTGTAGGCGGGTGGTACTCAAAACATTGAATGGCAAGTAAGGATACCTACCTCCAATGTAATGAGAAGAACGCAGTGAGGTGGATAACGAAAGATGAATGGATGAATGTCCTTAGAACATTACATGCATGTATGTACATGTACATGTAGTAAAGAGCATCAATCCAAGGGGTACTTTGTGACATAAGCTTTTTGTTTACTCACAAGAAGCAATTGAGTGCGTAGCATCTAGGTTAGCTATTGCTGTGCTTTCAAACAGGGACAAGGCGCCAGATTGCAAACGGCACCAAGGCAACTAGCGTATACCAAACGGTGTGATTGCTGCCTACCTAGGATTCGGATAGCAGAGGTACGGGTCACTGCAGTGCGCTGTTGAAGTCCTCGGAAGTTGTTGCTGCGGCCCGAGATGTTTCGGTGGTTTCGTTTGCAAGCACGACCTGACTCGAAATTCATTGATGCTACAATCCGAAATAGGCTGATAGGTACGTTCTGGGTGGCCTCACCTTTCCATATGGCCTAAGCGCCGATTTTGTCACGCCTTATGTAGGTATGCAATATTTCATCAACAACTACCTACCTAGTATGTATCCATCAAATACTTCCACTCTTCCTGGCGTACAGGTAGGTACATGTATGTATTTGAGAGTGGGTGGGGTGCAGTTGACGGCAGCGCGGCCGCGGATGGAAGCTAGCGGCATGCTGCGGGATGTGGGGCTGGGCGGCACGCCGGTCCATCAAACCATATCGTCGGGTCTGGCACCCCGGTCCATGGTAGCGGGTCCCACACTCCTGCGATTTAATTGGACAGAAATTACAGAAGGCTTCTGCGCTATGATACGATATGATACGCTTCGACTATAGCGTTACTTAGCATTGTACATCCTATAATTATAGCGTACACCCCCGTCAGATAACGGTCCAGCATTTGCGGTATTCATTAAAATCATGTCTGGAGTCAGTTGAATCGCATTATGAGAAATAAAAAGAAGCTGATAATAAATTTGGCAGGTCTTCTGTTAACCCAGTAACTGAAGCGATATGAACGAATGATAACAAGAATGACAATGCTACTACTATCTAATGCTAAGTGCGATACTCAAATTACCAATGAACTGTACACCATAACTCTTCGGCAAGTGCCTTTTTCCCCTTCTTTATCTTCAATGCTCGGAGGTCCCCTTGAAGCCTAATGGAAGGGGATAGTCCTTTCTTAGGCCTCAGCGTCCGCGGCTGGAGGCTCCCTGGCTCCGTTTCCGTCTGGCTTATTTGCGTTATCCTGTAGCTCGAACTGGGAAGGATCCTTCTCTTCTCTCGTGACCAAGTTCTTCTCGAGCAGAACGAACAGGAAGCCGGCGCCAGCAAAAGCGATCGAGACGTACCATACCCTCTGCAGGCTTAGTTCATACAAGCTAATGATGCCGTCTTGAATCGCCTGTGGAAATGAATTAATGAAGTCCCGCGACGCCTTCTCATACGCCTGACCTCGCGCCAGCGCCGCCTGGGTGGCGGGGTCGCGCACTGCGTCAGTGGTGGTTAGGAGTTGATCGAAGCGGTTTCCAAACACCGCAGCAGGCACGCTCACGGCGAAGATAGTAGCGACGCTTCTCACGAAAGCAAAAGCGCCTGTGCTGGCCGCGTTGAGGCTGTCGGGTATTTCAGCCTGGATCGCCGTCAGGAGAGAGGGGTTTGGCATGCCGAGCGCCCAGCCGAAGATCAGCTGGAGAATCACCCACACCGCCATCGTCGTGTTGCGGTTGAGAAGAGTAAATGTTCCCAAAGAGACTATTTGGAGCGCAAAACTGACGATATGAACACCCTTGAAGCGGCCCAGCTTGCTAACTAGGACCCCACCAAACAAGCCGCTGACGCAGAAGGCTGCCGAGAATGGGAGGATCTGTATTCCCGAGCGAGAGGGGGATACACGCTGAACGGCCTGGAAGTACACCGGGAGAAAATACAGAGGCACATACGAGACCATGAGCTGCATGAACGTCGCCAAGAGAGCTGCTACCGAGGTTCTGTTCCCGAACAAGGCTTTAGGCATGGCGGGACTTTTGCAAAAAGGCGAGACCTGGTAGATGAAGAAAACAATGATGCCGACCATCCCAATAACGAAGCTGACGATGATGGACGGATTCGACCACTCGTACCGCGTTCCTCCATATGTCAGAGCGTAGAGTAGCGAGGAGATTGATCCACAGAGTATGAAAAGTCCCAGGAAATCGATCTTCTTCAATCTTTCCATGGTAGACTGGTCGGACTTGGGACGTTCCACGCGAAGGAACAAGAGCAGAAGCGCCAAGCACAGTCCGCAGAATGGGAGGTTTAGGTAGAAGACCCATCGCCAGGATACATGGTCGACCAAGATGCCACCCAGGAAAGGACCGCTCACGGAGCCCAAGAATATAAAGAGAAACATCAACCCCATAAATTGCCCACGTTCTCGTAGCGGAAGGAGGTCGCAGATGATGATCTCGACTAGGACGTTGATGCCCGCAGCCCCGAGTCCTTGGATTGTTCGACCGCCGATTAACGTGCTTGTTGAGTTGGATCCTCCGGCTATACCGCTGCCCAAGGCGAAGATACCCAGCGCCGTGATCATTGGCCATCGCCGGCCCCAGATATCTGCGACCTGGCTGTAGAGAGGCTGCACGGCGGCACTGTATTTCGGCATAAGTATTAGATCGATCGGCGAGAAAGCAAGTGTAGTCGGTTCAAGATGAGGGTTGTTACCTGGTGAGGAAGAAGACATTGACTATCCAGATATAGTTTTCCCCCGCATCGACGGCGCGGGAGATGGAAGGCAGGGCCGTCGAGACAACAGCGCCCTCGAGGGCGCTTAGGAACGCAGATATCGAGAGGGAGATAAAGACAGCCCAGAAACGCCATCCGTGGCTCGCCTTTGGCTTATCGGGAGAGGGTTTAGAATCGCGCTCATCTTCGAGGGTATCATTATCGGCGGACAATACCGAGTTTCGCTGGCTGTTACTACTCATATCGAGATGAATATTGCTTTCTTAGCTTTCGGGCAGGTTTGCGCAGGATTTATCGAGCTCTAAGAGGAGAACGGTGATTTCTTCTTTAGCGGTTGGGCGAGTTGTGCGAAGTTCATCGATCTTATCAAGGAGACAATCCATTTAGCATAATACGACGAGGAGATGCTAATAGTATAAACTCTCATATACTCCATCATACATCTCTAAACACAGCCCCTTCACCACACAAAACACATTCAGTATTTCACGTCTGCCTGAGTGTAAGATTGGCATTAGGTTACGTTTTCGCAGACCCGTCTCATGCTCCCGCCAAGTCGTCTCTATGGTCCGCTTTACGACTTGGTATGCCCCACAAGCCCGGTTAGGCAACTATAAATCAAATCTATGTCTTCGGAGTCGGGTTCAACGTGGCTCCCGACACTGTCATATAAAACAGCGGCGTGGATCTTCGGGCCCGGCGTCGAGCCCGCCATCCGGTTATACTGCCTCAGACGAATGCAGAGGTGGTGAGCCTAAGGGCGTGGATTATTAGAGAATTTAGTGATCTACGTAGCTTGGCTTGGCTTAATTTAATGGGTTTCAACACATTGTGCGAATAGTATGCCATGTATTACTGTACTAAATAGGGTATTTGTCATGAAGAGTACCTCCTAATCACCCATGAGCCAAGCCTGGGTGATATACCTAATCCAAATCTAGGAATCTAGCTTTGCATTTCCTATCCCAACTAATACCAATCCAATCAACCCACTTTCCTTCTTCCTCTCCAAACCAGGCTCCTAAATTAGGTATTTTGTCGTTCCTCTATTAGGACAATGTAAACGACCATAGCTACGTCTACAGGGTTACTAATCTGACTAGATCAAATAACCTCCGTTTCGAATCACTAGCAATGTCGAGCCGTCCTTCGATTGTCGCTGGAGATTCGTACCGGTGGGAATAGACCTCAGTTAGTTTAACGACCGACCTACCTGAGACGAACGTTTCCCTATATTCGCTGTCTCTACACGCCCGAAGTCCTCGGTGTGGTCCTTCGTCTGCGGCCGGATCGCGATCTTTTACGTCACGAATACTTACGTATTCCCTAACGAACTCCTTACCTTCGAGTCCACGGCCGTTGTGTGTATAAATGGGCAAGCACTGGACGTGTTCGCCGAAAACCCGAAGTACGATCATCTTCCGATACTTGGAATTAACCGTGCCGAAAGCAGTCGCCGTCAAATTTGGGTCGTCGTTCGAAATGTTGATCTCCTCAGAATTGGCCGGTGTGTGAAAGGGGGCGCTGAAGATAACCCCGGAATCGTACGCCTCTGGAGGCTGTCTTATGTCGGTATCTCGAAGCATCGAACTGTTCAAACCGTACATAAACCCCTGTACACCGTTCCAGCGCTTGAACGTTTTAATCTTTTCAATGTTGAATAGTTTAGGGTCCATACGCCTGATCCGACCTCGAGATGTAGGGGGAGTTACCCATTCCTTCTTGGTCAGGAATTGGCTTTCCCTATCGTAACGGTCCAGTTCATCTCGAAGTTCGATCGGGGACATACATATGTCAGAGGTGCCGGCGTCACTACTTTGAGATAAACTTGCTAGCCGGTCCCTAGCCCATGGCGTGTTAGTCCTCCACTTAGGACTACTTACGTCCACATATTCTGATGTTATAGTAGATACAGACCGAGGTGTAGAGGGTGTCGTAGGCCGGCTGCCTCCATTCGAAGATACTGATTCTCTGCGCCTTTTGAAGAGTTCGACTCGTTCCCGATGGTATGAATCGTTTCGGGATTCCCAAGTGTCTGGGTAGGAAGGCTGAGACCTCGGGGTAGGATAAGATCTTGGCGGTGGTAGCATGGAATATGCGCGTTTACGCTGATTTATGTCAGCCATCTCGTAAGTCGATTATTTTTACCGCGTTTTGCAATTGGCTGGACTAGTAGTTACTTGCTGATCGTGCAGTATGAGGTAAGCCCTGATGATCGTCAGCACGTTTCGTGAGATTTATATCACTAGATACAAAGGCTGCGAACGGTTCATTTAGAGGTTATAAAGGTAAACAATGAAAATAAACCCTTCGTCACAATTTCATTGTCACTATTTTAATCACCAGATATTGATACAAAGCATCCGCTTTGTGAAACTCCGTTCGAATACAATGACTACGACTTCGAAGACAATCCCTTTAGTCACGATGAAAGAATCGAAGGAACAATATGAATTACGGACTGATTTACCGTTACTATATACGTATTATTTCCATAATATATTGCCTAATTTACGTCGCGTTGGCATATCAAACGACCTTGATATAAGTACGATGGTTCCGCGTCCGAAACCCGCCGTTATGGGCGGCTCCGCATATTTCAATGCTTCGACAAACGCCTATGGCACTGCAGAATCCATATACGCGTGGATGGAGAAGGTGGAGTCTGAAGTCGGTATGAGCAAGTCATCCGAGAAGGGTCAGTCAACGGTCGCGAACACGCAAGACAGCTCAATTGCGCCACCAATAATTCCACAGAAGAATCCACGCAGGAATTCGCAATCAACATCGAAGTCAAGACCACCAAAGAAGCAAGCCTTTGCCTGAGAGTTAATATGAGAAGCGAGGAAATCGACTGGCAATTGAACAATGATAACAGTGTGAAGCTAGACTTAGTCACATAAGTTACATATTAATAATATACCACATGCGATGAATCGATTTTTATTCGTGATTTACTTCTGTTATACCAACTCAGAGGCATCGGATACTATTTGGCACTCAAATAGCCTTGACTTGCCTTTGGAATCTCGGGATTTGTTTCGTGAATTTCGCAGGATCATCCCTGGCACCCTCCTTCCAGTATTCGTACTCTATCCATGCGTTCTCTGGCACTATAACATTGAGAGTCAGTGATACTTTCCTGGGAAGGAGATTCAGGGGGTTTGTGCATGTCTTGGGAGCCATAACTCCTCAATCATCTTGATAAGGAAATTCTGACTCCTAAAAAGGGGGAGAAGACTTGGCATTACTCACTTTGTTCCTCCATGGCAGCCATCCAGTTTCCTAGATCAGGTGACAGTGGGATGACACCCGTCTCCAAAACGTATTGATCCCATAGCTTAATTAACTCCTTTAGTCTCTCGGGCTCCTGTTCGGCGAGATCATGTATCTCCCCAGGGTCCTTCGCGAGGTTGTATAGCTGCCAACGCTCGGGCCCCTTGGGCTTGGGTATGAACACAATCTTCCAGTCGCCTTTTCGGCATGCCGCCCTGCCGCAGGTCTCCCACCCGTTGATAAAGTCTTTCTCGTGGATGGTCTCCGCCTTCTTTTGAAGGTATGGTACCATTGACTTGCCTCTCATAGAGACGACTTCTCGGCCCTGGTAGGTTGGGGCGGGGTGCTTGACACCAGCCATGTCAAGGATCGTGGGCGCGAGATCCATCACTGTCGCAAACTGGTGCGTTATGCTACCCGCCTCGAATTGGCCATCGAAAGCGGCAGGCGGTTTCATCAAATACGGGACGCGGACGCCACCTTCAGTCGTATACGCTTTGTATAACCTGCTTGGTGCAGTAGCAGCCTGCGCCCACCTCGGTCCGTACCAAATGAATGAGTCTCCGTTTCCAAGGTTGTCGATGCTATTGTTGTAATATTTCTTCAAATGCTGAAGCATGGTACTCTGTACAATGGGGTAGGCTTCGTAGGCAGCGCCCTCGGCGCCGTTGTCTGAGAGGAAGCAGACGAAGGTGTTATCGAGCTCACCAATTTCCTCAAGATAGTCGACCACCTTGCCGACGTTGGCATCGATGCACTCAACCATACCGGCGAAACATTCCATAGCACGACAGGAGTTAGCTCGCTCTTCGTCGCTCATGTCTTTCCACTCTTTCACTTCATCAGCCACAACAGGATGCGGCTCGACATCGTGTGGGACTATGCCGAGGTCCTTAAGACGCTGAAGACGCTTCTCACGCAGAGCATCAGGGCCATCGTTGTACACTCCGCGGTATTTCTTGATATATTCCTGCGGAGCTTGTAGAGGCCAATGGGGCGCGGTGAATGGCAGGTAGGCGAAGAACGGTCGCTCGTCGTTACCCTCCTTCCAGTCCTTCAGGTATTGAACCATTTTGTCGCCGTACCCGTTAGAAGAATACCATCCTTCGGGCAGCTTTTTGACGTATTCGCCATCTTCGCTGTGGAGAGCAATGAAGCTCATCGTCATGAACTCGGGTATTTGATCCATGCCTTCGAGCTGAGGCTCATATCCATAGTGGTTGCTGCATGCTGGTAGATGAGCAAAGCTCCTCTCGAAACCCCGGGCCTTTGGGCTCCGTTCTGGGGTTAGACCCAAATGCCACTTGCCTGACATGAGGGTCAAATAACCGGCATCGCGAAGCAGCTCAGGTAAAGCTACAACCCGCTCATTGAGGTATCCCTCATAGCCGGGCATGCCACGCTGGACGGCCGTCGACATGGTCCCATTCGGGTCGTTTTGGCCAGAGATGTTGGTCCATTCGATCAAGTTCCCTAAGCCGGCGATGTGATGATCCGTGCCGGTCATGATCATAGCTCGAGACGGCGAGCATGCCGCAGCTGCGTGGAAATCTGTGAATCGAATTCCATCCTTGGCGAGCTTGTCAATGTTCGGGGTGTTGATCTCGCCGCCGAATGACCCAACGTCTGAAAACCCTAGGTCATCAGCTAGAGCGATAAGGAAGTTTGGTCTTTTGCCTGGTGTCATGATGTCTGGGTTGAGAGGTACAGGATACCTTCGTCTACCTTGACGATAATGTGAAGATCCAAGGAAGGAGTCACGATGTACTCAGTATTCTTCGACCATGCCACTGCCCGCACAGCTTAGAAAGACTTGCGTGGCTTGAAAAGCAGAATGAGGAGTCCTTGCAGCAGTAAAGCAGATATGATGCTGTATATATATAACAATCTAGGTTAAGTACCTTAGGTAAATGAGGGATTCCGATGTCGTCGCTCTCCACAGCGATGTCGCAATCGTCTATAGAAAACGTAGAAAATCTAATAGTCACTCATGTAGACGTTGTAAATGGGCTGACTAGGCGTTGCAGCCGCTGTCTTGGTTTCCACCACTGTACCTACAGTGGAGTTGTACCGAGACGATGGCCTCACTACCAGGCTATTAGCGCGTTTTACTGGGTTGAACATATACCGAGATGCTCGGTCCGTCGGCCGCTAACAGTTCTCATTGGCTGTCGCTTATAAGTTCCAGCTCGGAAACATTCGTCAGCATTAGATTCGGCCCCAGGTTTAGGTCGTTAAACCCTGAAGCTTCCCCGCAGCCTCCGCTGTAGTAGCTGCTTGGGGTATCTCGGCCGTCGGCCGGCTAGCGCTTTGATAGGTCATCGTGAGCCCCGAAATTGCAATACCCTTTCACTGGTTGATCGCGGCTCACGACTCTGCCTCCTGATCACGTCATCTCCCCCAGCTTTACCCCAACGCGTCGAGGTCAAAGTCCTGCCTGGACCAGCTGGTTCAGCTACATTATAACCGAGGCAGCATGGTCTTGTTATTGAGTTAAAAGGTTGCACATCCCCTGGGATATAGCATGGAGGAAACGCAGTCTTTGCTTGGAAGATCTGGCGAACACGCAAGGTTTCTACGCGCGGCAGCAAAGATGAAGGGAACAACATTGGGAAAGATCCGAGCTTACTGGCTAGGCTCAGTCGTCTGTATGGGCGGCTTTCTGTTTGGATACGATTCTGGAATGTAAGCTTCACCCTATTTTACTAACTCATTCGTTGTATTGGTGCCTCCTAAGTACTAATTTAATGACAGCGTTGGTCAGTCGACCTGGCTATGATCTATAGGAGACATTCAATATTGACTAGAGCAAATCCACAGGCGGCGTGTTAACTCTAGCCTCCTTCCAGTCCGACTATCGATATGGGAGTGCCGACAAAACGCATACCAATTCGCTCTCAGTGGGCCTTCAGCAGCTGGGTGGCTTTCTAGCTTGCTTCCTTGCCTGGCCCCTAACTGACAGACTGGGACGGAAGAAGTCGCTCATGATCTCTTCGTTTATCTTCTGCGTTGGCGCCCTGATCCAAACCATAAACACCCATTCTCTGGCGGCTTTCTATGTTGCGAGAGTGATCGCCGGGCTTGGGCTTGGTGCAGCGACTGTCGCCGTACCAATGTTCAATAGCGAGATGATGCCGAAAGAGATGCGTGGACAAGTCGGATCATTCTTCCAATGGTTTTATACATTCGTAAGCATTGCCTGAAAGTCAGTTAACGAGACAATACTAACCTTACTAGGGCATCTTCGTATCTTACTGGGTCGACTACGGTGTAGCTCGAGGGATCACGTCAACCAGTTCATCCCAATGGCAAATTCCAATTGGGCTCCAGCTTGCACCCGCAGCATTTCTCGGCCTGGGGATGCTGACAGTTCCCGAAAGCACGCGGTGGCTCACCAAGAAGGGTAGACATGAGGAGGCTTGGAAAAGTCTTCAGTGGATTCGAGCTGACGATTCCCAAACAACTGCTGATGAGATGGAAGAGATACGATCGGGGGTCACGGACGATGCGATGGCTACTGAGGGTTTCCAAGTAAAAGGTAAGACCTCTCGAATTGACATAGAAGCATACCACTTTCTAACATGCAATTGAAGAACTTCTCGAAGGGGAGAATTTCAAACGGATATGTGCCGCTTTCGCGGTGTTCACCGCACAGCAGGCGACCGGGGCCACCGCATTTGCGTATTTCGGCCCCCAGTACTTCAACCTCATCGTTGGGAATAGCGAGCAAAGCCTCCTGCTAACGGCTATATTTGGTGCTGTGAAGGTTGTAGCTTGCGGCATCTTTGTCTTGTTCTTCTCGGAGCGCCTTTCCCGTCGTCAGGTACTCATTGGCGGTGCTGCCTTTATGGCTGCTTGCCAGATCACCACGGCGGCCGTCGTAAAGTCGTATCCTGCTTCCAATGGGGGAGGACAATCTGTACCGCCTTCTGGCATTGCCACCATCGCCTTTATTTACTTATTCGTCATTGCATATAACTTCAGCTGGGGACCAATGCCCTGGCCATACGTTTCAGAGTAAGTCCGCAACTTCTTATCAAAGATCAACAGATGAACTAAAATCTTGAAAAGAATCTTCCCCGCAAGAATTCGAGAACCAGGCGTGGCCGTTGGCGTTGCCTCGCAATGGTTATTCAATTTCGTCTTCTCATTGACCACCCCATACATGATATCTTCCATGGGTTGGGGAACGTTCCTTTTATGGGGTAAGTAAGATGAGGACCATAGAGTGAGGTGTTGTACGCTAACTTTCCTAGGCATCTTCGACGTCGTTATTGCGATCCTCGCGTTCATTTTCCTCAAGGAGACAAGGGGCCTCTCACTCGAGGCCATTGCCCATCAACGCTTCAAAGCTGGTAATTCGCCAGATGATGCATCTGATAAAAATAAAGATGTATTTGCGGAACATCACGAGGGCTAGACCACCGGCTCGAGTTGAGGCTATTAGAAAGAGATCCCTCTTCAACATACAATTTCATCTTCAGAATTCCCGCAAGGAACATAAAAGCCGTTGTTTAGCTTAGCCACTAATGTACTAGTCAATTCTATACTCACTAACGAAATTCAAGTTTCGGTTTTATCCATTCAATTTACCCGGCAATGTGATGCTAGAGTAGAGTATGCGGGGTGTCCAACACTAATACTTCAGACCCCATCCCACTGTTTTATAGAGAGTGAATTCCAAGTCTGATTGGATCTTATGGTATCAGTACCTCTAGTTGTCAGTAATAACTCACATGATGAGAGCTACTACGGTGTGTCTCGTCGTGGCCCTTGCCTCCCCAGCATTGGGAACTGAGACACATGCGCGCAATTCGACGTATTATAATCCCATCCTACCGGGCTTTCATCCAGATCCGAGCTGCATATTCGTGCCTGAGTGGGATGAAACTTTCTTCTGTGCATCGTCGAGTTTCAACGCCTTCCCTGGCGTTCCTTTACACGCAAGCAAAGATTTGCAGAATTGGAAACTCATTGGTTAAGCTCCCCACAGGCAAAGTGACCCGTACCAATGCTAACTCTTGTAGGTCATGCCTTAAACCGACGAGAACAACTCCCTCGCCTGGCGGAAACCAACAGATCAACAAGGTATGTCCTAATTGAGACATCTGTAAACTAGAGCTTAATCGTTACAGCGGCATCTGGGCACCGACCTTGAGGTTCAATGAAGGAACATTCTGGCTGGTGACTACCCTCGTGGATGATGACCGTGCAGCGGAAGATTCATCACGGTGGGATAACGTATTGTCATCCTCGTAGAGACCGTCTAAATTACGTACTGAGACTAGCAACAGATCATATTCAAGTCCGGCAATCCATATGATCCTTCTGCATGGACCGAAGCAATTCATTTCGATTTCGAAGGTTACGATACCTCACCAATATGGGATTTCGATGGGAAAACATACATCGTGGGCGCACACGCTTGGAGAGTCTTGTAGGTCTTAGACGTCGGTGAGTATTGCTGGAATGCTAATTTTTTCATAGCCCTGGCATCCTTTTAGCTGAGGCCAACTTAGAAACTGGTGACGTAGGAGAATGGAGGGCGATATGGAATGGTACTGGTGGGACCGTAAGTGCCACAATTAGAAGAGAACAGAATTTAATGCTAACCACAGCTATGCATAAGGCACCTGAAGGGCCACATATATATCTTAAAGACGGATGGTATTACTTGCTAGCTGCCGAAGGTCGGTATTAGAAATTGTATTAAAGTTAAACCTTTTACTGACGGCTCGAATTCATGATAGGGGGTACGGGGCTTGAGCATATGGTTACGATGGCAAGGTCTAAAAGCATCCACGGGCCTTACGAAGCCAATCCTGCAAACCCAGTGCTTACGAATGCTAACACTACCAACTATTGTGAGTGGGGAGTAGCATAATTGAGAACCACTAACTCTGATGATATCTAGTCCAGACTGTTGGCCATGCTGACCTCTTCCACGACGCCACGGGTAATTGGTAAGTGATACGACGCATGCGGAATACAAGCCCTTCATACTTACAATGACTCTGCCTAGGTGGGGTGCTGCACTTTCAACCCGATCAGGCCCCGAATATTTATACTACCCTATGGGTAGAGAGACTATAATGGTGCCAGTCACTTGGGATGATGGCGAGTTTCCAGTTTGGTCTCCTTTGCATGGTGAGATGAGCGGATGGGCATTCCCTCACAGTAACATAGGGGTTGACGGACCTGGGTTAGTCGATTATTCCGTTATTTGTTTTACTACTGACTTTATAGCCCACTCATCACGGACGGGGACGCAATCGATTTCGAACCAGGGTCGACACTCCCAGCACATTTCACGTACTGGAGATTTCCCATCCCTGGCTCATACACGGTGTCGCCCTCAGGCCATCCAGATATGCTAAGACTCAACCCGTCAAAGTTAAACCCCACAGGACTTAATGGAAATTACGCCGGACCTGATGGCCAGACATTCGTTGGTCGGCGCCAGCAAGATACTCTCTTCACGTATAGTGTCAATCTAGACTTCTCTCCTATATCTCTTGAGGAAGAAGCCGGTGTATCGGTATTTTTAACGCAGAACCATCATTTGGATCTAGGCGTTGTCATGATTCCAGCTAATAGCAGCACTACATGGTTCCCAGGGACAAATAACTCGGCGAGCTCTTCAGAACTTATTCCGCAACTGAGATTTCGTGGGATCTCCGATATACCAGTACCAGATGATATCGTTATTCCGATCCCCGAAGCTTGGTCTGGCAGGCCACTGAGATTAGAGATCAAAGCTCACAACATGACTCATTATTCCATGTCCGCTGGGCCAGCAGATGCGCTCTCGCAGATGCAAACCATTCTTGAGGTTTCTAATGCGCCTGTTAGCTGGGGTTTTACTGGTAAGAGAAAGCGCGGCTGCTTGCAGCTCAATGCTAATACTGTTCAGGTGTTATTCTTGGTGTTTACTGTACAAGCAACGGCTATGAAGGCAGCACACCAGCGTATTTCTCCAAATGGAGATACGTTCCACAGGGACAATTCAGGAACTGAACTCTTATGGCCTAGTATAAGGCGTACTGCGTGGCAGTACTTTAGTTTTACGAGGTTATTATCTTGAGCTTAAGATCCTCACTAATTTTTATGTATTTGGGAAATCTTGGTCTTTTAAGGTTTTGCGTATCATGTGCTTAACAAAACTAGCACGACCCCTTCGTAGAATGTATTCTGAATCCCGTTTCCGAGGTTTGCTCCGTCGTCGCAAACGTGTCCCCAGGTTTCATGTCGTACAGCCATGCCTCGGGGCTGTTGATGTTATAGGTCTGCTGGGTTGCCCACGCCGTCGTCTCAAAGTTATTGAAATTAATGTCGACGAATCCGGGGAGGATATCCGAGGTTGCAGGCTGCGCCCCTGTCGTCTCAATCACGGCCCAGGCGTCGCCGGTGCCACCGCAGAGATTTGAGCCTGGGTCTGATGGATTAGGGGACTCGAAAGTCTCGACAACGCTATTTCCATTGCTTTTATTGGTAGTAGTGCTGTGGAGAATACATGTAAGTCCTTGTTGACGTAACAGTGTGGATAAATCAGGAGAGCTTACACTTGACCGGCTGTCGCAGAGGTAGCCTCTACCGTCACAGCGATAGTGTTCCCCGGGTTTACTATTTGAAGAGTTAGGACGAGATTAAGAAGAATACGGTTCCCCCCTTAGGGCTTCAAGCTTACCTTGGATGTCTTTCTTGAACTCTGCTGCCTTGGGATACCACTCGACCCAAGGGTCCGCCGTTGTCGTTCCGTCGTTATGCAACTATATCATCTATGAGCTACATGTCCTGATTGACACGTCGAGCCGTTTTATGCCCAAGGGATCAAACAGAACCAGAATCTACAGTCAGGGTAACACCGGCTTGCGCGAGAGCTCCTCGCGTACCTGAACAACCATTTCCTATGAAGCCTACCCAAGCAGCAACCATGTACTTATCAGAAGAATTGCCGCCCGCAGGCACGCAAAGATTCGGGACCGTCCATTCCGCCGAAGCCTTTTTTATGGCTGGTGTGTTCGCGTCGTTGCTTGGTACCCTGATTCTGGAGCCCGCGAACATGGTACTATTTATCATATACTTAGCACAATGGATTCCTCTGCCTTTTTTCATCAGACATTAGGTAAACATACTATGTATCCCGGTTCTGGGCAGCCGCGAAGCTCAGCGCGCTGAAGAGCAGTGCGCAGGTATAGTAGGTAAAGTACTTCATGGCGGGCTGGAAATACCAGATCCGCAACGTTATTCTTTATATTCAAGTGAGCTGGTTAAGTGATTTCTATTCAGCGGGTTATTCGAGTTACGTTGGCGTGTCCATTGAGTCCGGCAACCGCTTGAAGGAAAGACGAACAACAAGCTATTATATACATTCTTCTTGGCCCATCAGTGTTAAATTAGGCATCCTCATGTTATTAGCTAGAGAGCTAGACATCAGATGCAAATATGTCGGGGTCCTGGAGAGATCTAGAAGGATTCGGTCCGTACATGAGTGACCTTCCCAAAAAGTGCCTACGGTTAAGATCTCAGCGATCTGTAAGGCAGCCGAGGTGACTTAATCCGCCAAACCGCCAATTTAATTTATGTATTAAATTATATATTATATATTTATTATTATAATATTATATAACGTATTGTAAGAAATATTTTAAGCTTTTTATTTTGAAATGAAAGATTTATATTTATTAATTAATTTGATAAATATTTTAAATATAGATTTTTATTATACGTTTTTAAATAAATTCTTTAAATTTAAGATAAAATTAAAATATAATTAAAATAAATATTAACAATGATAAATATAATTAAGTGCTTTTATAAAATTATGAATAAAGTTAACGCTTTAAATTTTTAATTTAGTTTATGATAATAAATAAGCGGTTTTTAATATTATTTATAATTTTAAATAAAGTATTAAATATATATTTTTATTATTATCATTCTTCGGTTAATATTATAAACGACTTAGTTTTTTTAATATACTTTTTTATGTTTATAATAATTAAAATAATGATAATATTTAAATAAAGTAATAAATTTAATATTTAACATATTTAATTTATAAAAATATTTATAACTTTTATTATTATAATGATATATAATATAAGTATCGTTTAAATAATTTGGTAAGATAATATAATGTTAAAATATATTCTTATTTAATTAATAATTTTTATAAGTATATTTTAAAGGTAAAATAACGTTAATTATTATTATGTAAATAGTTAAAACTTATTAAAGGTTAAAATTAAAAAGTAGTTAATTTAAACTTACTTTTATAATTAAAAGGGGGTGAAAACGTGAGTTTGATTTCTCGATAATAATGGATTTAATTTTTATAATATTTATTTAAAGAGATAATTTATTTAATCTTAAATTAAAATCTTTATTAATAAACTTTTAAAATTAAAAATAATATAATAAAAATAGGTATTTATTTATATATTTAAATTATTAATCATTAAAATAATAATATTATTTACGTATATCTTTTTTATCTTAATTAAAACTTAAATTATATATTAATTAAGGTTTATAATATTTATTAAATTTAACTTTTTTTTAATATTCTTAAGGAAATTATTATTAATAAATGATTTGAATTAAGGTAAGAAGTGACTTTATTTAATCGAATTTTAATCAAAGTTATTTATTTAATTTTAATTTAAACTTGAATTATTATTAACCGGTTTAAAAGTAAGGTTTGGGATATTATCATTCGATTTAATAAGATTAATCTTTTATTTCCATAAGTTAATGTTTTAGTTTAAATTTAAATTTGACCGGCTTAATTTAATAAGGTTAATTTCTCGTTTTTAAGAATTAACGTTATAGTTGAGACTTAATTTAAACTGGTTCGATTTTTTCGAATATGTTATAAAAGGTTTACATATAATGAAAGTTTTTAAAATATAAATATATGATAAAAATTAATAAGTAAATATAAATTAATAAGTAAATAAATATAAGATGTATTTATAAAAGAATTTAATTATAAAGGTAAAACTTTTTTTAATATAAATTAAAAAATCTTAAATTTTAATTAATTTCGATTAAATATTTAAGAATTTTATGTAGTTGGTAAAGTTAATGTATTTTAAATGTGATTATAAATATATATTTATATATTTACGTGTTAAAAATTTCAATAAAAAAGTATAAGTAATGTTAAAATAATTATTTATATAACTTTATAAATTTGAAACTTTAAGAAAAGTTAAAGTTATATTTTAAAATAAAGAAATATATATGTTTATTTTATATAATATATAAGTTAATCTTAGATTTATTAATAAAATATAAGAATTATATGTAAATTTATGGTAAGATAAAGTTAATTAATAGATATTAACGTAATATTGAAGAATATATCACATTTTATCAAATATAAAGTATGGTATTCTTTAATTATAACTTAAATAAAAGGTTTAATTAATCTTATTTAATTTATTTATAATTAAAGGTAAATATATAATATGAATAATGTTAAATTAAAAGGGAAGATATATAAATATATAAGATTTAAGTATATATATGAGATTATGGTAAAAATTAATAAAATTTATAAGTTAAGAAGAAAAAAGGTGAGTAAAAAGATATATTTTACTTAAGTAATTTATTATATATATATTAAAACATGTTTAAATAAATATTTAAATAATTACTTATTTATTTTATTATCCTTTAAGATATTAATAATAAAAATTATTTCAAAATTTAGTTTATTACATTTATTTATTTATTATCTTTCCCTTTTTTATATAATTTATCCTTTTATTAAATTAAGGTTTTTAAAGTAATAATTAAGTTTTTAAGATTAAAGATAATATATTATTATTTATTTATTTTATATGGATTATTATTAAAGTTAAATTTATATTAAACTTAACATTATATTTATAAAATTGATTAAATTTTACCTTTTTATTAAGTTAATTATTTATTTTTCTTATTAAGTTAATTATTTATTTTATTTAAAATATATAATAGTTTTTATTATAAAAATATATGATAAATAAAATATTAATGGGAAGATATAATGAATAATGAAAATATAAATGGTATATTATTAATGGGATAAATGGTTATATATTTATATAGTTAATATTTAAATAATTATAAGATAAGGGAAGAAATTCTGAACTTATAAATTGTTAATTTATGATATGTTATTTTTAATTTCTTAAAATAAGATAAAGTTTTTTACCATTTTTTTTAACGTTATTTTCTTTTTTTCGAATATATAAAAGTAATATATTATTAAATAATAACCTTTTAAATATCTTTTTTCTTTAACTTTTTCCATTAATTATTACTTAATTTTATTTATTATAAAAATATTAACATTTATTATTTTTTAATTATAAATTAAGGATTAATTAACTTAATAATTTAAGCATTTATGAAATCACGAAGCATTTTATGATATATATAAATAACTTATAAAAATCCTTTTTTTGACGTTTGTTTATTATATGATATAACTTTTATATAAATATATTATAAAATTTAATATTATTAAAGGGAAAAAGTTATTTTATTTTTATTTTAATAAATGATTTTTTAAAAACTTAAGTTAATAAATATTTGATTATTTTTGTTACTCGAAAATAAGTTAATTTCTTAAGTTAATAAGTAGATATATTTGACTTTTTAAACTTTTCTTTTATCTTAAAATATCTTTAAATAAAATATTTAAATAACTTATAACATGGTTATATTAAGTTTAAAGATTCTTTTATAATTGTGTGAATAATTTATAATCCCGTTTATAATAAAAGGATAATAATTAATTATATGTATATTTATATTATATTAAAAGATTAATTGTAAATATTAATTTTTTTAATAATTAAACTTTAAGACTTTAATTAATATAAAGTAAAATAGGAAAAAATAAGATAATAATAAATAATTATATTTTTTAATGAATAAAACGTTTAAGATTTTAATATATTAAATTTAATAATTTTAATTAATAAGAAGGAATAATGAAAGAGATAATAGTATATAATTAATCTTTTTAATAAATAAGATATTTAAAACTTTAATATATAAACTATAATAAAAGTATCGTATTAATTAAATTATCTTATATAATTAAGGAGGTATTTTAAACATTATAATATAAGATGTTTATAATATTTTTAAAACTTTTAAAAATAATTAAAGATATGATTTTATCGCTTTAAATAACTTTATTTATACCGTTTTTATTATTGTTAATACTTATATTATTTTAATTATTTTTATTTTTTTTAATATTTTTATTTATTTAGTTACCTTTATTATTACCGAAAGAATTGGATATATTTATCGCATAATTTTCAGTTAAAATGTTATATTAAGGAGGCGGTATTTTTTTTACCTTTTTAATTTTATAAAAGGTAATATTAAAATTATTTAAGAATTAAAGGCATTTTAATAAATAGTTACGTGGCTTTTTGATTATATTATTAAGGTTTTTAGTTATTTCGTTAAAGTTTTTAAAAATATCGTAAAAACTTTTCTTTAATTTATTTATTTATAATTTAAGTTAATAAATATTTAAATCTTTTATTTTATTATTAAAAAACGTGTTTAAACCTTTAATTTTCTTTATAAAATCGACCTATAATTTATATTTATTAGGATTAATAAAGTATAAACCTTAATTATTAATATTTTAACGTTTTATACCTTTATTATTAAAAAATATATTTAAGCCTTTAATTTTCTTTATGAAGTTAATTTATAATTTATATTTATCGAGATTGGTAAAATATAAACTTTAATTATTAATATTTTAACGTTTTATATCTTTATTATTAATTTTTGGATAAATGGAATTATAATTTAAGTATGAAATAAGGTAATTAAATTTATATATATTATATATATTATATTATAATTTCCCGGAATTGGAAAGAATGGTTAAGTAAAAATTATAAGATTTTCTTACCGAAATTGCTTTCTTAAGGTAAAACATATATACGGCATTAAATAATGATTATATAAACTGAATAAAAAAAAACTGGTGAGGAATTTATTTGAATTAATAAAGTAAGTAATTATTTATTTTTAATATTAAATCTTATAAAATTCTTTTTATTTTTTTCGACGTTTTTATTTATATATATGAACGTAAATTTATTTTGTTATCTTTTATATATATATGTAAAAGGAATGGAATAAATGTGTTATTATTAAAAAGTTTATAAAAATCTTTATATATTAGGATTTTATTCTTTTTTAACTTAATATTGTTAAATTTTAACTTTATAATATAATATTCCATGCCGTTATAAATTTATTAAAGTTAATATATATTAGGAATTATATAAGTTGTTTTTATTAATTATATGACTTTATTAATATGATATAATTTAAATAAGGCGGATATATATATTATAAATGAAGGAAGGTTTATTTATATTTTCGGTATTCGATTATAAAGGAAAACTTAATTATTAAAGCTTAAAATAATAGGGTATTTAAGATTAAGGTTGTTTATTAATAATAATTATTATTAAAAAAAATATAAATTAAGGGAATATAATAATTTATAAAGAATATTATGATAATTATCGGGTATATAAAAGAATAATTATTATATACCTTTTATAATATTATTTTTTAACCTTTTAATGATTAAATTTAATTAAGTTAAATCTTTTAATCGGGATAAATATAAGCATGTTAAGGTTATAATATTACTTTTAGCCTTTATAATAATAAGGGAAATAATTGGTTAAATATTAAATAAATTATATATATTTAATCCGGGTTAAAGGTTATAATTTTATAATAAACCAGCTTAACGTTAACGATTTAATAATAAGTTAACTTAAGGATAATAATTCTTTAATATAAAATGATAATATTTTATGACGTTAATTTAAGGATTAAGATTTTATTTTGGTAAAATATTAATATTATTTTAATAATTTTTAGTTATAATATAATAAATATAATAAATTAAATTATAATAAAAGCCGATGCTTTTATAACATGTATAAGTAAATTTTAATATTAAGTTTTCGATCTTTAAATGATAAATAAATAATTAATTAAGGGTATAAATCTTAGGATTATCGAGGTTTAGAAAATTCGGCATAAGTATTATATTTCGATAATTAAATATAGTTAAATAATTTTCTGAAAATATAAGGTTGGTTAAATTTATAATATATTAAAATATTGTATATATTATATTAATAATGATTATAATTAAGAAATTTAAAAAGGAGAAAGGAGGCTTATTTGAAAAAATGAATAAAATTTAATAAATAGAAGGTAAATAAAAGAAGGAATGGAATATTCGAAAAGGGTTTTCTTTTAAAAAATGGAATATTTAAAAAAAGCTTTTTTTCGAAGGATTATAAAAAATAAAACGAAACGGTAAAATTATTAAAAAAAAAAGAATTAAAAGGATAATAATAATAGCTATAAATGAAGTAATAAATAAATAATCTAAAAATCGGCTTTATTATTTATATAGTTAAAATTTAATTTATCCTTTTTTAATATATCTTTATATATGTATATATACTTATATTAATATTATATGAAGATAATTATATTATTTCTTTTTAAAAATTCATTTATATAAAATTAATATATCTTAGGTTAAATATCTAATTAGACTTAATATATCATTACTTTCCATATTAACGTGAATCATTTAATATATAATAAAGTATATCGTTACGATTTCTTTTTATTAAATAATTAATATATTTTTCTATTATAATAATTTTTTTAATATGAATAAATATATAAATAATTTATTTTATTGAATAATATACGTCATTTATAATTATATTAAAATACTTATATTTTATAATATTTTAATATTATATTATATATATTTTTAAATATAAATATATCATTTTTTAAATATATATATTTTATTTTAATAATAAAATATAATATTAAGTAATATATATAAGTAAAAAAGATATTATAAAGTAAATATTTATTTATTCAATTTACTTTAACTTCCTTATTATAAAATATTATTTAAAATAATAGATTTAATTAAAAAAACATATTATATAAAGCTTAAATAGATATTTTAATCATATTATCGATGTTAATAACGTTTATAAATATTATATATATATATTAAATAATTTTTATCTTTTTCCTTTTAATTTTTAAGGTTAATATATTAATATCTTTTAATTAATTTAATTAACGTAATTAAATTTAAAACTTTATAACTTTATGTTAATTAAAAATATATGTTATGATATTATATACCTTTTATATTAAAATTTAATTTAATAATATTTTTAAATAATTTATTTAATAAATGTTAAAAGTGGATTTATAAAGAAAATCATTATAAAATTAAAAATTATTTATAACTTTTAAATTGAATTATTTATGAAGTAATTTAAATAGAAGAATTAATAAGTTTTTGGGAAAATATAATATAGGGTTAAGGATAATGTTATATATTTAAGGATTTTATAAATATAATTTATATGTTAAGGGATTTAAAATTAATTTTTAATTTATTAAAAATAAAGGAATTTAAAGAATTATTATAATAATAATAATACCGTTTTAATTTTTTAAGAATTTATATATCTTAACGAGTTTAAGTTTTAAATCTAAACCTTTTAATATATCCAATTATATAAATATATCGGTTATTTCATTAAGGTTAAATTAAAGGTTTAAATATCGGTAATATTTTAATTAATTAAATATCTTTATGTAAGATTATTAACTTTTTGGAATATATATAATTTATCTTAATTTATAACCTTATTATTGAAATTCCTTTTTAATATAATTATCTTATTTATATTTTATATAATATTTATTAATGTTTAATATATTAAATCTTATTATTAAAGTTATCTTTTATATTATATTATAAATATTAATAATAAATTTATTATTTATTATTAAGATGAAATTTAAAAATATTTTTCGATATATTTAACTTTTTAATTATTTTTAATATATATAACTTCAATCGTTAATTAAAATTTATTATCTTAATTATATATTAATAATTTTATTAATTATATTTTAAGCTTATAATAATGGTATGTTTTTATATAATATGGTATATATTATTTATTATATAATTTTCGGTAATGTATAAATAGATAATAAAGGTTATAATATCGAAAAAAGTAATTTATTTTTATCTACTTTTTTTAATATAATAGCTTTATATTTCATTTTTAAAAATTATATAGTTCCGGTTGGAATTTATTATTTTTATTATTTAAGTTATAAAAAAAGTTAAATTAATATTTATTTATAAGGAAGTTATATTTTATTATGTTTTATTTTAATTATTAAAATTTCCTTAATAATTTATTTATATTATGGAAGGTTTTATGCTTTGATATATTTATATTTAATGTTTTTATATTTATTATTGATATATTTATTATTAATGTATTACGTTTTTAAATTTTTTTAACATATAATTTTAATTATACCTTTTATCTTTTTACGGGTTAAATTATTATTCTCGAATTTAATTATATTTTACTTTAAATAATTAAAACTTTTATTAAAAATAATAATATGTGTAAGTTTTTTAATTTTAATAAAAATATGTTTACATATTTAAACCTTAGAAATAAAATTTATTTTTATGAAGATGTTTATATCTTTTAGGATATAAATATTTTTATTTTTATTCTTAAACTTAATTTAAAAAATAGGAATTATTTAAAATTAGTTTATTATATATTAAACCCCTTGGGGAAATTTATTAATTTTAACTTAAAAATTTATACCTTATATTATAATATTCTTATTTTATAAATTCGAAACCTTTTTAAATTTTTTTTCGTTTGTTTTATTTAGTTTTTATTTATTAATTATATTATTATGTTTTTCGTGAATAATAACGATAAAGCGAAATATTTTATTTTTCTTTATAATATAAAAAAGAAGGGTAAGATTATTAAAGTAATATTATTAATTACGTTTCTTCTTTAACTATTATTTAAAACGATTAATATTAATATAAAAGTTATCGTCGATAAGAAATATAAATATAAAAATGTGGATAATATTGTTTATGATATTAATAATAATGGTAATAATACTCTTAATATTAATGAATTATATATTAATAATATTGATATTAATAACTTTATTTACTCGGTTTATATAAGTTAAATAAAATATGATAATAATAACGTTAAGTTTAAGGATTATAGTTTTAATTTACATTTTTTATACGATCTTTTTAATAACTTTTTTAATAATATGTAACTTTTTTATAAGAAGTTTTAATCCCCGCCGTTAAGTAAAATAAACGTTAAAAAATATTATCATTTATAATTAAAGCTTAAAGAAAATGAATCCGTCCTTACCGGAAATGAATCTTTAGCTAACTTAAATCTTAATAATAAAACTAAAACATTTAATAAATAAGGCGTTTAGTTTAAGTTTAAGATTAAATTTAAGGTTTCATATACCTTTATTTTAAACCGGGAGAAAGGTGGTTTTTCTTCTTTTAAACGGATATTAAAACGAAGATTTAATAATTATTTACTTCTTAAATAAAATGACATTTTTAATTTTATAAAAGGCGATATAAAATATATAAAAGGGTTAAATCATATATTATATTAATATAAGTTTTATTAATGGAGAAGTATTTAATATATTAAATTATAACTTTTCTTAAACTTAATTATTAAATATTATTAGTAATGAATATAATACCTTATATATTTTAAAAGTAATATCGTTATAAAAAACGTAGATTTTATATTCTTTAAATGTTTTAAAAGACTTTTTTAGAAAGGTATAAATATGATATTAAATTTTCTCTATCCTTTTAATTAAAGAAGTATAAATATAATATTAGATCTTTTTTATCTTTTTAGTTAAAAAAGTATAAGTATAATATTAAATCTTTTTTATCTTTTTAATTAAAGAGGTGTAAATATAATGTTAAATCTTTTCCATCCTTTTAATTAAAAAGGTATAAATATAATATTAAATCTTTTCCATTTTCTCAGCTAAAAAAATATAAATATAATGTTAAATCTTTTCCATTTTCTTAGTTAAAAAAGCTTTAAAAAAGTGTAAGTATAATGTCAAATCTTTTCTATCTTTTTAATTAAAAAGGTATAAATATAATGTCGGATCTTTTCCATCTTTTTAACTAAAAGAGCCTTAAAAAGGTATTTTAATTATATTAATTAATATATATTATATAAGTTAATTTAAGGCTTAAAATATTAATTATTAATTATTAAATTATCTACTTTAATTTAATATTTATAATATTATTTAATATTATTAAAATTAAGAATATACAAAATTTTTTCACATTTCGTAAAAAGGGTTTTAACGCGTCATTAATTATAAATGACGGTTAATTTAATTTTTATGTATAAAAAGTTAATCTTTCATAATAAGTTGGTTAAATTATATTTTAAAACCCTTTAAAAAGTTTTATCTTAATATATAAGCTTAATTATAAAAAGTTAAATTTTAAAAAACTTGTGATTTATATTTGCGTAAAAATATTATATAAACTTCTTTTTTCTAATATTTAATAATTTGTAAAAATATTCCATGGCATTTTTTTTATATTCCCATTTTATTAAGAAAAAAAAAAATAAGGTATTATATATGTTATGTTTTTAAAAAGGAGTAGCTAAATTTAATGTTCGGTAAAAATACTTTACCTTTCTAACTATAAATTTAAAATATTATCGGTTATATAAGAATGAATTATATAAATCTTAATTTTGTTAAGTAAAGATAATGTTTCTTTTATAAGAAAAGAAATCATTATTATATAAATTAAATATTAAGGTTAACCAAATTTATCTTTATAAATATTATATTAATTTTTATATAATAATATATATTAATGATATATTTTTAAATTAACGTTATTTTAATGTTTAAAGAGGTTAAAAAGAGTTAATGAGTTAGTTTAAGCTTTTTCTCCCCGAAATAAATTAAATAAATCTTATAATTTAACTTATAATCTTTAATTAAAAAATAGATTAAACGTTTATTATAAATGAGACGTTATATTATTATAAGGTTTATTAAATAATAATTATAAATAAGCTTTATTTATACCATTTTTAATAAATTATATATATGATTAATTAAAACTTATTAAAAGAAAAAGTTAATTCATACCAAAATTAAATAATATATATGATTAATTAAGTTATATAAGAAATTAAGGAATTTCGAAAAATTAAGGAATTTAAAAGATCTTAAAGATTTAAAAGATTTAAGCTTATTAAATTAATAAATATATTGCCAACGGAATCTTTTAAACTGTTAAAGTTACCGAATTTATTGAAATTTCTAAACTTATTAAAATTACTAAAATCATTAAACTTATTAAACTTATTAATGTTAATAAAATTAATCTTCATAATTTCTTAAATAATTTAATTTATGAATAATAAATATATAAAGAAGTATATTTTAAAGATATATAAAATTAAATAAATTATATTTATATAAGAAAAAGAAATAAAAATTAAAGTTAAAGTTATTTGGTAAACTTATTTAACCTTTCTTAAATTTAATTTATATTTTCTAACCCTTTAAAATCTATAAATAAGGAAAGATATTATCTTAATTATAAAATAAGAAAATATATATTTATATATTTAAATTATATATAACTTACCTATTATAATTATATCATAATATTTTATTACCTTTATTTAAATTAAGGTTAACGTTAAACATAAACTTATCAATAATAATTATAATAAAATAAGATTAAGGTAGTTTATAAAAAATTAAGGAAAATGTATATATATTATTTTAAATTTTAGAATTATTTATAAATAACTTTATTTATCACGTTATATATAATTAATGTTAATATTAATGTTTAAATAAACCATTCTTATTATAAAATATTTATCATTATATTTTATAACTATTAAAATATTATATTAAATTATTTAATTATTTATTATATAATTTTAAAGGTTTATAAGTTTCTTAGTAAGTTAAGAAATTAAAGTTCCCAAACTTAAACATTTTAAGCTTTATAATAAATCATAAAATCACTTATATTAACGAAATTAATAAGATTAATAAATTAGTTAACTTTTTACTTCTTAATAATTATATTAATCTTCGGTATATATTAAATAATAAAAAAAATTACTTATTTAATTAAACTTTAACTTATTATGTTAAAAAACATAAGTTCGTTTATATTAATCATCGGCTTTATATTGTTAAATATGGATATATTCTTTAATATATTTATAAATTATTTTCCTTACCACGTGAAATTTTTATTATAAACGTAAAATAATTAAAAAGTAAAGTTAATATAAAGTTATATTAAAGAAAAGATAACCACGTGATTAAATAACTTTATAAACTATTATAAAAACATTAATAATAAATTATTAATATATAAAAAAGTTTTTATAAGGCTTATTATTTTAGAATAATTTTAAATATTTAATAAAGGTATTAAATCTTTATAAAAAGGGACGATTAATATCCTTACTCCATAATCATTATCATTATTATTAAGGAATGGGTCATTTAAATTTTCCATTCGCTATCGTTATTACCGTTATTTCTTCGTTAATTATCGTTGTTTTTTTTATTATTCTCGTTTTTATTACCATTATTACTTTACCTTTATTTATATATATATTAATGGGTTAAATTTATATCGGAATATAATTATGAAAGCTTTAAACATATTATTTTTAATATAAAACTTCATCTTTTATTAAAGGTTTTCCGATTCTTTTAATAAGTTGTTTATTATTATTTAATTATATCTAGAAATCTTTATTAATCTCATAATAATATTATTCCGTTTTATTATTTTAACCTTTTAAATAAACTTAATATATTAATTTTATCTATAAATTATTATTTAATTAAATTAATATTTATTAATAATATTAAATTAAAGCTATTTTTATAAAATCTTTTCTTATTTAAAAATAAACATTATAATATTAATTTATTTTAAATAATATATGTAAAATTATATTCGGGTTAAATTAAAATTAAACTTATAATATATTACTTATTAAGTTAATATATATATTTATTTAATGATATTTCCTTTAATATAATAATCGTAAATGTTTATAATAATATATAAAATGATTATATTTTTTTTCCAATTATATTTTAACTTTTTAATTATTTATTCTTTAATATATTTCTTTTTAATTTCATACCAACTGTTTAATATTTACGTGTAAACATTATTAACATTAGTTAAATTATCATTACCTTATATATTTAATTTATATTTATTTATTTTAAAATTAACAAAACCGGAACGAAGTTATATATATTAAGAAGAATTCTTTAATAATAACCCGTTTATTAACGAGGTGTTAAAATTATAATATATAATAAAAAAAATGATTAACGGTAAATTTAACAAAGTCGGAAAGAAAATAATAAGTGGTAAGTTTAATAAGGTAATAATAAATTATAAGTTTAATGGGTTAATAAATTCTTTACGTTATTTATTATTTTTATATTTATTTATAATAATAAAATAATAAAGAAAATTATAAAAAAAATAATATAAATAATCTTCATTATTTAATTATAAATAAAGAATATTATATATTATTTAAAGGTTATTTTTATAAACCTTAAATAATGCTTATTAATAATTTTTTTTATACGTAATTATAATTTCCGATTTGTAAAATAATTGCCGGAATATAATATAAAATAAGGGTGATATTATCATTATAACGTTAAAACTTTTTTATATAATAAATAAGTCTTATATAATTTTATTAAGATTTAATTAATATTAAAATAAAAGATTATTTATTTTATTTTATAATTAAATATTTTATACATTAATTAATTATAAAATAAGCATTATTTATTTTATCTATATTTAAATTAATTTTATTATATATTTATTTATTATATTATATGCTTTTAATGGTTTAAGATTACTTCTTTAATTTTAATAAAATAAATTTATATTAATTTAAATTAATAATGGTTATATTAATAATGAGTTACATTTTTAATATAAAACTTTATTTAAATAAATTAATAAAATTACTGAAGATTTATATAATTAATAAGAAAAATTTTAATGGCGGTTAAAAAAACCTTAATATAATTTAAAATAAACATTTTTTAAATATATTTGAAAATTTTACCTTTAATTATAAATTAATAAACTTTTCTATTTTAAGTTTATAATGTTTTATTAAAGATGTGGTAATTTTAAAAGATAAAAATTATTAATAATTTATAAAGAAGCGAATCTCATATATTAACTGGTTTATTTAAGATGATAATTATTAATTTAAATATATATTTAATCTTCTCGATTTATTAAAACGTTATTTTAAATATAGGATTATATAAAGTTTATTTAAATAACTTTAACATTATTTATTATAGAAATTTTTATTAAAGAATTTAAATTTAAATTGGTAATTAATTTAACCGATATCATTAATAATAAAGAATGTGAAATTTAACATACGTTAAAAAATATCTTATAATATATTAAATAAATATAAGTTTACTATATGTAAATTTATTTATTAAAACTTTATTTACTTATTTTATTTTATTATTATTTTTAACGTAATTATAAAGATTATTAATATATTATAACTTTAAGTAAACATTAAGTAATATAAAGATTTTATTATTTATTTATGGTTAAAAAAGGGTAATTTTTAAGAGGATATTTATATATTGTTTTAATTTAAGCATAACGTTAAAATTAACTAATAAATACTTTAATAATATTTAGTTAAATAGGGTTTTCATAAAAACGAATTAAATATTAATGTTATGGAAGGAGAAATTTATTAACTTTTCGAGGTAAAGTTATTATATTTATATATCATTAATTACATTAAGTAAAAACGACTCGATATTAAATTATTAATATAATTTCTTAAACGTAAATTAATTAAATAAGGTAAAGTTTAACGAGAATGAATAATTTATATTTTTAAATTAGTATAACATATATAATATTATTTCTTTTAAAAAGATTATCGCGATAAAATAATCTTAATTTATCTCGAATATAAAGATAATATTAAGATTATTTAGGCTTTTTTTATTTAGATTTAAATGGAGAATAATATAAAAAAAAGATTATTAACTTAAATGAATAATTATAATATATAAAAGAAATAAATTAATTTTTCGAGACTTATATATAAACATTAAATATTTTCGGAAATTTAAAGAAGGATAATATTCGAAGATATATTCGAAAATATACTTATATCTTTATTATAAGAAATAATATATATAACGTTTATTATTAATGATATTTAAATATCGTATAATAACGCCGTGAAAATGGGTTAAGTTGTAAAAAATTAAAATATAAGAAGTTTATAATTTTAAAACTTAATTTTATATGGTTTATAAATGGTTATATAAAACTTTAATTTACCAGATTTAAGATTTACGCTTATATTAATATATATTTTCGTAAAATTTTATAATATAATGTTAATAAATTTAACTTTTTATTTATAAACATATTATATTAATATTTATTCATTATTAAGAAGTTTAAGTTTCGACTATGATATATTTAAATAAATTATAAAGTTAAAATATTATTAATAATTATGGTTTAGTTTTAATTAACTTTATATAATAAATTAATAATAGTTATAATAAATATAAATAATATAAACCATTTCCATTTTCAAAGTTATATATTTTAAGATTTATATAAATAAAGGATAAATAAAAGAAATAAAAAGATTAAATAATAATAATAATAATTATTTCTAAAAATTATATATCGTTAAATTATAAGTATAAAAATATCATAATTTTCTTAAATTTAAATTAACACTTTTAAGATTATTTCGAGCATTTAATTAATATAAATAGATTTAATAATAACTTAATGCCGGATTAAATTATAATATATATTATTTATAATAATATAATATAACGAGAAATTATTAAGTTTATTAAAGATTAGAATATTTATTATATTAAGTATCATTTAAGTATAAACCATATTATTATTAATTAAGTTAATAAAATGTGAAATAACTTTAAAAATATTAATATTTCGAATTATGGTTAAAACATTATAAATAATCTTATGATAAAATAATTAATAAATAACTTAAAAGAATCGTTAATTAAATATAATTTCGATAATTTCTTTACATTAAGAACGTAATATATTTATAACGAATAATTAATAAAATACCCATTAAGATATATAAAGGATTTAAAGAATTTATACATATTATATTATTTTAAGTTGAAAGTTTACCTTGAATAACATATAATTAAAAATAAAGAATTAAAGTTGAAATTTAATAAGTTCCCTTACGATAATCCGAGATAGTATAAGGATTAATTAAATATTCATAAAGATCAAATAAAAAAAATATAAAAGGAAGTGTAGAAATGAAAAGAAAAAGTCGATAAGTTTATTAATTAATTTAAAATAAATATTTAAATTATATAATAATTATATTACTTATTTAAGATGTTTTTTTAAAGATTATATTTATATATAAAACTTATATTAACTCTTTTAAATAATCTTTAAACTTTTTCAAAGTTACTTTTATAATTTACTTTTTAATAAATCACTTTTATCCCTTTTTTAAGGTAAGTTTTTTACCTTTTTTAAGATAAAATGTTTAAACTTTAATTATTAAATCCTAGGTTAATTATTTTATATTAATTAACTTTAAGTCCATTACTTTTATCGCTTAACTTAATTATTTATATGTTATAAAATTTATTAATGAAGTTTACCTTTTTATCATTTATATGAAAATGTTAATAATATATATATTAAATTAAAGTAAATAGTTTAATAGTTAGGTATAAAGATTTTATACATTAATTAAATAACCGGTTCTTTAATAACATATAAATCTTCATAAAAATACTTATAATATTATAATATTATAAAAAATAATAACCACCTTAAATAAAATATTTTTCTTAAGGGTAAAATTATACTTTTTCCACATTTTTCTTAAGGTATCTTTTACTTTAATTAATGATTTACCATTAATATTAGTTCATATTAAATATATTAATAATTTTACCTTTAATTAACCCTTTTAAATTACACGTTATAAATAACTTCACATTATATAAAAATTATTAATATAAACCTTTTAAATAAATTAATACTTTATTAATTAAGAATCTTAAAACAATATAAAATGTAATAACTTATTTATAACTTAATTAACTTAAATATATTTATTATCCTTTACTTTTGAAACTTCTTACTTTAATTTAATATAAAGTTATAAGTAATTTTACTTTTTCCGAATAAATAAAACTTCAAATAAATAAAGAATATATTTATAATTATATTTTATACATTTCCGCCATAATATATAAAGCCACGCTTTAAAACCATAATATTAATTAAGGTAAATTAACTTATTTCCACCATTAAATCATTAAACTTTTTAATTATATTTAAGTAAACAATATATTTAATTATATATTAATTTATATATACTTATATAATATTTATGTAAACATTATTATAACCTTTATATTTAAATGTAATAAAAAGGGTAATTAAATATATCATTAACTTAAATTATTATTAATTCAACGGATAAATATCTTTTTAAGAAAATATATAAATATTTGGAAAGTAAGTTAAACGTTAAAATAAAAAGTTTTAATATTAGATTAATTTATAAAGAAAGGATAAATTAAACGGTTAATAATTATAAAATTAATAAATTTAAATATTATATCTTTATTAAACTATTTAATAATTTATATATTATGTTTTTTATAAGCGATTTTTATCTTATCTTTATTATTATTACCATTTTATAAGTTATAATTACCTGTTTAATATATTTAAAAATAATAAATATATCTTTTAAATATAAACGATTTTATCTTTTTTATTATCATTATTATTTCTTATAATAATACTTATTAAATTAAGGTGGATAAATAACTTAAAAGTAAGGTATAAAAGTTTTATATATTAATTAAGTAATAAATTCTTTAATAATATATAAATCTTTATTAAAATATCCATAATTTTATAATATTATAAATAATAATAACATATTAATGTTATCATAAAGTTAACTATAAAATATAAAATAAAATAACATTATTACGCGAAGTTTTTAAACTATTTAACTAAAAGTTAAATATATATATTAAAACATTTTTTTATTTTAAATATCTTTTATAAAATCCGAAATATTTAAATCTTAATAAATGATAAAGTATATATAATTAAGCTTAATTTATATTAATAAAAGATATTTTTGTTAAGATTTTATAAATTTAAGGATATTTATAATTTCTTTCGGCACGTTATAAAGCTTTTCGTAAAGGAAAATATAATTTAAATAAAAGTTATAAAATTAAATTACCATAATTTTTTAAAGTTATTTAAAATTTAATCGATGTAATATTATCATTTATTTCGGATATATTATTTATATTTATTTTAATAATAAAAGATATAATTAAATAAATAATTAAATAAAAGATATATAATATAAATTAATTTATAAAGTTTACGCGTTAATTAATTAATAATTTATAACGTTTTAATATATTAAAAAACATTATAATTATAACGATTAATAACGTTATAAACTTTATATTTATAAAGTGTTATAAAGTTAATATTATATATTAAATAATATATATAATGTATAATTTAATATATAATTTAAATTAACGGTTTAATGGATTTAATTATTTCGTTTATTTTCATTTAAATGATAAATTTTATGGTTAAATTTAAAAATTAACATATAATTAACATAAAGTTTATTTTAAAAATAAATTAAATCTCAACTTAAAATAATTTAATTAAACTTTAATTACATTAATATAATTTTATATATATATATATATCGTTTAAATGTATATATATATTTAAAAATATATATATATATATATATAATTTATATATATATATAAAGAATTATTATTATATATATTTAATTAAAATAAATTTAATGTTTATATTAATTTTATAAAACTCCGCTTTTATAAGCGTTATGTATTAATTAAAGAAACGAAGAGACTTGAGATTATTTAAATACTGCTCATTATACTTAAGTTAGCGTTAATTATCTTTTTTTTTTTCCCTTTTTTTCAATATATGAACCAAGTTTGCTGTCCCGCTAAGAGATCACTGCGACGCAACATGCGTCGGAGACAGGGGGACGACTACTATTGCTAAGCGCTCAAGTGACATAAGCGCAAATTCCCCAAACCTCAGAATTGCTACCATTCATAAGACTGGGACGTTTCATCGGAGTCCTGTCTATCTGGTTACAGACTCTGTAAGTGAACGGATGTAGGTTAGACAATAGGAGGTTAGCCGCATAGGTACCTAGGTACATGTAAGTACCTCCTAGGTTACATATATCTTCAGGGCTAATTTCCAGATTTGGTAAGCGTACTATTGATTCTCTCATATGATTGGTGGAGATACAGGAAACAGTATGAGGGCCCCTTGCTTGTGTTAACAATCTTAAGGCGGGACAGTCTGAAGTTGAGGATTGTGTTCGTCTATAGTTAGTCTTTACCTTGTCTTGAAGCATACCTATTAGGAGGTACCGAAATTGCCTACTGCGTACGAAGCCAACGTTATCAGGAATTCTAGTGCTTCTGATCGCTTTCGTATCGTGCTTTTTTTGACAGCATTCTCATAGCCTGCCGCTACATGTACTAGAGGACAGTAGGAGCTAGAGCTCAATTGAGTATAGCGCCACCTCAAATGCACATATATAGGGGCCTTCGCACCCTCGAAGGAGGGTAGAAGGGCGAGCGTTAATAGATCACTTTTACAAAACACCCATCTCGCGGTATCCTTGCTATGTGTCTCTGGCATTCCCTCTACGAATGGCACTCATCACGGGATATTTCTGACAGCCACCCGCCGTCAAGATTAAATTATTTTTCCGACTCGATGATTCTCGCAGTTTTGTTACATGAAGTTCACCAAAAAGGCGCTGGCCTTACGCCTAGGTATACTAGCTTGAAACTACCCTCATCCTAAAGGCCGGCCTGACAGGCGCCAACGTTCAAACATATTCCAGAGAGTGTCGAGGTAGAAGTAATCGCTGCCACATAACCTATACGCCTTTCAAGTTGGGCGTTTCCAACTAACATCGGGATCCTAGTGTTCTTTATTAGATCCGTACCATGTGTTGGCCTATTGGTAACAAGCAATAAACAACTCCTAGAAATTAGGGTCTCTCGTTATTTCCTCCCTTTTCGAGCCCCATTCAAATACAGGCTTGAGTAGAACAGGTCAGCTGCAACACCGGCATCCCGGGGTAGATCAGTCGTTACACGAACATTAAACTAACATTATCCCAGATGGGTTGGATCCCATGACCTGTGGATGTCCATCCCTATACTCTCATTATTTCCACGCTCCTCTGTGGCTGTGAACTCTGTAGTGCGCATTATACGTCCATGATCTTTCGTCGTCTTAGATACTTCTTCAAGGCTACCTTCTAGGGGTCTTTCGGTTGAACCCAAATGCCCATGTTGGGGTTGCGAGGGGTCGATGTTTTGCAACCGTACGTCGGAACCCATGGTTTGGTAATGCGCGTCGTTTGAGTTTGGCGTTTTAGGATAGGATATCGGCCGTATAGACTCGCTCTTGCTCTTAAGAGAATTGATCATCTTTCTAAGTAGGCTAGAATCGCTAAATGCCCTCGGAATGGTTGGGATGCAAAACACCATGTACAGGCAGGTAAGTTCAGCGAGACACCACAGCGCCACCTTGGATATAGCGTAGGTCCAGTCTAGAGAGTTGGAATACTCGACAGTTGCAGCAACTCGGAATGCGGCTGACACGCAAGCACTATATGATATACGTTTAGCAGAGCCAGACTCATAATAGCGTCGTAATGGACGGATCGCGAGTTTACATACATTACACCAACAGCAAATAAAAATGAGACACCAATCTTCTTCTTAGTGCTCAGTTGTAGTCTCCAAATGATCCTCTGCGGGAAGAGAAGTATGAAAACATCCGAGAAGAGGTTCACTGAGCCGGTGACAAGATCTAAGCTTGTTCTGTCGAAGCAGGTTCCTGGGATTCGCTTGTCCCAAATTCTCAAGTCGCCGGTTAGTGTTTGCGTCCAACGAAGGCACACAATACTAGCTACCTGTGGAATGGTCTGCAAGCTAGGTTGCTAGCGACCTCGACTGCGAAATAAAACAGAACCGAGAACCATAATAAGCCCTGGCACGTCCACTTGAAGAGAGAATCAGTACACATATTCATCTACAGAGAGGAGCTTGACATTATAGAATGCGAGATTGTTAGATGAGACTCACGAAGAAAGCCCCACGAGTGCCAAGGGGCGCAAATATCCTAGTCCACTCCAGAAGTATCGCAACTTTAAGGAAGAGAATACCGAGGACGTAGAAGTTAAACGCCAACTGTACGAACTATTTCCCTTTAGATCATTCAATGATGTGGAGCTTAATTCACTGTACTCACGTAAAGCAGTTGGTCAAGTTTTACCACGCGAATGTTCCATTGATGCACAAAGAAGCTATGTTCACTGCAGCGGAACATGCAGTAAATGTAGCCGATATATACGCCCTATATAGTCGACTATTAGTTACCCCCAGGTCTACAAACGAAGGAATCATAGCTCACATATCCGAGGAGCGCGAGGCCTACGAGAAGTTAGATAAAGTTACCTTCGAAGACGTGATACGCTTACAATCCTCAATATGTACTCTTTTCAAACAGAACAATTTCGCATAGGCTCTCAAAAATAATGTTATCGACACCAAAATAAGGCAAACAAGGGAGATGGCTCGAGCTAAAGTGTCTTGATTCGGGGGGTTATCGAAATTTGTGATAGCACCCTCCGGAGCAACGAGAGCCGGCCCCTGAAGGATGGCGTCTTGTTCTTGCGGCGTAAGCAAATAGAGCCCATCTAGTGGCGATGACATGCTGGGTACGGACTGTTTTGGAATGCTACCAACCCTCGCGCGATACTGAAGATGGGAATTGGACCGACGCTACTTAAATGAAAGAAGAGTAGGACTGGGTAATAGAACTTTAATCAGCCGCACCGTAGTAAAGTAAACGGGCCATGTTACATCACTTCCAAAACATTAGAGAGGACTTGTGAACTTGGGAAAGTATATATGCCGTCCCACCATGATCATATATAAAAAGGATGATGACGGGTGCAGTTCGCTAAATACCCCTGAAGAGAATTTTCTCCAATAGTGCCTTTCTGTATTTTGTCAGCATATGTCATCTCATTCACCAATCATCCTCTGCCTCGACCACACTTCCATTTGCAGTTGTAAGAATATATAATGCGGATAAGACGGCCCGAGGTGTTCGATGTCCCCCTATTGCTCGCGAAATAATGACTAAGGAGTCGAACTCTAATGAGGATTGATAGTAGGAGCTGTATGACGGGCTTACTGGTGGTATATATTAACCAACCACCCTAGGTGAAGAGCATGTACGAAAACAGGATGATGACTGCATATCCCACCCGACAGGGGGTAGATGGGCTCTTAGTAAGGCTCGATAATATAGATTAAATACACATGACAGCTCTGGGTGGTCATCGAGTTGGAGCTTAGGACACAAGGCTACCAATGAATTTGAGAGGCAAAGTATACGTTAAATTCATCCTTCCACTGACGTTCAAACATACAGAGTTGTGTGAGATTCGGCTGCAACTGCAAACGCACATATCAGATCATGACTTGCGCGTTGCAGTGCCGGAGTGCAACGTGGGGTAGAATCATCCAAGAACGGAGATATGCCGCGACGCGCCGCTACAGGTTACTTTCTCTCTAGCTGACATGCATGACGGCCAGTAGAAGGTATATTTCGCTTAGTTTAAAGTGTGTTACACCAAAATCCAGTGTTTTCATTGCAAGAGCCTGAGGCAGCCCCCACTGTTCCGATCTCTCAGAGGCTTTAGATCCAGGTGCCACAGGGCAAGAAACCAACTCCTCTCTCTGAACAGGATACAAGTGTGGAGTTATAGTGTAGCCCTACCATTAAGCCATAGAAAACTCCCATAGAAAAGTATACCATCATACCTAAAGTAAACGATTCATAATACGATAACAAGAAGCCCCAGTAGTATGTATCCAAGTTGATACCTAGCTAGGTACGATAACACCATATAAAACTAACGTTAAATGGCTGGCACTCATATTTCTAGTAAACTCCTTGCTCGCCAGGCACTACTCCATTTGCCTTTAGACTCGATGGTCAAAATGAAGGTTCATAGCCACAGCCTCCTTTGTTCTACGTACTAAGTGTTAACCACCTCGAAACTATGAGGTCGATTATCCCATAGCTTCCTCCTTGGCGAGGTAGTATATAAAATAGGTCTCTAATTCATTAAAAATAGTCGCTCTCCTTTTACAGCTTCACCATCGTCTCGTATTCTAGCATTGATTTATCTGTTTTATCCTACACAGTTCTCTTATGTGCTTAATTAGGTGCTTTAGAAGTAATTCACAAATTTCTTCGAGAATCAGTACGAATCAGGTATTCAACTCCCACACATCCTCTTAGAACTAGCATTCTCTTGCCTTCTCTATCTATCATTGGAAGGTATTCTCTTCAGAGGCGTTGTTCAACCAAACCACAATCATTCTGACGACAAACCTCACAACTTATACCACCAAAGAGCTAAAGCTAGCTACAATTGTCTCATATGGAGCAATCGGCATTGTCAATATCTACGAGATTACGGTTCTTCTGTAGGGACCATCAGGATTGCTGTTTCCTACAGCAGTGCAAATATCGGCTGTTCGAACTCCAGGCGTTGAGTACCGAATCAATAAACTTTAATAGTAATTATGGTAATTAATCTACTTATGCCTCTTTCTTCATTTGCTGATTTTACGTTAGAACGCGTATGTGGCGTGTCCTATCATACTGGTTGTCAGTGCCTTGGATTGTCAAGGGCTTCGATGTGCCAGGGATTCGGGGTTAGAGCTTGAGACAGCATGACCAAAAGTTTGAGGCCTGTACGTATAACGTACGTACGCCTTCCCACGGAATAATACCGTCTCTATTCTCTGTAGGTTTCGCACCGTGCAAGTTGCATTGCAGTATAGGAAAGAGGCCGGGTATACCTATTGATTGGCAGGGGGTGAACATATGAAGATATGGAGTTTATCTTGATAGGGGTGTGAAATATGTAAAATATTGATCAGGGCTGAGTACATCTTCCAATTGGAAAGACGAATGGGAGGAATTGTATTAATAGAAATGGGTGTGGTTGGCTGGAATATGCTCAAGCTGCCTGCAAACTCCGCCAACAGGCGTTAGCAAACTAGATGCGTGATACCAACACCCCAACATGCAGTTCCAGCCTTCTACTTATAATATGCGGTACTCGAAATCGCCCATGACTTCAACTCCTCCATGTAGTCATTACTACTCGTAAGATTCGAAGAACTAATTTGCTTTTGCTTGTGCCCTTCGTTCGATATGGACACCCTCGAGATCTTCGAGAAAGCTCGAGCACTACCGAAAGATCAAATCCCTGTTATCCCCCTCAAGCCTGTTGTCCTCCCTATTGTTATTGGCAAAGGTCTGGGGCAGCCATGGCCACCACCGCATCGTGCCGCCGCATACTTCCTGGACGACGACACCGCCATTAAACTCCCAACTCAGCAATACATCCCCGACATTGCCCCTGGAGGGCCGGAGAAACTACTCCTTACCTTATCCTTGGGTAACTTCATATTCCGAGACCTTGAACGGGATAACCTGGACCTTATCAACAGCCAATCTTCCCTTTCTCTAAATCTGGTCCGCGAACTCCGTGTTGGCGAGAGAAATATTACCTTCTTCGAAAGACTCACTCCTTTGACAGCCATTTGGGACAGCGCCACTGAGCAACAGCGAAAGCGCTGGGCCAGAGAGCTTGTTTCAGCTGTGGCGTTCTTGGAAAGCCTTGGTTTTGTCCCAAACAAAACCGAAGTGCGCGACATTGGCATTGATCGCACAGGTCGCCTCAAGCTTGTCGGCTACGGCACATCACCGCGCCTGCCGTCGGCTAGGGACATTGCAGACTTCGAAAAGGCAGAGTCCGAGGCCGATTATGACGGCAGATTGGGACTGCATCCAATTGAGAAGTTCCGCCGCGGCGTAGAGAGTGCTTATCAGCGTGTGGCGTCTTGCCTACACTACATTCTCACCGGCGTTGATCCCGATGAGAACATGAGGTCTATGACAAAGGAACAACTCACGGAGCTCAGAATTTTGGCTCGTAAGGGCGAATATCCGGTGGCGCCTGGGGCGACTGCTATTGCAGATATTCTGCAAGACGAGATATGTGCCTCTTCTCGTGTCCTCCACTTCGGCGTGATGGGTAGAAGTACAATTGGTATCAGCCGTAGTACTAAGCAGATAGTTTTACTTCTTAGAAGAGTGGTATGCTCTAATCCCTGGAATGGTAGAAGGTGATCATTGTCTAGGCTGGATGTGACATTGATACGGAGGAGCGAGAGAAATTTAGCGCTGATGAGAATCGAATAATAGGTACACTATTTCAGAAGCTGACAGCTGCTGTCAGGTGTAGTTCTCCGCTCTTTGTCTCCACAAGTACATGTGATTACATAATGCGGCTATGATTAACCTTATCTCTAACCCCAAGCAGCCCGAGCAGCCCGAGGAATGGGACGATACATACCACCCTCTAGCTAATCCAACCCAAAAAGTGCTGAAAGTTTGAGCAACTCACGCGCTGCTTCCAACATAATACTTGCGATTCTTTTTACGGGCTCAATCGCACGTCCTCTTTTCTATCCCATTCCCATTTGGCGCTTCTTAAATCGAACGTGCTATCAACATGACTGATATCGCCAGCCTCGAGGAAGATATCAAGCAGTATCAAGAACAGGTGAGCTGCCCACTCCGTCCGTCGCCACCAATGCTTCTCTATCAAAGCTGACCAGTTCAATAGCTCGATGTCGTGAACATTGGTCTAAAAGACGATCCCGGTAACGCAGAGCTTCTCGCTCTCAAGTCTGAGTTAGATGATGCGCTTGCGCTATTGAACGAGACCCTTGCTGAACTAAAGCCGACCAAGGCACCGCCGCCGAAGCCGAAAGAGCCGTCGCCACCCCCGGCCCAGGAGAAATGGTCGCGAGAGAATCACCCGGCGTTCAAGAAGACGACTCCCGCCGAGGAGAAGGAAGTTGATGCCGGGCCGGTGAATTACAAAGTCAACGACAATGTCATGGCGAAATGGGTATCGGGAGATAAAGCGTTCTACCCCGCGCGCATCACGTCCATCACCGGTTCCTCTACCGCCCCCATTTACGTCGTCAAGTTCAAGAATTACGATACGACTGAGCAATTGCGCGCCAAGGATATTCGTCCCGTAGCACAGAAGCGAAAGGCTGATGGCACTCCCGTCAACACCGCTAGTCCATTCTCGGCGCCGTCTCAGCCGGCAGCACCCTCAACTTCATCCAACCCAGGCGTCATCTCCGCCGCTGCCAGCATCAACCCCGAGCTGGCGCAGAAGAATAGAGAGGAGGCGTTGAAGAATGCGGGAGAGGCTAAACCCAAGGCCAAGAAGCTCAAGGCAACTAAGGAGCTCGAGGCTGGCAAGAGCAAATGGCAGGAGTTCAATACCAAGTCCAAGTTTGCCAAGGCACACAAGACCAAGAAGGAAAGCATGTTCCGCACGCCCGAAGGCGTTCATGGTAGAGGTCAGTCACCGAAATACAAAGACCGCATTGAGTCAAAGACTAACTTGACAATAGTCGGTTTCACAGGTTCGGGGCAGGCTATGCGGAAGGATCCCACAAGAAGCCGTCACATCTATCAAGCCAATGATGATTTGGACTAATGCCGGCTGCAGGTAGCCATCACTGCCTAGAAGGTTGCATGGAATACGTCTCATTAGAAGGAGTCAGGGGTTATGGACGGATGTTTATAGGCTTTGATCCCCTTTGTCCCTGTTTAGGTTCTATGGATGCTAACATAGCCATCGAACTAGACGCTCTCTTCAGTGCCTCGGGTGTTTTTACCGGGCTATTGAGCATGAATACAGTCAGGTTCTTAGAATGGAGAGTTTCTTTTGCTACTCTAGCGACCCCAAAATCAAACCATGGATTGATTTGCTAAAGTCTCGTCATGGACAGGAACCGGAGCGCCTCGCCAACTACTGGCGGACGCAATCAATACCGCGGATGCTAGCATATGCTCATGGCTATACGACGTTGCTGACCGAGGTAATGTGAGATTGGAGCAAACCACAGTATCAGTCCCATCGTAGTAGAAAGCAATTCGGGGCGCTTTGTCGGGATATAAGTATCCATTCCCGTTGTATTTTACAATCCCACTTTCGACCCTACTAGCTTCGCAATATCCATAAATGCCTGTGCCCTCTCACTATCGGGCTCAGAGACCACAGTCGGTTTCCCTCTCTGGCCATCATCTCCGACGTTCTGGTGTAAAGGAATATCGCCGAGTAGATCGATGGAATGTTCCGCGCAAATTTCCTTGACACGTTCATTAGACCCAAACACTGCCGTATCGTGATGGCAATGTGGGCAGTTGAAGAGGGACATATTCTGGACAAGGCCGAGTAACGGCACATTGACTTTCTTGAACATGTTGATTCCCTTCACAGCATCCTTCACTGCTAAAGTATGCGGCGTGGTTACAATGACAGAACCTAGGGTTTGTCTCAGCATCTCCGGAGCTCCTAGATGCGTAGTAGATGCGTGCGTACTCACCGTCTAATACAATCTGTTGTGTGACACTAAGCTGCGTATCGCCTGTGCCTGGAGGTAAGTCGAGCACTAGAATATCCAGACCGCCCCAATCGACCTCGTGGAGGAGCTGCTGTAAGGCCTTCATAACCATAAGGCCACGCCATACAACGGGAGCCTCCTCGCCGACTAGATACCCCATTGACATGGTTTTAACGCCATAGTTTGACATGGGCAGCAGCTGATTATCTAGATTTCTCAGAGTTAGCCGTTATATCTCGCCGTACGGACGATACACAGTATGTTAGGGTGTTTGAGTCAAACCACGCACTCGATGATAACCGCGGCTCTCCGCTCAGGTCGAAGAGCGTGGGTATTGAGGGCCCAAAGATATCCGTGTCAAGGATTCCAGAGCGATAGCCCATCCTCGCGAATGCCAGTGATAAGTTTGCCGCAACAGTGCTCTTCCCAACACCTCCTTTAGCCGATGACACGGCGACTACCTTGGCGACATCCTTTATCTTGCGCCGCTCCGGGAGCCCGCGCTGCATCCGCGGGATTGAACCCGTCCGGGGAAGACCCTAGAACTCGAAATGAGCGTGGTTCTCTCTTATCTGGCATGAAGAGAAATCGAATCTTACAAGTGGATTTTCATGGCTAAGAGCGCGAAAGGTTTGGTGGAAGAAACGACGCTGGAGGGCTGCCATGATGTCTACCTTGCCGAGTACGGGATTATGAGATGTCCCTATTCTTCAAGAAATTTCAGACATTATAAAAATTGGTAGGGAGTAGATTATAATGTCTAAATTCTACATCGTAATTAATAGAGATAGTACTCCATCTCGTCGATAGCTTGGTATTATGTCGATTTCCTCAACCTTTGACATCAGACTGCTACCTCACCACAGCGCTAGAATTGCTTGACGATAGCGCAGCCGCTCGGTGTTCGGGGGACCCCTGAACCCGCTAAAACGCTAACGGATACTGCCGGCTCCCACCGCTAAAATTTTCTGAACTTTCTTTCCTCGCAGCGTGGGGCCGACTTAAGCTTCGATCTCTGCTTCCCATTCGGACAATCAATCGTCGACAAGTCCTGCGATGTCGAAGGCGAAAGGTCGTGCGCGGCAATTTGCCGAATGGGCGGATGCCCCAGTGAAGGGTATGAACCACCAATATTGTTACTTCCGGCTTATTGGACCCGGCGCGACTAATGCTCAATTCCCAAAAAACAGACTTTGATCCCGAAGTAGAAATTCCAGAAGAGGACGACGCCAGCGATAGCGACGAGAGCGTCGACGAAAACGCAGGCACAGAGCACTATGTTTCCGTAGGGTATGAACGTATTGAACGAGAATTATAATTGATTTACGCTAAGAAATTCACAGCAAGAGCAAGCTTCGTCGCAAAGACCCAGTCGCACTAGGACCCCAATACAGAGGTGCGCCCGTAAGTCGCGCGGCTCTCGAAGACGACGACGACGATGATGACGAGGAGAGCGATGGGGAAGAAGAAGGCGAGAGTGATAGCGACAGCGAAGATCCATCCAACTACGAAGACGCACGTCAAGACCTAGACGATGATAGCGGATCGGAAGAATTCGATGATCCCGATGAGGCCGACCTCGAAGCTGACCAAGACGATGAAGACGACGCAGAGATTGACAGTGACAATGCCTTTGGTGAAAGCGATGAGGAAAAATTCAAGGATTTCGTCTTCAGAGGGAGCTCGCAGACTATGCCCAAGAAAGGGAAAAGAGTTGCCAGACCCACTGCTGCCGACTACATGGTTTCCGACGACAATGATAGTGGTAGTGAAGGAGCAGAACTTGACGACGAAGGCTCTGATGACGACCTTGATGAGGAGGAAGCTTCCGACGACGAAAGGGTCGACGGATTCATAGATGATGAGGCTGAAGAAGACGAAGATGATGACGAAGACATGGATGACGCGAGTAATACGGGTAGCGAGGATGACGAGTTCGATGAAGAGGAAGAGGAAGAAGACGATGATCTGGAAAAGGCTCCGCAGGTTAATGGCGCCGGTCGTGCCACCATTCAAGAGATGATGAATACTGGTCAGCGCAATCTAGCCGGCACTCTATCGGCCGCTGCACAAAAAGATGTTGCCAAAGGGAAGGCCGTGCGGCAGCAACGAAAAGCCTTCGATGCGCTTCTCAACATCCGTATACGATTACAGAAGTCTCTTGTAGCGGTAAACTCGTTCGGCTCTATCGAAGATCTTGGAGAGCAGTCACAACCTTACGAAGCTGCTGAAGCGGCCGCGCTCAAGCTATGGAACGCGATTGACGGTTTCCGAACCAGCATTCAGTCCGATTCGTCCGGGAAGACGGGGCAGAAAAGAAAACGAGCTGCTGATACCGACACATCAAGTCAAGAGATATGGGAAAATATGGAAGTCATTGAACAAAGAGCACTTGCCCGTCGCAGGGCGGTTCTGGAGAAATGGTCACACAATGCACGGAACATAAGGATGGTGGACAGGTCATCCCGCAAGTTTACCAACACGGTGGAGAAATCTCTTACTACGAGGTTAGACGAAGAGCTTGATGCGCCGGAACGACTCATCAAACGAACACGAACACCACGCTCGTGCGCCCCGGCGCAGGTTGCACGGAAAGTCAATGAGGACCCGAACATCTACGATGACGCCGATTTCTATCAATTATTACTAAAAGAGCTCGTCGATCAACGATCGGGAGATGCCTCCGGAGCCCCAGGCGGCCCCACAGCAACAATCCGGTTCGCCGCCGTGAAGGAAGCGAAAGCAAAGCGGCACGTCGATACCAAGGCCAGCAAGGGCAGGAAGATGCGCTTCAATGTTCACGATAAGCTGCAAAATTTCATGGCGCCAGAGGACCGCCGAAGCTGGGAGCAGAGCGCCATCGACCGGTTCTTCGGGACCCTATTCGGACAGAAGATGGTATTGAACGAGGACGAGGAAGACGAAAAGGAAGCGTCCGATGAGGAAATGGGCGGCGCGCCGATTGTAGATGGAGGCTTCCGACTATTTAAAGATTAAGTTAGACAACTGGAATATTTTTGTTTTCGCCTATTCAAGTTCGACGAAGTTTCTATTGGGAGACCTTTTGCTTGTGAGTGTTGCGAAAAGAGAAATGATTTTCGAAGGCTCGTATTCCCTTCACGAGAGTAACCGACGATGCACCGTGATCGACATTAGACCCCGTATTTCAAAACCACGAAAGCTGGGCAAGGGGCTACGAATAAAATCATAAATGCTTCATTTCGCTGTCTGTCAAATCTCCTCGTTTATCTATTCCTCTAGTTTTCTATAGTATAATCCTACCACTAACAAGTCGCCATCCACCACCAAGCATCGCAGCCTATAACATCCAACCGGCATAGTCCAACCGTTATCGAGAATGCAATAGAAGTCGTCATTGAAGGAAGGCATTGAGCAAGACGTCAACTCGAAGTCCAACATCAGCCATGGCGCCACACATCCAGGCACATCGGGATTGCGATTGTCATCAGACCCTTTCTTAGCCAAAAGACGACGCAATCACAGGCGAATCCACTCATGTCGTCTATCTTCCTTCCATGGAGATAGTGTAGGCCCCCTCGATGGATTTAGGATTTACTTGCCCTACTTATTTTTAGGCATGCATGCCAGGCACCAGTTCCTATGAGGATTCAAACGGTAGACTTACCGAAAAGCGACTGTTCTAGCTATGCGACAGAAGAATCAAGATTCACATATTGCCAGCGGGCGTCCTCTATCCTACCATACGCAAACTGAGTGCTAGGTGCGCTCAGTGTTACACATGACAACTGAAAACCGCCGAGTGCATTCCAGAGGGGACGAGAAAATGCATCGTTACACCGCCAGCCTCATCGACGTATCTTCGCAAACTCCGCTTTAGGTATTGTCGGGAGTAGTCTCAACGGATGTCGACGGTATTAACTCCCGTGTCAAGTTCAACTATTCTGACCGGCCATATCAGCTGTTGCCGGCATGTGTTCTGAAACACCGAGTTGGGCTCTACGACGCATTCCTGAGCAATCCATACTACCCTGCACGTTGATGCTAAATGACCAGCAGCGCGGTGTGTAATGCACCATTTTCCTCAAAGCCAGCAATTGGTTTAGTCGAAGAAGCCGAGGTTTCACAAGGCAATAGCTACGAACATATGCCCTTGCGGACTTTACAGGCTTCCGAAGCCGTCTTGTCGTACAAGGGACAACTGTTCACCGAATGCGAACGGGGATAGCGTATGGGACGGCGCAGCAATGAAGCCTCGTGCAGAATCGGACGATGTCACAGATTGCGCGGGTCCGTGACGAGCACACTGCAAGCTAGAGGGTGGTATATACCACTTCTTCAATATCCATCTCACTTGATGGCTGTTCAAGTAGCGGCTAACATTGATGAGACAGCGAAGGTGAAGATACGTTACGTTGTTTAGTTACCTGGCAATGCCTAGCATGAGCGTGCAGTTGTCACCTGCATGCGGGCCTGGGCTAGTGAGTTGGAGTCTGGACGTGGCCCGAATCAGCAGCTCTCATCCGAAGAAGTGCTATATTTCTGAGCGTTCGCATAGTTTTCTCCTGAAATCCGAATTCCTCAAGGCGGTTGGCAGCATTTATCAAGTCCCTAGCCGGCGCTTCTTCGGCCTCGGCGAGCTTCCGATTTGGGACGGGAAATAAAAAATTCTACCAAGCCAAAGAATGTACGCCTCCGACACTTGTGCAGATGGTCCAATCATATGTCGCGGCGACGACTTCATCTGAAGTCGAGATCCCTGCTGGGGTATCCACGCGGTTCGGCGCAGGTACAAGTTAACTATAGCTCAATCAGGTGTCCTATATGAGATCCAAGACATTTGGAGTCGTCCCACACATCATTCAGATCGCACCGCATGTGAATCCCGCCACGGGGACTTGAGATAAGAAAATCCTCGGGCGGTGATAGGGCATTAACCTATATGTTAGTCAAATATCTCAGATATTACGCTGTCTATACAAAACAAATAACCAAAAGTTCCGTCATCTGCCTATTTTCTCCTTCAATCATATACACGCAACGCGGCGAGACTGGCTCGGTAGATGTCGACTTGGCATCCACCACGGTCCCTGTTATAACAGTCCCACATCCTGCGTTTGATCTTTCTTTAGCATGCGGGGGGCATCTGTCCCGGGGGATCTGCAACCAATACCGATCTTGTGCGCCATCTGCGATTTGGGTCCTGCGCCGCCATCATTCCGGAGCTTCTAACCCTCGTTGGAATGTCGTTTCATCGGTTGCCCAATCAGGGCCATCCGCGTTCCCAAGCAGCTTGTGTAGCCACGTTCCGTCGAATGTCTACTCGATCCCTTCCCCCTTAATCATCCTGCAGGGTCACGCCCGGTCTGCCAATAGCCACGCGCCTTAACTTTAAACTCACTTACAACATGCTTTTGGTAAGCTTACCTGCCTGCCTACTGTACAACTTTGAGCAAAATCCGCGTCTTGCTTTTTTAGATGGCAAAGTAGGGCCTGGGCTCCGGTGATGTAACTCGAACGTGCAACTTAACCGCGCCCGGACAACTATGTTGCGCCCAGACCGGCGCCGGTGTCAGTGCAATCTTACTGCCCGACCACCACTAGGTATCCGTCCTCCAGCTCCATACTCGTGGTCTAGACGCGTGGTTTTTGTTCGCAGCTCCTGGTCGTGCGCACTGCTGATGGCACCTTTACGCTCGGGACCCTGGTCACCTTCCCAATTCAAGCTCACGAGAACTTCAGTTCCCGGTGCGGGCTGGCATCCGCCAGACTTCCTCATTCTTGGAATCGGCTGTCCGTGGCTCTTCTCGCTTGCCCACCCCTGCCTCTTCATATATCTCTCTTCTATATTTAAATGTGTATAAAATGGATAATCTATCCCCGTCGAGTTGACGGCGGTCGATCTTCACCATAAGCATCCCTCATAGTCTATACAGCTGGTCTATGACTTACACTCCTTTTACTCCATTTCGGTTCTACTACAAGTGTACATATTCCTACAGAGTCGATCTATCGACGTCTACGTCTGTATCTACATAAGACAAACCGTCCTTACAGCTATATATACCTATATACCAATATGTTTGGCAAACTGCTCACGACGGCGCTCGCCCTAACGGTGACGAGCGTCTCGGCCGAGAACGCACCGGGCTACAGCGGCTGGAGGAACATCTGGACGGAGACATTCAGCGGCGCGGCGGGGTCGACGGTCAACGGGAACAACTGGAACATCATCACGGGCCTCAAGGTCAACAACGAGGTGCAGACGTACACGACGTCGAACCAGAACCTGCAGCTCAGCGGCGGCGCCACGGTGCAGATCGTGCCGCGCAAGGACAGCAGCGGGGCGTGGACGTCGGCGCGCATCGAGTCCAAGTACACGTTCACGCCGACGGCGGGCACGCGCACGATGGCGGAGGCCAAGATCCGGTTCGGCGACAACAACATCGCCAACAAGCAGGGGATCTGGCCGGCGTTCTGGCTGCTGGGCGCGTCGGTGCGCAACGGCGTCAGCTGGCCCGGGTGCGGCGAGATCGACATCATGGAGACGGTCAACGGCCAGCTCACGGGCCACGGCACCATCCACTGCGACAAGTACCCGGGCGGCGCGTGCAACGAGCCCAACGGCATCGGCGGCGCCGTCGGCTTCCCCGACCAGAGCTGGCACACGTGGCGCGTCATCTGGGACCGCACCGCCGGCTCCTGGACCGGCGAGAAGATCACCTGGTACCTCGACGGCAACCAGTACTTCCAGGTCTCCGGCTCGACCGTCAATAACCAGGGCGTGTGGAACACGCTTGCTGCGTCGCCCGTGTACTTCATTCTTAACGTCGCTGTTGGTGGCGACTGGGTAAGTGGTTCTTCTATTACTCTACTACCGTACCGGGGGAGCTTGAGGAAGGGAAGATTAGGTGAAAGAAAACATTGTGCTAACAGAATGGTTAATAGCCCGGCCCCCCGAACGCGAACACCCAAGACGGCTTCGGCAGCATGATGGAAGTGGCTTACGTCGCTCAGTACCTCGCCTCGTAAAGAGTTCATCTCGTACATATCACAACGAATAGGGGTGGATGAAGGGGAGTAGGGGATAGGACAGGAGGAGTTTTGGCTGGGTGGAATTTTGGCTTGGGAATACCCGCCTGCATTTGCATTCTTCGTCCCTCGCTGCCGAACATATTTTTTGCACAAATTTCTTGCACATAGTTGCCTCACCTTCGCTTCCTGTATATAGTTGCGAGCGACGTTGTATATAAGCAACAATCCAATCCAATCACTTGATTGACTGATGACTGATTTAATTTGCCTCAGACTTATTTGGTCGTACTTGCATCATGGAATTCACCAGTCACATTTGTACTTTGGGTATCATCATAGGCTTCACTTAGACCCCCGGAACCAACCTTACAGAACTGAATACACGCACACGCCATAGTCCTCATCCAACAGCTCAACTACAAAGACTTCCAAGGGTCTTTTGCCTAGGACGTCAGTTATCAAAACACAATTGATACTTACTAGAGAGGTTCCGACGTGAGGTCGTAGTCAGTAATCCTCATATGCCTTCTCGGGAGGCATCTTCTTTGCGCAGCGGCTCGGGGGCTGGCTTCTCGGAGGGAGGGAGGGGGTTTGTCGGTCGGGTTGTTGGCACCTGGCGCATACCAGAACAGCCTCCATTTCAAATAACTGCGCCCGATCCCCACGTTAGGTGGGAAGGGTATGGCCTTACCAGTCCGGATCGCTGGACACATCCGATTACACATAGTAGTGACCCGCAAGGGTCTGTACTGGATGTGCGTGAGATGGCTTCGCGATCGACTGGGTGTGGTTTCCGGCACGCAGCATCATTCATGGTGTGTTAAGGCGCTACCAGATGGTATTAGATATAGTTCGGTCGGTCGGTCGGTCGGTCGAGGAGGGAGGAAGTGTCGGTCGGAGGTCTGGTCTGTTGGGGTTGTCAGTTTAGTTGTAAGATTCAGGGGGACGAGATGCTTAAACGCGTGCTTCCACATCTCAAGACGCGAGCTCATAGCACAACAATCCTTCATCGAATCCACGCGCGTCACTTCGAAGAAAACTAGAAAACTTACCTCGATTGTTAATTAGTTATTCCATGATGGGAGCTTTGATGAGACATGCACTTGTGCCGCGTGGTGAAGAAATGAGAGAAGAGTTGCTCAGTTGGTGTTGGGGCTGCGGGGGTAGAAGATGAAGAAGATGTAAGTTGTTGGATGGGAAGCTGGAAAAGAGGGAAGAGAGTGGGAAGAATCTAGTTGTTTATGGTTGGCGGAAGGTGCAGAATGTGCTGGCTGATTAGGAGCGCTGCACTCTTGGGTGGTGTTCTAGGGGATGAGTGCGATGATATGCTTTGGTGCGCGCATTTGTTTATTTATTTAAAAAATGCACGAAAGAAACACATGTATTCAGAGCGCGGTACAATGCACTTGCTCCTCTATCACCCAGGAAACCAGCAGATTTGTGCGTTATTAGACCGGCATCACAACACTAGGAACCCCTATTTGTGCGTGCCCGGGTAAGTGTCTCTGAGGTTTTCAGAGATGACTTATAAAATGTGCAGTATTGAGCATCCACGTGAGAACTATACCGTATTCAGGCAATCCCCTATCTTAAATAAATTCCGTAAGCTGGAAAAAAGAAATAACATCCATCACTTCGGAGTCTAGTTGTAGTTGTAATACGCAGTTTGACACATACAAGCAGTGAGATTTCTGTTGGTCATTAGACTTGTTTAGGCAACTCGTGGTGTCCCTGAAGTTTTAAGAGAGATAGATTATGTCGAAGGATCTTACAAGGGAGGTTAAAATTAGTTCGTGGGGCTTTACAGAGTCTTAATCCTGCAGAGTAGCTAGATGGATTTATACGGTGTATACACTGACCCAGTATTTAGATTGCTTGCCTCGAGCGTATTTACATATAAGTTACATGCGATCCCCAGTGGTTGGATATATAGCTAGATACCTAAGTGTCTCCCTACAATGAACGTGTCATTGTAATGCATGACTAGAGTTTCTCATTAGCCTAGATTATAATCATCTCGTTGCTCAGTCTACTAGAGACAGTGACTAAGAACGTTTTGCTGACCTAGTCACATAATGGGGTATCGTATCTAGGAGCAGGCAAGCACAGAATGACTACCCATCTATTACGTCCAGGTGTTGGTCATGAATTATAAGTGCTGGAGGATAATACTAAGTATAAGAACTTTTGTCCACCCTGACCATTGATCTTCAGCTCACACTACCTTAGATCCAAGGTCTGTGTAATGAGCTAACGACGGCGAGGTAAATCCCGATATAGCAACTAGGCCCCTGGAGATGTCGATAGACTCACATATTCAACGTCATCAGTGTGTTGTAGGTAGTCATAGTTGAATTCTTCAACATACTTCGTCTTGATGTGCGGCCAGATTCGCTTCTCGTTCCACTAACTATCTGACTAGGAATAGACTAACTTGCAGCTGTGTATATTGCCATGATTACGCTTAGCCGCTACAAACCATGCTCTCCCTGCAGAATAAGACTATTGGATTATGCTCGCTCTTGTATTGTTATCTTCGTCAATATGGTTCCAATCCGCCGTCGCCTTCGTCCAAAGAGGAGACGGAAACAAGCAGGTAACCCTTCTAATAGGACATAACAGGTTTTCGTGGCCTATCACCTCGTGTTAACCATGACTGGGCTAATGCGCATGAGACCGCTTGTCTCGGAACGATACTTTGAAATAGAATATTCCATAATTGGCCAAAGTGATAATCATCATGGCCTTAATCCTGATAATGATACCACCTGTTCCAGATGTACACGGAATTCTTGTGTTGGCTGCTAGGAGAAGTACGCAGCGGTGTAAGAAAGGCTCGGGGGTTCGGGAATTGAAACCAATTCCTGCAAGTAGAGCCTTAGCACTGGTTCCTGGAAGTCCTTGGATACACCGTATCCTCAGCATGCGCTCCCGGTCACTCGAAGCCTGCCGCCTCAGCTCTGGTCGCGTTTAGTGCGGGGATGCAAGCCGCCGCCAAGCTCATCCATCATCGATCTCATAACGGCATCACCCGAGCCCGCTTACCCAAAAGTAGAACGGTTTCACAACGTCTTCGGACTCCCCACAGCCAAGACCGCGTCAAACTCGGACCTCATCAGTAACAGGCTCCATTTTCAGCCCCAATATTTGTAAGCATCGACATGTTGCGCGCCTTGCCGGTGTCTTTAAGCAGCAATATGCAAAGTTCGAGCTAGGAAAAATCGCACGAAATGATTTGGAATCTTCAAATCCCGCGGGGAAAGGATGCGCAGCAATGGGGATCAATGAACTAAAACGTCCGAGTTCATCAGGCAACAATCCTGAAACTGTGAAATGCAAAGAGTCAAGATCTCAACTATTGGGATGGAAAATAGGTATAAATAGGACGCACTTGGAGGACCCTGATGGCATATTCTCTTCTCCAGACACACATCTCCTATTACTCCATAACCTCGCTTGAACATTATCGAGAAGTCTATCTAGACGTCACATTCGACTAACGATATTACACTTACACAATGGCTAAAGAAGGCGCTTGCTTCTGCCGCAAGGTTCGCATTTCATACGAGGGCGAGCCCCTAGGGAAGGTAGGTATTTCTTACAATCTCTATCACCAGGTATTCATATTCCTCTCAGCTTCTGACACACAACTAACTAGGTTACATGCCACTGCCTCGACTGCCGCAAGATCTCGGGCTCGACTTACAGCACCAACATAGTCGTCCCCGGCCCGGGGTTTAAGCTTCTATCGGGCAGTCCCAAGACCATCTCCAAAATCGCCGACTCGGGCAACGAGATCACGTCTCACTTTTGCGGCGACTGCGGCACCACCCTGTGGCGTGATGGACCGAGCTTCGGCGAGAACAAGGTCATCAAAGTCGGTGTCTTGGATGACATAAAGGCTCTTGACGAGGCTAAACCCCTAGGCGAGTTGTTCACCGAGTTCCGAGTTAGCTGGGTTCCTGAGGTTCCTGGTGCTGTTCAGAAATTTGCCGCGTAATTATGGCGCGGTGATCAGGCTTGAACGAAAAGAGATGGATACCTGTTTGTTAGTTTCAACCAACGGGCCAAATTTGAGAAAATCTATTTCCTTGCGAGATACTACACAAGCCTTTCGTTGCAATTGCACTTCATAGGTGTGGTAGGCCGTTGTACTGCCGGATATCCGTTGATTTGGATGTTGCTAGGTTAGGTTACTTGCAGATCTTAGCAACTCCGAGGTGGAACTTCAGTTGAATATAACTCTATCAATAGAGCAAATCGCAAACGGAGGCATGAATATACAGAAACTTTGATCGTGATAATATTGTTCGCTTGGGTTATGTTCTTGGCTTAAAGGGCTGTAATTTGGTCGAAGGGGGAGAAGTCCTAACAAGGGGCCAATTGAAGACTTCTAGGGGGGTAGAAATCTATTTCTGACGAGCGTTTGCTGTATCTGGACCAAATTTTATGAGATCTGATGGAACGGTAAGTGGAAGCCGAACTTATTCATGCAATGCTAGCAAGCCCATCCCTTGTAGCATACTGGAGTTTCTGGTTAGTAAGGCTATAGTGTACAGGGAGGCGGGCGTTGATAGAAACAAGGAACTATGGCAATGCAATATTATTTTACGCGTAACCTCATCTCTTTGCTCCCCAAATCCCTGCATCAATTTCGAACCTCATATGGGGCGATGAGCTTCACATCTGGGCCGGTCAACGTGATCTGTCGAGATTGTCTTTCCATCTATCATCTTTTTTTTTTCTCCTTTACTAGCTTTCTGGGAATCTTTCATGACACAATGCGACAACAAATTCTTTTCGCCTTTCCGGTTTCACCGTTGATTCGGAGTGTGATATCATGATCACAGTTGACCCTAAGAGTAGTGTTTTAGTCAACAGTCCCAGAATTCCATCTCCATATTAAAAATTTGAGGGGCGGTTAGTGTTCGATATAGCTGAAGCTTGTAAACTGGATCAACTCGATGCCTGTGTCGCGAGCGAGGCCGTGCGGCTACAAGGTGGTAGTGGACTCGATGTTACGTCTCGACATATTTAATATTGCAGTCGGTGAGATATTGGCTAGCGTGCGGAATTTGATGGCTGCGGTGCGGGTTAACCCCTATTATGATGTCTCAGGTTCAGGGGTGGCTGGGCCTTGTATTGTTTCTTCCTTGGTAGCTTCTTTCATCCCATCTCTGGGTTGGCCTCTTTAGCATTTGCTGAAGAAACGCACGCCAATATTTCGTCGTTTGCGCTGTTGACGATCTTCCGTTGACATCATCAATATCCCACAGGTTTGTCGATCGACTCCAGCATTTATTTATGTATTTGAATTCTAGCCTGCCAAGCTTGCTAAGCTTTTTCGTAGGGCGTTTGTGCTCCATTGATTGGCCCTGACTAGAACGTAGCGGCGGATAAGTCGGAATTGCCAAGCCAATCGAATCGGAGTGGACGTCACCTGCGTGACACCTTGGAGGGGCCAGTAATAAACACACACCCCTTCTAACCGTTTTCAGCCCCTCACCTTCATTTCAGTTGCCTCGCATAGCAGGCATAGCCACCGACAGTAAGCGCGATCCAGTTTAGGCCCCGAAATTCTGGCCCCCATCCAGCCCCGTATTGGAGACTGTTGCTTCGTATTCTCAATCGTCTGACCTATCAGAGTCTCGCGTCAGTCTTAAAAATACGTACTTGGTTAGCCGAATTTCGCACTGTCGGTTCTGGGGCCATTTCCTGTTCCTAGTCTGACGCCTCTTTTCTCTCACACCAACGTAAAAGAGGGAAAGGCGGGTTTGGTTCCCCAATTTTGAAACCAAGCCATTGGTGCGAGACGAAGGATCTTGATTTGGCCCGACATCCACACGAGGACGCAGATAACCTAAACCCCCCCCCTGTACCAAAGGTAAAAACTATACCCTTTTCGGAAGTGGGGTTAACGAATTACCGAAACCGGCTATTTACCTTTGCTTTTCCTTTAAAAACTTTAATATTAAAAAAAAAAAAAAAAAAAATTTTAAACTTTTAAATTTATTTAATTTAATAATTATAATTATTAAAAAAAATAAAATTAAAAATTTAAATTTAATATTAATTTTAATTAATTATTAATTAATTATAAATTAATAATTAATTAATTATATTAAAATAATAAAATTATTTATAAATAATTTTAATATATATATATTAATTTATTAATATTAATTATATTATATAATTTAAATAATTTTTATTTAAATAAAAAAAATAAATTAAAAATATATTAATTATTTTTTATATTATTTAAATAATTTATTTATTAATATAATAAATTAAAAATAAATAAAATATTTAAAATTAAAAT